>FXXK01000553.1:247172-278099 GCA_900184695.1 Betula pendula
CAGGTACAAGATCTTTTTTTCTTAAGTATGTATAAAACACACTAGTCTTATTATAAAGATAATATAAACAAATCTTATGCATAATCAATCTTTGCCCATAGGGAGTTTTTGATTTGTTTTTGAATTTGACATTGGTTGATTCATACTATGGTCATCGTTTATTTCAAAGCGTTAATGCCTATTATTGGTTATTGCAGCTACTGTTTCTTCTGTTTTAAATAATGAATCTTCTCATATTCCATTTTTAAATGGAGATAATTTTTTGGAATGGAAAGACAAAATTCTTTTGACATTAGGGTGCATGGACTTAGATTTTGCCCTTCGAGTGGAGGAACCACCTATGCCCACTGAAACAAGTTCGTTAGTAGAAAAAACTACTTATGAAAAGTGGGAGCGGTCTAACCGATTAAGTCTAATGCTCATTAAGTCACATATTAATAAGAGCATTAGAGGTTCAATTCCTCCATGTGATAAGGTAAATGACTACATAAAGGCCATTGAAGAACAATTTGTTAGTTTTGATAAGGCATTGGCCATCACTCTAATGAACAAGTTGTCAATAATGAAACATGACAAATCTAGGAGTGTGCGTGAACACATAATGGAGATGAGGGACATTGCTGCACAACTTAAGTCCTTAGAAATTGAGATTTCGGAGTCATTCATTGTCCATTTCATACTCAATTCCCTCCCTACTGAATATGGACCATTTAAGATTTCTTACAACACACATAAGGAAAAGTGGTTTATTAATGAACTTCTAACTATGTGTGTATAAGAAAAGGAGAGATTGAAACATGAAAATTTGGAGAGTGCACATTTTGTGACTCATAAAAGGGGCAAATGGAAAAGGGGCAAGAGTGCTGAAACTATAAAATGGAAGAAGGATGGGCAAGCACCATTCAAGCAATATGGAAAGAACGATACATGCTTCTTTTGCAAGAAAAAAGGGCACAAAAAGAAGGATTGCCAAAAGTATAAAAAATGGCTCGAGAAAAAAGGTAATCTCATTTCTCTAGTGTGTTATGAGTCTAACTTCATTGATACTCATCATAATACATGGTGGATTGATTCAGGTACTACAATTCAAGTTGTCAATATCATGTAGGGATTTCTCAGCCTAAGGAAACCGATGGGAAGTGAACAAGGCATCTATTCAGGAAATGGGATGTGTTCGCATGTCGAGGCTGTAGGGACTTTTAGACTTGTTTTAGAAAATGGATATATTTTAGATCTTGAAAACACATTTTATGTTCCTTCTTTTTCAAAAAATTTAATTTCTATATCTAAACTAGTACCTTTGGGTTTTGTATTTAATTTTATTGGTTCAAATGTCTATTTGTTTAAAAACTCAACTGATGTTGGCTCAGGGATCTTAGTTAATGGTTTATATAAATTAAATTTAGATCCCATTTATGAACAAAGCCTCTTAACTATGCATGATATTGGCATTAAATGTACCATTATTGATGAGTCCTCCTTTATGTTATGGCATCGGAGATTGGGACATATTTTTCCGTAGAGAGGATCAAAAGACTAGTAAATGATGGAGTCCTCAAGGCTCTAGAATTCTCTGATTTTGGTACTTGTGTGGATTGCATAAAAGGAAAGCAAACTAATAAGACCAGTAAAGGTGCCAAGAGGAGTGAAGAAATACTTGGAATCATACACACTGACATCTGTGGTCCATTTAGTACCCCTTGTTTGAATGGTCAAAAATATTTTATCTCATTTATTGATGATTATTCAAGGTTTATGTATCTTTACCTCCTTTTTAATAAATCTGAAGTACTAGATGCTTTCAAAACTTATAAAAGGGAAGTAGAGAGACAATTAGAAAAGAAAATTAAGATCGTAAGATCTGATAGGGGGGGAGAATATTATGGTAGATACACAGAGTCAGGGCAAAGACCGGGTCCATTTGCTAAATTTCTTAAAGATGAAGGCATTATTGCTCAGTATACAATGCCGAGTTCACCTTACCATAATGGTGTTGCTGAAAGGCGAAACCGTACACTTATGGATATGGTAAGAAGTATACTTAGCAATAGTACTCTTCCTTTATTTTTGTGGAGTGAGGCCTTGAAAACTTCAGCATATATCTTAAACAGAGTTCCATCTAAGGTTGTTCCCAAAACACCATTTGAGCTATGGAAAGGATGGAAACCTAGATAAGACATTTGCATATATGGGGTTGTCCAGTTGAGGTTAGAGTCTACAATCCACAATTAAGGAAATTGGATCCGAGAATAGTTAGTGGATATTTCATTGGCTATGCAGAAAATTCTAAGGGTTATAGATTTTATTGTCCCTCACACACACCTAGAATTGTTGAGGCCAGAAATGCAAAATTTATTGAAGATCTTAACATTAGTGGGAGTAATGTTCCTCGAAAGATGGAGTGGAAGGAAACACGGAATTCAGATACCATATCCGTGAATCAAAATAAGTTGATTGTTTTTCAAGAAAATCAACCTGATATCCTTGAAGAACAATCAATTCAAGAACCACTACAACCACAAGAGGAACATACCAATATGGAGTCTGCAGCTCAACATCTACATAATGCAGATGAGACTGTAGAATTAAGAAGATCCTTGAGAGAAAGAAGGCCTGCTATTTCTGGTGATTACTATGTATACCTATTAGAGTCTGACTTTGATGTCGGACCTAAGGATGATCCCATCTCGTTTTCACATGCCATGAGTAGTGAAAACTCAAAATTGTGGTATGATGCCATGAGAGAAGAAATGGAATCTATGGCTAAAAATCAAGTTTGGGAAATCGTTGTGCTACCTAAAGGAGTCAAAACCATTGGATGTAAATGGGTTTATAAAACCAAGAAAGATTCACATGGTAACATCGATCGATATAAGGCCAGACTTGTAGCTAAAGGATTCACACAAAGAGAAGGTATTGATTACCATGATACTTTCTCTCCAGTTTCTAAAAAGGATTCTTTTAGAATAATTATGGCATTAGTAGCTCATTTTAATTTAGAGCTACATCAGATGGATGTAAAAAGGGCTTTTCTGAATGGAAGTCTTGAAAAAGAGGTATACATGAAACAACCTGAAGGGTTTTGTTCTGATAAAGGCGATCAATTAGTTTGCAAATTAAATAAATCTCTATATGGACTAAAACAAGCATCCCGTCAATGGTATTTAAAATTTCACAATGTTATTACTTCATTTTATGGAGAACATTGTGGATAATTGCATTTACCATAAATTCAGTGGGAGTAAATTTATTTTCTTAGTCCTATATGTTGATGATGTCTTACTTGCAACTAATGATTTGGGTCTACTACATGACACTAAACAATTTCTTTTCCAAAACTTTGAAATGAAGGATTTAGGTGAAGCCTCTTATGTCTTAGGCATAGAGATTCACAGAGACAGGTCTTAGAAGATTTTAGGTCTGTCTCATAAAGCTTATATTGAAAGAGTTTTGGAGAAATTCAGAATGCATGAATGTACACCCAATGCAGCACCCATATTGAAGGGTGATACATTCAGTTTAAGTCAATGTCCGAAAAATGCTTTGGAAAAGAAAGAAATTGAGAACATTCCTTATGCATCTGCTGTTGGTAGTTTGATGCATGCATAGGTTTGTTTAAGACCTGATATTACATATGCAGTAGGAATGTTAGGAAGATTTCAAAGTAATCCAGGAATGGAACACTGGAAGTCTGCTAAAAAGGTTATGAGATATTTACAAGGAACCAAGAATCATATGCTGACTTTTAAGCAGGTTGACCATCTAGAAGTGGTTGGATATTCAGACTCAGACTTTGCGGGTTGTAAAGATTCTAGAAAATCCACTTCAGGATATGTCTTTATGTTAGCGGGAGGTGCTATATCGTGGAAGAGCACCAAACAGACGATAGTTGCATCATCTACTATGGTGGCAGAGTTCATAGCATGCTTTGAAGCGACTTCATAGGTAAAATGGTTAAGGAATTTTATCACAGGGCTTCAAGTTGTGGATTCAATATCCAAGCCATTACGAATTTACTGTGATAATTTGGCAGCAGTTTTCTTTTCTAAGAATAACAAAAGTGGGAGCAGAACCAAACATATTGACATAAAGTATCTTGCTGTCAGAGAGAGAATTAAGGAACAAGAAGTCTCTATAGAGCATACAAGTACGACTTTTATGATTGCAGATCCCATGACAAAAGGGCTCTCAATAAAGACTTTTTCGAAACATGTAGAGAGCATGGGATTAGTGAGCTCATTTTATGCTTGATTAAATTCTTGTTATTTAGGGTACTCAATATTTGTCAAAACATTATTTTATTTGTGCACATAAAGTATTTGCTCCTAATACAGTTAGACCTAGAATGACTTATTGGAAGTTGTTCATAAGGATTTATACCATATAAGGATCTTATTAAGAGAGATTCATACATTGTAATACATGGAAGGAAATGTTGATATAAGAATATAACCGCCATGATTCGTGTATTATATCTCTCTCTAAGTAAAACTACAGCTTTAGTAGTTTTCAATTTTGGCCTATTCAGTTTTAGTTACCCGAATGATTTTAAAGATGTGTCATGTGAGCCAAGTGGGAAAATGTTAGAACACATCTTCTATAAGGAGATTTAAAGTGGCCCACATGTCACACATATTATATATTATATATTATTTTATATTAATAGAGTTTTTATTAAACTAAAACTTTTGGGTAATTATCTAGATAACTACTAAAGGTGAAAGGTTGTCTCATTTCACCAAAAGTTGTCTTCTTTGATGGAAGGAAGCAACGTTAGATTATGGATAAGGGTCTTGGCCTATCTATAAATAAGCCTGTGATTCTCCATTAGTCACAACTTTAGAACGCAAAAGAAAGATAGGCCAAAAACTCTATCCAACACTCTCTATTCAGATATTTGTGAGGGTTCTTAGATTTTACAGGTTTACAAACAAGCAATCTTGGTTCTTCAATTCAAGTACTTAAGCAATAATGGCCAGAGGTCAGTATTTATTATTTATGTTCATACGTTAATGTTCTCCCAAATTCTTACACATTATGCTAATCAATCGTAATATGATCGATTAAACTCTCTTGATTGTTTTGTACTTGTCTAATCAATCATGATACTATTGAATGATTGATAAAACTTGTTGGATTTTGTATTATCACTGTGCACTAGTATGAGTGATTGTGATGGAAGCATGTATTACTCCGATCGTGATTAATAAGATCGAATGAGTGATTGACTCTTTGGGTTTTGTTTAATCTCGATATATTAATTCAATTGATTTATGATATAAGTGGTGATTAATATGGTATGAAAGTAAATGTCTTGAGTTCAAATCTTACATCTCTCATTCATGTCACATTTAGATTAAATATTCTACATATTATGCTTTATTTTTAAGAATTAGTGTTAACTTTATGTTGATAAGTAATAATTTAATAAACACATTAAATATTAATTAATTGGAAGCTGAAATAATTAAGGTAACTTTCTTTTTTTTAATTTTTTTTTTTATTTTGGAAAAATGTGCATTTACCCCTTTAAACTATCACCTCATTGTCAATGTGCCTCTAAAACTACTAATTGTATCATGTCCCTCATAAACTACTAATAATGTAAATTTTCTTTATATGTATATATGTTTTATATAAAGATTAAAGTCCACATATCCTCTCAAACTACCATTCAATTGACAATGTCCCACTCAAACTTTCAATTGTAATAATATCCCTAAAAAAATATCAAATAATTGTCAATGTGTCCCCAAGGATGAAAATACTTTACTAAAATTTAATAACAAAATAATAATAATAAAAAAAACTAAAACAAAAAAACAATATTATTTTTTTTTGTTGGAAAAAAAAAAAACACAATCACTCATTTGGCCAAATTTAATTTTTTTTTTAAAAAAAAAGTATAAAGATTTTCGTTTTATTTTAAAAAATAAACTACCATTCAATTGAAAAAATTTAAAATTAAAACAAAGTATAAAGACTTTTGTTTTTAAAAAAATAAAATTATTTTTTAAAAAATAAAAATTATTTCTTTTAATTTATAAGAGTATTTTATGGCTTATTGAAAAATTTGTAAGGTCATTTTGTATTTTGCTGGATTGGGGGGACATTGACTATTGTTTAATAGTTTTGTGAAACATTGACTATTATTTGGTACTTTGAAGGATATTGTCACAATAAAAATTAGAGAGACATTATCGATTGAGTAGTAATTTAAAAGAAATATTTAAATTTTTTTCTGAATTAAAATTACAAAAATTTAGAGAAGAAATTATCATTTTTCTATATCAGCAAAGTATAATTCACTAATGAAGAAAGCGAGAACTGGCGCGCGTTAAGGCACAAAATTTTCGCACCCCTGTTTCTCTCTTTCTCCAAAAATTTCTTCACGCCAGTTGATCACTTCTTTCTCTTTTTATTCTCCCCTCTCTCTCTCTCTCTCTCTCTCTCTCTCTCTATTTCTCCCAAACGCCAATCTCCCTCCCTCCTTTGCAATCTGCCGCCGCCCACCTGCAACCATGTGCACCGTCGCCCATAACAGTAAGTTTGCTATTCTTGGTATCTTGCACGGCCGTGAGTCACGACCAGACCCATGGCCTTGGCCGTGGGTCACCCGTGACCCAGCGTGGGTCACCTGTGTACAAGCTCCCCACAAGCCTCCACCCCCCGGTCGAATCACCGGAATTTTGGTTTCTTCGAGAAATGACCTAGATCTTTGTTACGTATTGCACCAACTAGGGAGTAATTGTAATGGGACTCTATGAATAAGAGGATAAGTCCTTAGTTAGTAGTATTTAAATAAGAGGGTGTCTCCTCATGGGATAATGTTAGAATAGTAATTCTAGTAAAAGTAGTAGTTCTAATATAAATAGAACTAGTAGTTGTAGTCTTATTCTCATTCTATGTCCTGTAACGTCTATATAAGACAGAGGGATTATCAATAAAACTATCAAAGTATTAAGAATACAACTCTTGAGTTGTTTGGGAGTTTTGGGGTTCCTCGAATTACCCTACAATTATCCTTTATTTTTCCTCAGTTATAATCATAGGCAAACTCAGGAAAACCGATCATGCAGCCTTGCCAGTTCAAAGGCCAATTACACGATCACTTACTCGTTATCAATCTCAAGCACATAACAAGTTGGTATCAGAGCCAAGTTCTTCAATGACAGATCAACGCTTTGAACGTTTGGAGACTGGCCAGCAGGACTTACAACGACAGATGCGGGAAGGGCAAGAACGCATGATGAAGACCATGGAGGAGATGTTTGCTGCTTCTACACTCCAAGTCCAGCAGATGATTGCAGACGCAGGAGGTGGTAATGGAGGAGAGACGTCAAGAACCCGTTTTGGAGGACGGAGCTTCAAATCCGACAGCAACAACTCGTTGGGACACAAACTAGCCAAATTGGATTTTCCCAAGTATGATGGATCAAACGATCCAACAGGTTGGGTGAGTCGTGTAGAGCAATTTTTTGAATTTAAAAATATTGCTGAAGAAGAACAATTCCCATTAGTCGCCTATCACTTAGATGGTGAGGCCCAACTTTGGTACAAGTTGTTCCGAGACAGCGAAGAAGAACTGACATGGGAAGCATTAAAGGATGGGTTGCACGCCCGCTATGGACCCACACAGTTTGAGGATTATTTTGGTGACCTAACCAAACTCAAACAAACCGGCACTGTGAGAGAATACCAAGGGCACTATGAGCGGCTGTTGAGCAAGGCTGGGAAGCTATCTGTGACACAACAAGTGGGAGGATTTATTAGTGGCTTGCAAGAGGGAATTCGAGCAGATGTACAAGCTATAAGGCCGACCACCTTAACTTCTGCTGTGGGGTTAGCACGACTGTATGAAGCACGACAAATTAAGCAAAAACGCACCCCAGATGACAGGAGAAATCCTCAAGGCTCCAACTACCCACCTTTGCCATCATTGAGTTTATCTCGAGCTCGCTCACCCGTGATCAAGCGCCTAAGCCCAGTGGAGTTATCAGAAAGGAGGGCTAAGGGACTTTGCTTTAATTGTGACGAAAAGTTTTCCCCAGGGCATCGGTGTAAGAAGTTATTTTTGCTTGAGGGAATTTATGAAGAGGAAGATCGGTTGGAAGAAGGATATGCAGTAGATCCCTTGGCAGACATAGAAAAAAGGATTCCAGAAATTTCACTACATGCAATATCTGGAACCCAAGCACCACAAACCATGCGTACCAAGGGAAATATTTTGAAGGCACGGATCACTATCTTGGTAGACACGGGAAGCACACACAACTTTCTTAGCACTGTCTTGGCCAACAAGTTGGGCCTAATACCAGAAAAAAAATACCAAGTTCACAGTGGTAGTAGCAAACGGGGAGAAGGTGAGCAGTACGGGACAATGTTGCAATGTCCAGGTATGGATTCACGACACTCTCTTTGTGCTGGAATTTTATTTACTACCTTTGGTTGGATATGATGCGGTTTTAGGTGCCCAGTGGCTGAGAACATTGGGCCCAATAATTTGGGATTTTTCTAAGCTTCAAATGAGCTTCCAATTCAAAGGAAGATGTATTCAATTGATGGGCACGGCTTCACCCAAAAATATGTTGCTAAAAGCCCAACCAATGTTGAAAGCCATAAAAAAGCAACAAGGTGGAATTCTCCTTTGCCTATTCTCGGTACAACTAGGTCTCGAACAAGCTTCTCAAGATATTGAAGATCCACGTATGTTGAAGGTATTGGAGGACTACTGCCAGATTTTTGAAGAACCCCATGGGTTACCACCTACCCATGTTCAAGATCATAAAATACCACTGTTGCAAGGGGGAGGCGCAGTCAATGTATGTCCATACCGATACCCATATTATCAGAAGAATGAGATCGAAAAAATAGTTATGGGGTTGCTATCTAGTGGCGTGGTTCGCACAAGCACTAGTCCCTACTTTTCACCTGTTCTCTTGGTAAAAAAGCATGATGGATCTTGGAGTCTTTGTGTGGATTATCGGGCTTTCAATCGAATTACAATCAAGGACAAATTTCCTATTCCGGTGGTCGACGAATTGCTAGACGAGTTACACGGGGCGCAATATTTTTCTAAACTGGATCTCCGTTCCGGTTACCACCAAATCCGAATGCATGAGACTGACATAGAAAAAACAGCATTCAGAACCCACCATGGGCACTTTGAATTCTTGGTGATGCCCTTTGGTCTTACCAACGCGCCCTCAACATTCCAATCTCTGATGAACTAGATTTTTCAAGATGTGACTCGTAAATTTGTTCTCGTCTTCTTCGACGATATTTTAATTTATAGCAAAACTTGGGATGATCACTTGCTGCACTTGGCAACCGTTTTTAAAATCCTATGGACTAACCGTTTATATGTGAGAAGAGATAAATGTAGCTTTGGGCAACAGGAGGTTAACTATCTTGGCCATACTGTTGGTCGACATGGAGTAGGAATGGATGCTGAAAAGATAACAGCCATGATGGATTGGCCTGTCCCAACCACTCTCAAGGCTCTGCGAGGCTTCTTGGGGCTCACTGGCTATTACCGAAAATTCATTTTCCATTATGGATCAATAGCTCGACCCCTTACTCAGCTCCTCAAAAAAGATTCATTCCTTTGGGGTCCGGAGGCGGAAATAGCTTTCAAACAGCTAAAGGATGCAATGACACAAGCCCCGGTACTAGCTCTCCCTGATTTTACAAAAAAATTTATTATTGAATGTGATGCTTCAGGTAAGGGAATAGGAGCGGTATTGATGGAAGAGAGGAGGCCAATTGCTTTTTTCAGCCAGGCCCTCAATGGCAAAAATTTGGCTCTTTCCACCTATGAAAAGGAGATGATGGCCTTGGTTGCAGCTGTCCAAAAATGGCGCCCATATCTTTTGGGACATCAGTTTGTTGTTCGTACCGACCATCACAGCCTTAAGTATCTTTGGGACCAAACCATTACTACGGAAGCTCAACAATGGTGGCTAATAAAATTGTTGGGCTACGATTTTGTGATCGAATACAAGAAGGCCGGTGAGAATTTGGTAGCTGATGCCCTTTCAAGAAAAATGGAAGGTAACGTAGCAGCCATCTCTCAACCTATTCCTCACTGGGTGGAACCAATTAAGGAGGAAATTCTTCATCAACAGCCTTTGCAAGACCTGAAGCAAAGAATTCAATAGGGAGAAGCGGTGGGTCCTTGGAAAGTCACAGCTGGGCTCATTTACTTCAAGGACCGGATTTATCTTCCTGCCACCTCTCCATTAACAGCAGCTATCACTGCTGAAATTCATGACAATACACATGAAGGGTATCACAAGAGCTTGCAACGGATTCGGGCGGTATTTTATTGGCCAGGTATGAAATCTCAAACTCGGAATTATATTCGCCAGTGTGATATTTGCCAAAGACATAAAGCTGACAACACACGGCCAGCCGGGCTTCTACAACCTCTCCCCATTCCTAGCCAAATCTGGTCCGATCTCTCTATGGACTTCATCGATGGGTTACCATCCGCCCAGGGAAAAACAACAATTTTTGTCGTGGTAGATCGTCTCTCCAAGTATGGGCATTTTACAACAATCAAGCACCCTTATACTACCTCTCAAATTGCTCAAACATTTTTTGAGAATATTTTTAGGCTGCATGGAATGCCGACTTCCATTGTGTGTGACAGAGACCCGGCATTCACAAGTCTTTTTTGGCGCGAGCTTTTTCAACTCAATGGGACTAAATTTAATTTTAGTTCTTCTTACCATCCGCAAACTGATGGTCAAACGGAAGTGGTGAACAGGACATTGGAATGTATTTACGGTGTTTCACTAGTTCCAACCCAAAAAAATGGGTCACATGGCTGTCTTGGGTTGAATATTGTTATAACACAAACATGCACTCCGCCACAAAAAAGAGTCCATTTGAGATTGTTTATGGGCGACTTCCTCCCACACTCTTATGCTATGTCCCTGGAACTGCAAAAGTAGCAGCAGTGGAAGACATTCTGCTGCAACGTGATATCTTACTATGTGAGGTTCGGCAACAACTCCAACAAGCACAAAATAGGATGAAGCAAGTGTATGACAAGGGGCATCAAAACCAGAAATTTCTTTCGGGGGACTGGGTATATTTAAGGTTGCAGTGGTATCGCCAACAGTCAGTAGCAAGGCGTTCTTCTCAGAAACTTTCTCCAAATTTTTTTGGGCCATACCGTATTTTGGCAAAGGTAGGAACCGTAGCTTACAAATTGGCATTACCTGCTGGTGCAAAAATACACAATGTGTTTCATGTGTCCTTGTTAAAGCAATGGATTGGTGAGGGTACCCTAGTGTCAGCTGATTTACCTCTTCCACATGAAGAGAATACCCCAGCACTACCTCAAGCCATTTTAGAGTACAGAAAAAAGCAAGGCTACACGGAAGTATTAGTGCATTGGGTGGGTTACTCTCCTGCCGATGCCACATGGGAGTCATTGCAAGATTTCCAGCTGAGGTTTCCTTTTTTTTACCCTTGAGGACAAGGGCAATTCTAAGGGGGAAGGAATGTTACGTATTGCACCAACTGGGGAGTAGTTGTAGTGGGACTCTATGAATAAGAGGATAAGTCCTCAGTTAGTAGTATTTAAATAAGAGGGTGTCTCCTCATGGGATAATGTTAGAATAGTAATTCTAGTAAAAGTAGTAGTTCTAATATAAATAGAACTAGTAGTTGTAGTCTTATTCTCATTCTATGTCCTGTAACGTCTATATAAGACGGAGGGATTATCAATAAAACTATCAAAGTATTAAGAATACAACTCTTGAGTTGTTTGGGAGTTTTGGGGTTCCTCGAATTACCCTACAATTATCCTTTATTTTTCCTCAGTTATAATCATAGGCAAACTCAGGAAAACCGATCCTGCAGCCTTGCCAGTTCAAAGGCCAATTACACGATCACTTACTCGTTATCAATCTCAGGCACATAACAATCTTTCTTTACTGGTTAGAGTTTAAAGCTACTTAAGGTTTTGATTAATTTGTGAATGGGTCTTTTTATGATTGGTCCCTTCTTAAGGTTTGATTGTTGATTTTGGATAAAATTTTGTGGTATTCTTCGTGTTTTGGCCTAAACTGATAAGGGGAAGAAGCCGATTTTTTGGGGTTTGTTTTCTTTGAACATTTCAATTATGATGGATCAAATAGGTTGAAGTTTTGTTGGTTGAATCAGGAGAATTTTCTCCTTTGTCAAGACTAGAACCTCTCTGCAGAGCTACTAGTCTGATATTTCTGCTACTGGTTTTTTCTCCTACAATTTGTCCTGCTTAGTTGTTTCTTTGGTTTTTGTGAAGCTTGTCTAGGTCTAGAACGTCTTTGTTCTTTGACCAGTGTCTCTGTTGATTTCAACAGTTATGCTGAATGATTTGTATATCTTTTTGTTGAATGAAAAGTTTTGCTTATTCATAAAAAAAAAAAAAAAGTTTTGTTGGTTGATCCCTGTTTTGGCCAAGTATATGCATGTTGATTGGGGAAAAAAAATTGATGGGTTTTTGATAATCCGATGGATTTTGATTTTTTGGTTGAGAAATACACACACATAGATATTGTGCTTTGGAATAATGGGTTTGGGTTAATTTTCTTTGTTGGGTTCGTTAAGATTGTTAATATAGAAGGGGGTGTTAATTGGAAATGTCGATTTTGGTTTGGTTGATGGGTATGATCTGTAATTGTTTGAAATTTTATGGGTTTTGTCATTAATTTGCTTTGGTGATTCTGATAATTCACATGCATATATTTTCTAGGTTTTGCTTAGTTGCTGAGAAGGTGTGTTTCCTATGAAGGGTGAGTTCTAAGCAATCAAATGCCCTTTGCTACTCCAAAGCCGTATTTTCTAAAATTAATTGAGTTTTTCCCCATAGTAAGGGTAGTGATAATGACGTTGATAAACCAAAACAGCTTGTTTTCTACTTATCATTTTGCTTCTTTGTGTAACTATGTTGGAACTCTTTCTGTCTCTCTGTGTCTCGCTATCTCTCTGTCTCTATCTCTCTCTGTGGCTTTCTCTCTCACACTCTCATCTGCATGTGAACATAATTGCGTATGCTTTTACACATGCTCAATATGTTCTTGAATCTTGGCATAATACAATACTTTTCCGTTGGTATATTTCCCTGATCCCCTGAGTTGATAAGTATAGTGGACTTTCAGACTGGTTGTTTAAATTCCAAAATGATGTGGAATTAGAAATTTATGTTTAATGAAGGATCTTAAGTTAAATCAGGTAAATGGGTGGTTGATACTCGAGCTGCAGTTGTGTCATTATTTCTGCATTATTTATTTTTATGAATGTTCTCATTGATTAGGATTTTGAAAGACAAGAGAGGATGAAGCAACAAACGACTGGTTTTGCTAGAGGTCTTTCAAATGGGCTTCCTAAGTTTGTTAAATTTGAAGGCGCTCTTGGGTATGCATATCAATATAGTTCAGTTTTTCTAATATTATATGTCTTTGCATATGATGATGTCTTTCTAACCAATTTGTCAAATTATTACAGGTTGTACAAGGGACTGGTTCTTCTCTGGGGCCATCACATTCATGTAAGCTGGGGTTGGGAAAGGAATTGGATTGATAATACTCTGTTTCTGACAAACAAAATGCAAACTAGTGATGATTTTGGCGCACCAGAGAAAAAAAAAATTCTAGTAACTTAATTTCAAATGCCAAAACACACTACACAACTGGCACAACAGAACTAAAATTTTGATATGAATCTCAAGTGAGGCTTTGAAGGAGTAATTGACATTATTAGTCTTTCTAAACATGCAATAGTTTTGATTTGCAAGTATTTTTTTTTTTACCACAATATACTGAGTTTCATTTTTTATTCTTCAATTTTGGGCTTTTCTTTTAAAAGTTTTAAAAAGTATATACTCCCTTCCTTCAACACATATAGCCTACATATCCTTTTTTTGGATGTTAGGATGATGTTCTGTTGTTACTTAGATCCATGTGCTTATATGCATTAAAGTAACCGTCTCAGCTTCTTCTCTCTCCAACTCGGTTTTGTGGTTCCATTTTATTCCGTGACTTACATAGTTTGTTCACACTTCCTCTCGGTATTAGGATCATTGTTTATAAAATTGTGCTACTTTCTTTTAGGTTATTGAGGACAATGTGGGTGAAAATGTAGGAGACATTGCTGGGATGGGCTCTGACTTGTTTGGATCATATGCTGAATCATCATGTGCAGCACTCTTTGTTGCATTTTAAATTACATGTTTATGTTTTTTTCTTAATTTTGAGATGCCCGTTTTGTGGAATATGTTGTAAGCCATGCATGTTACCGAAGTGTTCTTAAATAGTAGAGTTTGTCATAATGTGAATGCAGACACCTATGATTTACCATGCTTAGCCTTAATTAGAAAAAAAAAAAAAAGAAATATACTTATTGTGATGGCTGAGTGTGATCGGTTGAAGATTGTTTTTCTATTTGTCTAAAATGGTTGCTACCTATAAAGTAACTTCAGAATTGCTATATTTGATAAAGATGTGGAAGACTGTTGATGTATGAATCTCTTACTGGGTTTTTATATCTCCTCATTCAGCTAGGCATGCCCCTTCACCCCCTCGATATTTCTCCTCGCTATTATATGCTATCATTCTTTGAATTGTGTTGCTTGGTGATAGAATTGTTTACATTGTAGTTTTCTAACTACAGAGACTCTAGGTCAATGAGCAGGTCGTTTTCTAATGATTATATTGTTAGTTTTCTCTTTCGTACTAACAATATTTTTAGAGAAATGCTAGTCAAAGCTATAAGTCAAGGAATTGCCATCATTTTCCCATAATATCATTTGATAATAGGAACATACTTCACTAGTATAAGATGATTAGAATATTCCTCTTCACAGGCAATCTTTTACAGGCTCATGTGCATATTGTAAAAAGTATAGGCAGTGTAGGTGATACCTCTGATAGTTGTTGAGCAGGAGTTTAATGTGTATAACATATATAAATCACTTCCCATGCACCCACATGAGGATTTTAATGTTCTATCAGTTGTTAATGGTGTCTATTAAGATCACTTCATGGTAGTCAATGAATCACTTTGGTGATGGATCTGTTTTTGCATTTCAGCTTTCACTGTTCTTCTTTTTTCTTGAGAAACCAAATGAAGATCATCACCATGTTGGCCTTTAAATGTAAAGATTGTAAAATTGAATTCACGTATACTTTTCTTGGTGCTAAGAAGTTACTCTTATTTGATCTTTTAACCAGAAAACTTACATATCTGGGATATTTTAGTTTTACATGGCAAATCCATTAACCTCTGGCTCTAGTTTTGCTATCCAAGATCTGAGAATACCATTGACAACCAGAATAGCTGAGTCAATATACCATTAATTGATATAAATTCTGCAATGCAATTCTTCACAATTCTCACTATCTCTTTCATTTTAATTTGTGTTTTTTACAGTCTGTGCTTTGATATGGACCTTAGTGAAAAGGCAATGAAGAGACTTTCTTTTTCTATGAAGCCATTATTAGAATGTATTTTATCTTGAAATTTGAATGCTTGTTTTTGCACTTGATTAGATTGATTTTAAAACTTTGAGTACTGTTGGCATTAGGATGTGCACGACCTTAATATTTTAAATCAGTTTAACATATTAGCAATTTGAGCAAATTCATACAAACCCTCATTGTTTATATTTTTCAAACTCCATGAAGGGATTTGTTAAAGCATGAAATGAATGTATCTTGATGCTAAATCATTAAAATGTAGGAGAGACTTGTATCTCCTCAAGACTCCATTTCTATCTTTTGGAAATACAATTGAACGTGTTGTCTTTTTTGGCCATCGCAAGTTTAGGAGCACAGATTTGATTATTTTTGCAAAAACTATAGTGTTAATGTGCTTGTTATCATGGTGGATTAAAGTTGAAATTTTCTCACTTATATTTGTGATTAATGCAGGTACCATAGAAGTTTTCGGTAGATTAACTGGGAAACAAGATCAAGTGGGAGATTTTGAAAAACAAGTGAGAATGTTATGTAACAATTGAGATGTTGATCATATAATTGTATAGATTTGGCTGTTTGTTTATGTAATTTGGGTTTGTTGTATTATTCTTAGTAGTTATGAGATTTGATGTATTTGCTGGTTTTTAAGGAAGGTGTCTTTGTGGTTGTTTTGATGTACGATGCTTGTGCTCTGTAGTGTATTTGGTGTATACTCTTTTTAAATGAGTTTTTGTAAAATGATTAATATTTTATTTAATTGGAATACATGTTTTAGTAGTGTATACTTTTTTTGAGTGAGTTTTTATAAAATGATTAATATTTTATTTGATTAGAATACATGTTTTAGCAAATGGTATATTATGTTTTTTTAATGTGTCATAATTAATTAATACAAATTAAAACAATTGCAAATAATAATAATAATAATAATAATAATAATAATAATAAAATAAGCATTCTGATAACTTATTATCAGCAACGACTTTCCATTATCAGCAATGACATTCACATGAGGATTCTTCAATTATTAACAACAACATTGGTCTTTATTAGCAATGACTTTTATCATTGCTGATAAGCATCGTTGCTGATAAGCATTTGTGTCCAACTTACTGCAACGACTTATTAGTAACGACATGTCGCTGCTAAAGTTATCAACAACGACTTTTGCATTTTTAGCAACGACAGAATGTCGCTGCTAAAAACCAAATTTTTTGTAGTACAATGTGCAGCGGTCATTAGAGCATTACAAATCGATAGGTTGATTTTTTTGGATATGATTTGGATAAATGATTGCGAAGAGGATGGCTTTGATTCTTGTTTCTGAATTTTTGCAACTTCCTTTGAATGATTTAGTTTATGTATGAAATCCTATGTTCCTTTAGTTGTTTATTTTTTTCCCCTATGCTTCTTGTTCAGAAATTTCTTTCATGCTTGCTGGATTTTATCCGTATTGAACATGCATGTGAACCTAGTTTAGGATGGATTTATATAATTAGCATTTATCCATTTTTACTTGAAACATGTAGATTGTAATCTATATAGGTCCTTTTGTTCCTCTTGATTCTGAAGCGAAAGAGATAAAGAACATATATGTGGATTGCAAGTTGTTACCCTTTTTTTTTTTTTCTTTTTTCTGTTCTTTCAGTTAGTTTTGAAACAGTTTATAATTCACTAAAATTCTCATTTTTGAATAATTTGTTCATATATGGTTATGCATCTATTTTAAACATGGTCCACATCCAAGGGTGTGGAAATTTTGACTGGTCTCACAACTTATAAACATGGAGTTCAATTTTAGCAGAATTATAAACTTTTGATCTCAAGTTGACATTGTTGTTGAGTCTAAGAACAAAATATAGTGTTCTGAGCAACATATGGACTAAGAAAGTGTCTGCAAAGAGTTATAATAATTCTCTTGGTAGCATTATTTTGATAAATTTATTCCCTTTACAATGTTGTGTTGGTTGTGGTTTTGGTGTGATTCTGATGTTTCTGGAATGATTTTTTTTTTCTAAGTTCCTTGCCCTCATATTTTTGATCCAGCAGAGAAGTATATATCTTTAATAATCCCTGCATTCAAAGGATAAGTCATTTTCTTACGAGGTATCATTTTGTTCCTTTCATTTTCAGGATCATCAATTTGCATATTTATGTCTCTCCTTTGAATGTGACTATATTTTTTACTTCCCAGTTGTTTTATGCTATTATGTTCATGGAGTACTTCTGTACATTGAAACTTCTTGTGTATAAAATTTCATGCAAAATGAGGCAACCTTGGATCACTATTTTTATAAAACATAAAAATGGATATATATATATATATAATATATATATATAATATATTGGCAGCTTTAATAAGTGATGACATGGCACTATTTGTCTAGGTATACTTTAATGTGTCTGTTTATAATATAGGCTTGGTGTTTCATTATATCATTTTCTTTCATGTTTTCATGCATGTTGGCCCAATTACTAATGAATTTCTGGTTTCCTGATGTATTGAAATGCTACTCATATTTCCCAGTTTCAATGATATAGAAACAAATTATATGCTAAGGACATATAAAGTTACTCTTCTCTAAACATATTGGCTGGAGTTTATCATTTAGAGTGATTAAAGTTGAAATTTTCCCACTTATAGTTGTGATTAATGCAGGTACCATAGAAGATTGTTCTTCGGTAGATTAAGTGGGAAATAAGATCAAGAGTCATTGCTAAGGGGAGATTTCGGAAAACAAGTGAGAATATTATGTTGTGCAACAATTGAGATGTTGATCATATAATTGTATAGATTTTGTTGTTTGTTTATGCAATTTGCAAGCCTTTTTTTTTTTTTGGTTTGTTGTATTGTTGGTTATTATGAGATTTGGTGTATTTTCTAGCTTTTAAGGAAGGTGTCTTTTGGTTGTTCTGAATTTTGGTGTAGGATTCTTATGATCTGTTGTGTATTTGGTGTATACACTCTTTTTGAGTGAGTTTTTGTAATGATTTTTTTTTTATAAAATGATTAATATTTTATTTGATTAGAACACATGTTTTAGCAAATGGTTATACATTATGTCTTTCTAATGTACCATAATTAGTACAAATTAAAGCAATTGCAAAAAAAAAAAAAAAACAGCAACGACATATATTGTTGCTGATAACTAATTATCAGCAACGACTCTAAGAGTGGTTGTTGAATACTGATTATTAGTAACCACTTAGTGTCGTTGCTCAGCAACCACTTAGTGTCGTTGCTGATATACCATTATCAGCAACGACATCTGTGTGAGGATTCTTTCCTTATTTATGTCGTTGCTGATGAACACCTATGACCAACTTACTACAACTACTTATTAGCAACGACTTCTGCACTTTTAGAAATGACAAAATGTTGCTGCTATAGACAAAATTTCTTGTAGTGCAGGTACCATCCTTATTATTGGATTTGAAGTATCAGTTTTATTTGATTCTGAGGCTACCCACTCATTCATATCTAATACTTTTGTAAGACTGTTTAGATTAGCGGTTAGACCCCTAGATGTCGACTATAGCACACCAATAAGGAAGACAGTAGTGTATAGGAGTGCAGTTTGCGAATGTCCTTTGAGCATCTGTGAAGATTCTTTCTGCAAACTTAGTTGTCTTTTGTTGAGCCAAAAAAAGTGCAAACCCAAGTGTAGGCTATCGCAAGTAATAAATCTCGATAAGTACAAGGTCAATCCACAGGGAATGGTAGACACTAAGTAAAAATTCTATTATGGTGCAGAAAAATAAATTGAGTTGTTTTCCACTTATAAAGTGGAGCAATGGAGATGATTATAAAGTAAAATTAATGCAACTAAATTAATTAAAAAGAGTTTGAGAAAATTGATGGGAAACACTAAGGCTTCAGGGATTCACCTAGCAAAATGCAAAATAATAAGAAGCCCCCTTTAATTCACGTCTGCCCTCCTTTCAAATAAATCATTCTCAATTGCTCTCCAACTTCAAATAGAAGTAGGCTAAGAAGACTCCAAATCCCAATAGAAAACAAAAGCTTTTTTTGTCTTTTAGTCCCAATTATAAGTTCTCTCTTATTTAGGATTTGTTTCTCTTTTTTCGTCTAATCTCTTCTATCACACTGCACGTTTCAGTCTTCATCTTCTAGTGCGACTCCTCCAAGTCGTGGGGCCAATTGGTCTTCTAGTAGAATTCCTCCAAGCCGTGGATCCCACTTTGTTTAAACAATCAAAACCAGCAATTTCTTCTCATTTGTCTTCTTGTTAGTTCAATGTACTGTACGTTTTAACCTTGCAAACAAAAAGACATCCTGGACTTTCTTTATAGATAAATTCTTTCTTTTTGACTTCATTCTAAATCCCTTCACAGTAGCTCAATTTTCTTTGCTAACTATTCTACAAATTCCAAAAGAGAAGATTTATTGCATTAATATATTATTTTAAATTCAAGATCAATAATTAAACACTATTTAAAATTAATTATAAAATACAATAGTTAGAATAAAATAGAGTATGAAAATGTTTATTTTAATAGAGAAAATATGCACTTTTAAGCTATTATCATCTTTGCGATGTTTGGCTATGACGTCATTTTGGAAATGAATTGGCTTGCAGAACACCACACCAACATCAATTGTGCCAGAAAAAGGGTAACGCTCAGGCCTTAGGGAGACACAGAAGTTACTTTTGTGGGATCTCGGGCTAATACCCTACTTCCCGCAATATCGGCCCTGCAAGCAAGGAGGTTCATTGCTAGTGGGGATTCGACATTTTTAGCGTTTGTCGTCGAAGCTACGAAGAAGAAGGAAGAGAAGGACCTGCAAGATATTCCAGTGGTACGAGAATTTCCAGACGTTTTTCCAACATAATTCTCTAGTTTACCACCTAAGAGGAAAGTCGAGTTTGGAATCGAGTACGTCCTAGGAACAGGACCGATATCAAAGGCATTGTATCGGATGGCACCAGCGGAACTTAAGGAGTTGAAGGTCCAGTTGCAAGAACTATTAGATAAGGGTTTCATTCACCCTAGTTCATCACCTTGAGGAACACATGGGCTCTTCGTCAAGAAGAATGACGGATCCTTGAGGATGTGCATCGATGATCGAGAGCTGAATAAGGTTACCATTAAGAATAAGTATCATTTGCCAATGATCGACGACTTATTGGACCAGTTACAAGGAGTTAGTGTATTCTCCAAGATAGACTTGCGGTCAGGATACCACCAAATCAGAGTTAAGGAATGAGATATACTGAAGAAAGCTTTTAGAACTCAGTATGGACATTACAAGTTTCTGGTGATGTCATTTAGACTAACAAATGCCCCTACGGTATTCATGAACATTATGAATAGAGTCTTCCATGACTATCTGGATCAATTCGTAGTGGTCTTCATTGATGACATCTTGATCTACTCTAAGGGTCAAGAGGACTATGGAGTTCATCTTCGTAAAGCACTCGAGAGACTTTGTTGGGAGTAGTGATAAGTGCTGAATGTTACACATTCAAGCCCCTTAATTCACATATGTTAATCTCTTAGTTTCATTATAATATGATGTTTTGTGTTGTTTTTGTGTTTTTCCCTTATTTTGTAGGTTTTGGAAGAAAAGAAATCAATTCCATCAACTCGAGCTCAAAACACATGAACTGTGCAAAGTTGCTGAAAATCTGACCTGTTGTACACTATTTTGGCCATAACTCTTAGCTCAAAACTTGGATGAGCACGGTCAAGTGCGTTGGAAGGGACTCAGAGAGGAACAAATCATCAAGCAAGCATTTTTTCATCCAAGGTGCGCTCGAGCGCCCAAAATGACGCTCGAGCGCCATGGCGCGCTGGCGCGCTGGAAACGAGCGTTCATGTCACCTGACGCTCGAGCGCCCAAAACTGACGCTCGAGCGTCGTCGTGCGCTGGGAACCTCCGAAGTCGGCAGAACTGATATGGAAAGAGGGTAATCCAACCCAAACTCAATCTTGGACTTCCTAGGGTGCACGAAATTGATTAGGGTTGCTCCTAAACTCTATAAATACTCCCCTAAGTCCTCCAAAACAAATACACAAGCTTGAGGAGAAGAATCAAAGGCTTCAAAGAAGGGTTTTTCTTAGTTCTTTCTTTCTTTTATTTTTCTTGTATTTTCTTATGGGGATGATTTTCATCCAAATTATGTGTAGCTAATACTTTAGTTAGGGCTCGATTGAAGCCCTAATCATGTCTCTTTAAGGTTTCAATTTGTTTCCTACAATTCATGTTTTGATGCTTAATTGATTATCTCGGGTTTTGTTCGTTCTTCATATGGTTATGTATAGGTTGTTGATCATCTTATGCATATAACATGTGTAGAGTGTTATCATAGGTCAATTTGGATGACCGAGTCCTGGGCCTAGTAGAGTAACAAAAGATCAATTGCGGGTTCTTGGGGTAATCAACATGAAAGACGCGAATATACACCATGTTCTAGGTTTTAGTGTGTTTGTCGATCTCCATAGATTTATGCTTTCTTGAGGAACAACTTAGTATACACCCATGCTAAATCCCTCAAGAAAGAAAAGAGTTAGAGTATACACCCATGCCTAATCTCGTTGTTTAGGGAGATCAATAGCTTTTGGAGTATACACCCATGCCCTTAGGCTGGCAAACATTGAGTATCTTGACATGAATGTAGCGTTGTGCATATTGTTTACTTTATTTGAGTATGATTAGCGGTGGATATTCGAAGCCCTAGCCTTTTTTCTTATTATTTCAATTCAATCTTTAATATTGTTCTATTCGACAATATCTTTTAGGAATTGCTTTTTAAACATAGTTTACAAATCCTCGTGGGAATGATCTCGTATTTGCCGTCTATACTATTGTTTTGATCTTGTGCACTTGCGAGTAAAACGTGCATTATTCCCTATTTATTTAGGTGGATATTTGTACAACAAGTAGCTCTTCGCTAAACTCAAGAAGTACGAGTTTTGGTTGGATAGCGTGTTTTGGACATGTGATTTCTGGAGAAGGTGTGTCGATAGATCCTAAAAATGTTAAGGCAATAATTGATTGGACTAGACCGACCAGCGTGCATGAGGTTCGGAGTTTCTTGGGACTTGCAGTTTACTACCAACGATTCATTGAAGGATTCTCCAAATTGTCAAGACCGTTGACTGCTCTCACCCGGAAGAACGCTCTCTATTTATGGACGGAGGCATGTGAGAAGAATTTTCAAGAGCTTAAGAGACGATTAGTGTCAGCACCAGTATTTGCATTACCCATAAGCTACAGAAATTTCGTGGTATATAGCGACGCATCAAAGAAGGGATTGGGTTGTGTGCTTATGCAGAATGGGAAGGTGATTGCTTATGCCTTATGGCAGCAGAAGGATTACAAGCAGAACTATCCGACACACGATTTGGAGTTGGCAGTAGTCGTCTTTGCGCTCAAGATTTGGAGGCACTACTTGTATGGCGAGAAGTGCAAGATCTACATCGACCACAAGAGCCTAAAGTATTTCTTCACTCAGAAGGAGTTGAATATGAGGCAATGAAGATGGTTGGAGTTGATCAAGGATTACGACTATGAGATCAACGACCATCCAAGGAAGGCTAATGTGGTAGCTAACGCGTTGAGCTAGACGTCAATGATAGAGTTGTCAACACTGGGATCTCTCAACCACAGCTGATCATAGAACTTGAGAGGTTTCAGCTAGAAGTCCTTGAAGAAGGCATACCCACACTTGTGTGCAGCATGACAACGCAGCCTGAGTTGCTTGAAATGATCAAAGCTGCTTAGATCAACGATCCTAAATGCCCAAGGATCAAGAAGCAGCTCGAGGAAGGTAAGACACTGGGATTTTGCTTAAGGGACGATGGGATGCTCACCCATTTTAAGCAAGTTTGTGTACCTGTAAGCAATGAGTTGAGAAAGGAGATTATGAGTGAGGCTCATCATTCTCTACTTTTTGTATATCTTGGGAGTACCAAGATGTATAAGGACGTGAAGGGTTTATATTCTTGAAACAATATGAAGAGGGACATTGCTAAGTTCGTAGAACAATGCCCCACTTGTCAACAAGTGAAGGCAGAACATCAGAAGCATGTAGGGATGCTCAAACCTCTACTCGTGCCAAAGTGGAAATGGGATGAAATAAATTTGGATTTTATAGTAGGATTGCCTAGGACGCCTACTGGTGAGGATGCCATTTGGGTAGTCGTGGATTAACTAACAAAGAGTGCTCATTTCATTCCCATGAAGGTTAAAGACCCGATAGATAAGTTGGCAAAGCTATATGTTCAGAATATAGTACGACTTCATGGAGTACCTTCAACAATTGTATCAAATCAAAATTCTCGTTTCACATCGCGATTTTGGCAGAATTTGCAAAAAGAGATGGGGACAGAACTGAATTTTAGCACTGCTTTTCAACCTTAAACAGATGGCCAGTCGGAGCAAACTAATCAAGTCTTGGAAGATAAACTTCGAGCATGTGTTTTGGATTTCAAAGCTAGTTGGATTCAGTATCTGCGTTTGATCAAGTTCGCTTACAACAATAGTTACCAGGCAACTATTGGAATGCCACCGTACAAAGCACTCTATGGACGAAGATGCTAATCGCCCTTGTATTGGAGTGATATGGGAAACGACAACTACTTGGGCCTGAGATGTTGCAAGATACTTGTGATAAGATAATCCTCATTAAGTAGAGGATGGTTGCAACTCAGAGTCGACAGAAGAGCTATGTTGATAGCTGAAGACGGGTTTTAGAATTCGAAGTAGGAGACCAGGTATTCTTGAAGATTTCCCCCATGAAAGGAGTCATGAGATTTGGTAAGAAGGGGAAGCTGAGCCCTCGAAATGTTGGACCATTCAATATCACACAGAGACTGGAAAAAATGGCTTATCGAGTTGCTGTACCAGTAGATCTAGCAGGAATGCATGACGTCTTTCATGATTCGATGTTAAGTAAATACATTCCAAATCCAGATTTGGTCGTTGCTTATAAGTCTTTGGAAATTCAAGAAGGGTTGACGTACAGGAAAGTACCTGTACAAATCCTAGATCGTAAGGAGCAAGTGCTACGCACCAAGACAATCCCTATTGTTAAGGTGTTATGGTGTAATCACGGAGTTGAAGAAGCTTCTTGGGAGGCTGAATTGGATATGAGGAATTGCTATCCTCATCTGTTCGAAAAATCTTCTTGTATGACCTATCTGTCCTAAGATTTTCTTGCATTTCAGATTTTTGGACAAGGCTAAGAGTTTGGCTATTTCCTGTTTAGAAGCATAGCCGGGGCACCTATGACTTCAGACTACACAAGGAAGGACTCACTGGATAAGCTTTGGGACGTAGGAGTGGAGCTCGATGATGATTGGTATGATGTTGATAACGTCGTATATGAACCTCTCGACGATTCATACGATGTTGGTAACATCACATACAACCCTCTTGGAAATCAGTATGTCTACGTGTGGAACGAGTACGTTCAAGCACCGCCAACTTAGATTAATGAATGGGACAAGATCTTTCAAGGAATCACTAAGCATGGACCTTGTGGAGATGAGGGTAATCTTCTTGTTTTCTTTAGTTTTTTGAAATTTCGAAGATGAAATTTTTATAAAGAGGTGAGGATATAATGCCCCAAAGATTTAACAAGTTTAAGGGTTTATTTTGGAGCTTTGGACGCCTATGAAACATTTGAAGGATTTTATGAAACGTTCGGTGGTAAGGATTAAACGTTTGATACGTGTCATAATGCACTGTTTACGTGAAAACTTTCGAGCAATGTGCATGTCAGACAGTATCAAACGTTTGATGCTTTTATAGAACGTTCGATGTACTTTTATCAAACATTCAATGATTTTATCAAACGTTCGATGGAAACCCTAGGACCGTTGGGTAATAGTACATCAAATGTTCGATATCATACATAGAACGTTCGATGAACCTAAAAATCCAGCAGTCCTTAACCAGATGTTCTAGCTCTATAAATGAGACCCTTTCCCCCCTCTCTCTCTCTGCACTGTTCATTCATGCTTGGGAGTCCAGGGAACATTGTGAGTATGTGAGGGAGAGTATTTAGAGAAGAAGAAGGCATTTTGGCTTTGAAGGGACTTATCTTTGTTTAGCTCGTTTCATTGTTGTTATTTGCTTGGTTACCTTGTTTAGATAATGTTGAGTCCTAATTTCTATGTTATTTAGTTTTGGTCTTGATCATTTGAGGTTTAGATAGTTTGTGTTGGTTTTGTGTTGTTTAAGGAGTTTGATACCTTAAAATCCTATTTTTGAAGTATGAGACCTCTTATTTTCTCTGATTAGGCCTTAGATCTTAGGAGTAGTTAGAATCCAGAAATGACCAAGATTTGGCCTAGAATGATTTTTTTGACCTCATCAAACATTCAATCCTCCTGATCAAACGTTCGATGTGTGAGCTTAGAACGTTCGACCCTCCTGATCAAACGTTCGATGCTTGGACATAATGTTCTTTTGGGTTGTTAGAGGCCTAGGACTTGTTCAACTTAAAACATAAGACTAATGGTAAGATTCCCAGATTTAGAAGTCAAAGACCCAGTGGAGGAATACTTGGTTAACCCTGACGACGCAAGTGAGTAAAAACTCATATGGATCTTTGTTATTGTTATACTTTTATGTATGACATGACTATTTTTATGTACAAAACATGTATGTTTACAACTCTCATGAAATGCTTATGTATACTCAATTGTGAACTCCATTTGTGAAAAGGGTTGTGATTAATAAAAATAATAAAATAATAAGCTATGAAAAGCATGAATATATAAGACACAAAGATTAATGTGCATCGTATGACATGGTACACTGGTTCATATGGTAGAACGGCCATAAGTGGTTGATTCTATGGTTAAAGAATTTTTTTTTTTTTATTATTTTTTTATTATTTTTTATTTTATGAAGAGGGCCTTAGATCTAATGGTTAAGTTTTGTGACAACACACAATTCTTTAAGTCACTACTTACGGCTTTTCTAGTTAGTGTGGGCCACTCGAAGTTGGACTCGGTCGAACTGCTAGTATAATATGGTACATTTGTGCAATTTCTGGGATACTGAAATTGTACTAGAAGTCCTTTGGGACGCACAAACTATGCTAAGAAAGAGTAATATCTCAAGTAGACCATATTGTTAACATATTACTTGTTCTTGATTATTTAATGTATTATAAATATATTGCATCATGACATGTTTATGCTATGAATTAAGAATAACAATGTTTGTGATTTATAAACTGAGTTTATAAATGATAATCTGTATAACATATGTATTATTACTCACTAAGTCGTGGACTTACGCTTGTATCTTTTCTACCTATGATCTTATGCAACTTGATAAACAATGGTGATTTATGGGAGCCATTTGGTTCGTTTGGAGCCGATGTGGTTAGCAAAGATATGGTTCGCAAGTGACGACCCTTATTATAACATGATTGGCATGGTTTACAAGCTCTATCTTGAGCAAGAGGATCTGTGATTTTGTTATGGTTATTAGGTTATGATAAGTTTCGAATTTGTAATCTCTATGTTATTTGATGACTGGTCTTTTGACCATATTTTGGAGACATCAGTACTTTTGGTATTTATGAAATTATGATTATGTTTCTTTTGCTATTCTGGTATTCTTTTATTGTGGGTAAAAATTATTTTATGTTTTGAGTAATATTTTTGTGTTGTGAATAATTTATTAATACTTTTTTTTTTTAAGAACAGAAAAAAAAAAAAGACATTAATGCTCGGTTTGACAACTCCTTTCCCATCCCCTCCCCTTATTTATAAAAAAAAAAAAAAGTCAACTTTACTTTTTCTATCTCATCAATTATTTTTTAACAATTTTTTTAAAAACTTTTTATATCACATCAATCACTATTTTAAAAAAACAACAACAAAACATAACATTTTTCGCTTTTCCTTACAAAAAATTTAACTACATTCTCTATACTTTTATATCATATCAATCACTTCTTACTACTATTTAAAAAAAAAAAAACCCAAAATGGTTTACCAAGCACATCCAAAGGCTCGATTTGGCAACCCCTCTCGTCCCTTCCCCTTATTTCTAAAAAGAAATCAACTTCACCTTTTATATCCCATCAATAACTTTTTAACAATTTTTTTTCTTCCACTTTTTATATCACATTAATTACTTTTTATTACTATTCAAACAAAAAAACAACTACAAAGCATAACTTTTTTACTTTTCCTTACAAACAATTCACAATGTTCTTTTAACTTTATATCACATCAATCACTTCTTTTTACTATTTAAAAAAAAAAAAAAAACCCAAAGGGATTACCAAACACATCCAATAGGCTCGGTTTGGCAACCCCCTCCCCTCCCCTTATTTCTCCAAAAAAGTCATCTTCACATTTTATATCCGGCCTATCAATAACTTTTTTCAATTTTTATATCACATAAATTACTTCCTATTACATTTTAAAAACAAAAAACAATAACTACAAAACATAAATTTTTCACATTTCCTTAAAAAAAAATTTCACAATATTCTTTCTACTTTATATCACATCAATCACTTCTTATTACTTTTTTTTAAAAAAAAAAAAAAAAACCTTAGAAGGGTTTACCAAACAAACCCGGGGCTCGGTTTGGCAACCCATTCCCCTTATTTCTCTTAAAAATGCAACTTCACTTTTTATATCCCACCAATCACGTTTTAACAACTTTTTTCATTTTTTATATAACATTCATCAATTTTTATTACTATTTAGGGGTAAATGTATTCCACTCCCTGCAGTTTAAAGATTTTATTTTTAATTACCTCAGTTTCACTTTGTATTATAGATGATACATCTCTTTTGGCAAAAGACAGATATAGTACCTCCGTCCAAATGTAACGGAACTCCACATGTTAATGATAAACACTGACACAAGGTTAAGCCTTAATAAAATAAAAAATTAAAAAACTTAAAATATTAAAAAAAAACTTTTTAATTTTTTTTTTTGAAAAATAAAAAATAAAATAGGAGAGGGTGGCATGAGCCACCCCCTTTAGGGAAATCGGGGTGGCCCCTTGGTCGATATGGGGGTGCTTTGGCCACCTCAAACCAGCCAAGGGGGTGGCAGACCCCCAGGGCCAAAATGGGGGTGCCCGACCACCCCCATTTGCCCAAAGGGGGGTGGCTCGCAGCCCCCTCCTTTTCTTTTCTTTTTTCAATTTTTTAATTTTTTTTAATATTTAATTTTTTAATTTTTATTAAGGTTTAGCCACATGTCAATGTTTAATATTGACACGTGGAATTTCGTTAAATATTTGGATGGAAGATGGACGGAGATACCATCTCTATCTTTCGTCAAAATAGAGGTATCATTTATGATACAAAGTGAAACTAAGGTGACTAAAAATAAAGTTGTTCAACCACATGTAGCAAAAACGTATTAACCCCTAAGTCTTTGAAGATTTAAGGGGTATATACCTTTGACCCCTCTGTGGTTTAATGAATATCTGAAAAACTACCTTAGTTTTATTTTGTATCATCGGTGATACCTTAATTTTGGCTAAAGACGAAGATCATACATTCATCTATCTTCCGTCCAATTATTTAACGCAACTCTTCATGTCAGTGTTAGACACTAACACGTGGCTCCGCCTTAATAATAAATATATATATATTAAAAATATTAAAATATTTTAAAAGAAAAAATGAAAAAAAAAAATTGAAAAATAAAAATAAAAAGATGAGGGGTGGCTCAAGCCACCTCCCCTTTAAGCAAACGTGGGAGGCGACACCTCCATTTTTTGCCACAGGGAGGTCGAACACCTTCTATGGACCGAATAATGGGAGATGGTTAATGAGACCACCCCCAAAGAAGAAATGGAGGGATAAGAATAGAGCACACCAAGAGCCAATTGGGGTTTAAGGACTTATTAGGACCAGCCAGATCCAAAAGAGAATGGCACCAAGAACTAAACACCAAATGGACACATAAAGGAGGGTGGACCGAGCCAACACCTAACTCATTTGAGGGAATGGATTTCAGACCACCCATAGACAAAAAGCCTAAAAGAAGAAAGGGAAAAAAAGGGGGGGAGAGAGGGGAGGGAGAGGGGATTAATTATATAGCCCTTATATGGGGGGTTGAATAGAGGTATTAAACCATGAAGGGTGCCAGAAAACATATCAAAGGACCAAAAACGGGATTAAATAAGGCCAAGAGACCACCACCAAAAGAGCATTCCTTATAAGGGATCTTGGACTACATATATACCAAAAAAAAAATCCTTTGAAGTGGCCGAGCATCCCCATTAAAAAGAGGGAATGGCCCAAGCCACCCCAAAAAAAGGGCATATAATATGGGAGGTGAGGGCAATCAGAACTAACCATCACAATATATATCATCGTTTATTGGGGAGTGGCTCGAGCATAACCCATAGCTAATATAAGGTCCATAAGGAGGAGGTAGAGTATTCACCAACACCAATAACATGGCCAAATGGAAGGTGGACCAATAAAAAATACGAGTAATACAATATTTTTATTTTTCAATTTTTTTTCCAATTTTTCTTTTTAAATATTTTAATTTTTTTTAATTAAGGAGAAACCACGTGAAGTTCTGTTAAATAATTAGACAGATGTACCATCTCCATCTTTATCCAAAATTGAAGTACCACTTGTGATAAAAAATGAAACTGAGGTGGCGTTTAATAAAGTCGTTAAACCACAGGGGGCAAAAAAGGTATATACCACTAAAAAAACAAAAAAAACCAAGAGGGTTTACCAAACACATCCAAAGGCTTGGTTTGACAACCCCTTTCCCACCCCTCCCCTTATTTTTCTAAAACAGTCAACTTCAAAATTTATATTGGATCAATCACTTTTTATACCACATAAATTACTTTTTATTAATATTCAAACAAAAAAACCCACTACAAAATATAGGCTCGGTTTGGCAACCCCATTCCTTCCCCTTCCCTTATTTCTCTAAGAAAGTTTACTTTACATTTTATATCTCATCAATAACATTTTAACTTTTTTCATTTTTTATATAACATCAACCATTTTTTTATTTCTATTCAAACAAAACACCACTACAAAACATAAGTTTTTTATTTTTCCTTACAAAAAATTCATAACATTTTTTATATTTTATATCACATTACTAACTTCTTATTACTATTAAAAAAAAAAAAAACTCAAAAGGGTTTACAAAACACACCCAAAGGCTCGATTTGACAACCCCTTCCCTCCTCTCTCTTATTTCTCTAAAAAAGTTAACTTCACTTTTCATATTTCATCAATAACTTTTTAACAACTTTTTTTCACATTTTATATCACAACAATAATTTTTTATTAGTATTCAAACAAAAAACTACTACAAATATAGGCTTAGATTGGCAATCCCCTCCCCTTTTTAATTTTTTTTTTAACTTTTTATATCATATCAATAACTTTTTATTACTATTTCAACAAAAAACCCACAAGAAAAGGTAGGCTCGGATTGGCAATCTCCTCCCCC
>FXXK01000553.1:278991-294674 GCA_900184695.1 Betula pendula
TTTTTCAACTTTATATCGCATAAATAACTGATAGTCGCGGAGCGCTACCGATTTTAAAATTTATAATTAACCGTTCGTGATAGATCGTATCCTTGTAGGATAGCTCTAAAAGAGGGTATCGTCCGCAGGAACTGTGATGGTTGTTTGTCAAGCTTTCGAGATTTTCTCTAACTCAACTCATGAAAATAAAAGATGTTTTTGGTTTTTAAAATTTTAAAGACATAAATATAAATGACTTAAACATAAATGACATAAACTTAAATGATGTAATTGTAAATGATGTAAATGTAAATGACATTAAGTGTAAATGACATAAAGCGTAAATGACATAAATGTAAATGACATGAATGTAAAGATAAAGGTAGAATGTAGATTAAATCTAACTTGGGATCTTTAACAAAGGCATAATATGAGCGTGTAAAGGTTGTCAATCCTTACAACGATTTCAACATGAAAATACTATCGAAAGAAAATAATAAAGCATTATAGTTTAGCACTAGTCACTCACCTAACACCCTACATGTGATATAACTCGTGTTCCCTAGCATGCGATATAAGTTCTCTCAATAGCCTACACAATCTTATGAAATAAGCATAAAGTATCATAGGTTTCCACTCCACTTTCCACCTATTCTAAGTTATTCTAAGTGTGGATTGAGTCGTGATCCCTAGCATACTCTATCAAACTCACATAAAACCATGTCACAAGCACCATTGAATAGCTTATACTTTCTCAATCAAAGACATCAAAAGCTTTGAAATCATTCAAAACTTAAACAAATTTCTCATAGACAAAGAACAAGTTTTCATTTCAAATGGTATAATCTTTAAGAACAAACCATTTGCATATGCAATCATCATACCATTTACACAAAATCTTACCTAAATACAATCAACCTCAACTCATAACCCCATGAAAGAATTACATCAAACCCTAAAAAGGATTCATTTCCTCAAGGATTTGGATTTCTTCATTGGATTTGAAGAAATCCATTTCCTAAGATTGGAGCTATGGGTCGAGTTCTACTCTCTATATAGTAGCAAAACAAAGTAAAAGGAACTAAAAACTACTCTGAAATTAAACTCCAAAAAACATCCTCCTCTGCTCTTTCGATAGAAAATACATATATATGCCAAAGGAAGTCTTGATCTTTCTTAAGGAAAGATTAAGCTAAAGATTTGAAGTTCCAGGTGTTGTGGAGTCCTCTGGGGAGTGAATTTGGTGCCTACAATGTGCTGGCAAGTCGCAATTTTTGACCAAGAAATATCTCCACCGTCAACAGCTGTCAAAATGTTCTTCCAGTTTCTGGAAGCTGCGACGACACTCGAGCACCATGATTAGGCGCTCGAGCGTCATGTGCTGTTGGTGCTCGAATCATTCGCACGAGGCTTGCAAGCGTCAGGCTTCAGCTGACACTCTTGCGGCTGGCGCTCGAACACCAGAGATGGGTGCTCGAGCGTCACTCTTTCTACAGCACTTTAATTTCTCAAAATTATCTTCAAGCTTAATATCCCTGATATGTCTTGAATTTTCATTAAGACCTGAAAATAAGGCAAACACTAAAACACACTAAAATTTTAGATAACAATACAAACTAAAGTATAACACATGCGAGTTAAGGGGCTTGAATGTGTAATATTCATCATTTATCCCACCCCCAAACTTACATAATGCTAGTCCCTTAGCATTACAAAACTAAAAATAAAATGAAACAAATATAAACAACTGCTCTACCTCCTTTGTTGTAGAAATCACAAATGCATTTAGCATATGCAACAAGCCTTTTAAACCCCTAGGCATCCCTAGTGGACGAGTGAAGTCTCGTGAGGGTTTAACAGAAATGTTACCCACAAACATTTTGTATAGTCATATTATCACAAAGAATACAACATCACAAAAATAATGGTTCACATGTCAGTGGCAAGCTTAAACTAACAAACTCTATTTTCACAACAATTCAGGATGTGCAAAATATGATTACTTACCGATGGCTAGCTGAGATTTCATGTATGTTCTAACTGGTGTAAAGTGACTCAGCACATAGATATGAGGCTTCAAAATAATTATCAACATAGATGGCGCAATACCTCAAAATTCACTGAACTCCTTATCAAATGAAATAACCAGGGCATGGTTACTATTTACCGACCTTTTATTATATTTACACAGCTGTTAGCTTAACTCTATTAAGCTTCTAGTTAACCTATGTAATGAGTGTTAAGCCAATGACTCCCAAACCAGATGGTTTTAGGGCACTAGATGTAGAGACATCCCTAGGAGCTGTAAACTCAAGTTAACTAGGCTACAAAGACAAACTAGCTGTTTTATCATCTTTTTCCTTTTTTTTTTTTTTTTTTTTTTGTGTATCATTTTATTGCCCAGGTCATCCATCTAACAAGTCATCCAATTGCATCAGAGGTATTGAAAATAAACATGTTGTCATTAAGGCTCATACCTTACAATCCATGTGCTAATGTGCTCGTGGAATGTCAATGTGAAACAAATGAATTCTCAAAAGCCAAACGCAAGTAAAAAGATTTTGAAATCCTAACTGCATGATCATGTGTTCGTTCTCTTAAGCTCACTAATGAAGTGAAAATCAAAATTGAAGATCAACAAAATTCTAAGGGATAGTATGAACATGTGACAAAAAATAAAAANTTTTTCCCTTTTTTTTTTTTAATTTTTTTTTTTTGTGTATCATTTTATTGCCCAGGTCATCCATCTAACAAGTCATCCAATTGCATCAGAGGTATTGAAAATAAACATGTTGTCATTAAGGCTCATACCTTACAATCCATGTGCTAATGTGCTCGTGGAATGTCAATGTGAAACAAATGAATTCTCAAAAGCCAAACGCAAGTAAAAAGATTTTGAAATCCTAACTGCATGATCATGTGTTCGTTCTCTTAAGCTCACTAATGAAGTGAAAATCAAAATTGAAGATCAACAAAATTCTAAGGGATAGTATGAACATGTGCAAAAAATAAAAATTTTGGATTTTTGGACAAGAGTCGTGCTAGGCGTCCGTCTGTGACGGACGCCCAGCTCTACTCTTTGGACAAAGTGTCTTTTCTTACCCCCAAACTTAAATCACACATTGTCCTCAATGTGTGTAAAATTGAAGCATAATATCAGGGATAGAGGAAAACCTAATTGGAGAGGTATGGCTCATAGCATACCTCCAAACTTGGACGTAAGAACACTTATCCTGAAAAACAAAACATTAAACAAAACAAAGGAAAAACTAAAAATATAAAAACAAACAAAAACTAAAAATAGTAAACAAAAAATAAAACACACAAATGAAAAACAAATAAAAATTTTCAAAGTTACTGCTGTGCAGTGTATGAAGTGGCTTCAGTGCCACTGAGCTGGATTGGGACGATCGATCACCAGAATCTATGGTTCGAGCGTCATCTGTTTTGGTGGCATCAGTGCCATGGCTCTGGGATGTAGCGCTCGAGCGCTCAGCTGCTTTAGCTGAACCTGAAATGGAAAGTAAAAACAGAAAACACACAAAAGAAAAATATAAACTAAAACAAAAATAAAAATAAAATAGATGGCAGTGCAAACAGCAATATCAGTATTGTTGTTGAGATGATGCACTACAATGCTAAAAACAAAAACAAACTACAAATAAAGGAAAAACAAAAGCACACAAATAAAAACAAAAGAAGAATACAAATAGAGCAGCTTCAGTACTGCTTAGTGTAGAACAAAACAATTAAAAGTACAGAAAACACAATCAAAATAATAAATACAAAACAAAATAAAATGAACATAAAAACAAAAATCAACATAAAGTAAACAAAATTTGTGGTAGTGCGTGAAGCAACGTCAGAATTTGCTGTCATGGGGTGTGGATCGATACCCTCAACCAAGTATTTAGATAGCCCAAGATAAATCTTTCACACCTCCACTCACGCATGCAACATCCCTCACCCTTTCGGAAGACCAGCAGCATTGATGTGCTGCTGCTGGGTGGGTGGCGATCGAGCGTCAGATTTGGGCGCTCAATCTCCCTGGTTCTGCAGAAACAATGTTTCTGCAGAAAACCAGAGACGTGGTTGGCGAGCGTCAGGCTTGTAGCTGACGCTCGTGCACGAGGAAGGGCGTTGGCGAGCGTCAGGCTTGCAGCTGACGCTCTTGCAGCTGGCGCTCGAACACCAAAAATGGGTGCTCTAGCGTCAAGGCCTAATTTTTTTTTTTTTTAAGAGCAGCAGCACTGATGTGCCGCTATTGGGAGGGTGGCGATCGAGCGTCAGATTTGGGTGCTCGATCTCCCTGGTTCTACAGAAACAGTGTTTCTGCAGAAAACCAGAGACGTGGTTGGCGAGCATCAGGCTTGTAGCTGATGCTCGTGCACAGGGAAGGGCGTTGGCGAGCGTCAGGTTTGTAGCTGACGCTCTTGCGGCTAGCACTCGAACACCAGAAATGGTTGCTCGAGTGTCAAGGCCCAATTTTTTTTTTTTTTTTTTTAAAGAGCAGCAGTGCTTGATGTGCCGTTGCTGGGAGGGTGGCGATCGAGCGTCAGATTTGGGCGCTCGATTTCCCTGGTTCTGCAAAAACAATGTTTCTGCAAAAAACCAAAGACATGGCTGGCGAGCGTCAGGCTTGTAGCTGACGCTTGTGCACGGGGAAGGGCGTTAGCGAGCGTCAAGCTTGCAGCTGGCGCTCAAACACCAGAAATGGGTGCTTGAGCGTCAAGGCCCAAATTTTCTTTTTTTTTTTTTTTAACAAAAGAAAAAATGACTATAAAATGTAATATGATAACAAAAGAGAATACAATTTACACAAAATATAATATAAACAAAAATGAAATGAAAGAAAAAATTTACAATATACAAGTTTCTGCTATGAACAGTAGCTTCAGTGCTATTGTCTGTGTGCTGGGCGCTCGATCTCTAGGAAGTGGGGCTCGAGCATTGGACGCTTGATCTCCACAAACTGACGCTCGAGCGTCACTTTCTGCAGAAACAAAAATTATGCAGAAACAGAAACAGAAACAAATATGAAACAAAGTTTTTGTACAGACTCGATTTTATGCACTTTTTGGACTCTAAAGACACTATCTACAGTATTCACAGAATTAAACTAGATACAACCTAAAAAACTCAACAAGCAACCATACAACAGTCCCTGGCAACGGTGCCAAAAATTGATAGTCGCAGAGCGCTACCGATTTTAAAATTTATAATTAACCGCTCGCGATAGATCGTATCTTTGTAGGATAGCTCTAAAAGAGGGTATCGTCCGCAGGGACTGTGATGGTTGTTTGTCAAGCTTTTGAGATTTTCTCTAGCTCAACTCATGAAAATAAAAGATGTTTTTGGTTTTTAAAACTTTAAAGACATAAACGTAAATGACTTAAACATAAATGACATAAACTTAAATGACGTAATTGTAAATGACGTAAATGTAAATGACATTAAGTGTAAATGACATAAAGCGTAAATGACATAAATGTAAATGATATGAATGTAAATGATATGAATGTAAATGATATGAATGTAAAGATAAAGGTAGAATGCAGATTATATTTAACTTGGGATCTTTAACAAAGGCATAATATGAGCGTGTAAAAGATGTTAATCCTTACAACGATCTCAACATGAAAATACTATCGAAAGAAAATAATAAAACATTATAGTTTAGCACTAGTCACTCACCTAACACCCTACATGTGATATAACTTATGTTCTCTAGCATGCGATATAAGTTCTCTCAATAGCCTACACAATCTCATGAAATAAGCATAAAGTATCATAGGTTTCCCCTCTACTTTTCACCTATTCTAAGTTATTCTAAGTGTGGATTGAGTCGTGGTCCCTAGCATAGTCTATCAAACTCACATAAAACTATGTCACAAGCACCATTGCATAGCTTATACTTTCTCAATCAAAGACATCAAAAGCATTGAAATCATTCAAAACTTAAACAAATTCCTCATAGACAAATAACAAGTTTTCATTTCAAATGGTATAATCTTTAAGAACAAACCATTTGCATATGCAATCATCATACCATTTACACAAAATCCTACCTCAATACAATCAACCTCAACTCATAACCCCATGAAAGAATTACATTAAACTATAAAAATGATTCATTTCCTCAAGGATTTGGATTTCTTCATTGGATTTGAAGAAATCCATTTCCTAAGGAGTATTGGAGCTATGGGTCGAGTTCTACCCTCTATATAGTAGCAAAACAAAGCAAAAGGAACTAAAAACTACTCTGAAATTAAACTCCAAAAAACGTCCTCCTCTGCTCTTTCGACAGAAAATACATATATATGCCAAAGGAAGTGTTGATCTTTCCTTAAGAAAGATCAAGCTAAAGATCTGAAGTTCCAGGTGTTGTGGAGTCCTTTGGGGAGTGAATTCGGCGCCTACAATGTGCTGGCAAGCCGCAATTTTGGACCAAGAAATATCCCCACCATCAACAGCTGTCAAAATGTTCTTCCAGTTTCTAGAAGCTGCGACGACGCTTGAGCACAAGGATTGGGCGCTTGAGCGTCATGTGATGCTGGTGCTCGAATCTTGCACGCGAGTGTTGCAAACGTCAGGCTTCAGCTGACACTCTTGCGGCTGGCGCTCGAACACCAGAGATGGGTGCTCGAGCATTACTCCTTCTACAACATTTTAATTTCTCAAAATTATCTTCAAGCTTAATGTCCCTGATATGTCTTGAATTTTCATTAAGACCTGAAAATAAGGCAAACACTAAAACACACTAAAAAATTAGATAACAATACAAACTAAGGTATAACACATGCGAGTTAAGAGGCTTAAATGTGTAACATTCAGCACTTATCAATAACTTCTCATTACTATTCCAAAACAAAAACTACCCTAAACACTTAACAAACACATCTCATATGTCTTATTTAACATGTCAATGCTCATGTAAGCACTCCAATGCAATGCTATGTTAGTAGATACAAGTCATTCATAAAAAAAAAAAAAAATTGTTATTGGGGCTTAAAACTTGAGAAATAAGAGATTTCTTCTTCTGTGTCGTATGTTCTTCTTCGTTTCTATGCGGTGTACTTTTGAAGCAGTAAAGCGAGTCAAAGTGGGATGACGTGTTAAACGAGACATATGTGACATAGATAAACCTAATTTTGATGGTAAAGTGACAGAATGATCTATTTTATTTGGACAAAACTTAAGGACTGTATTCTTGAAATTGAAAACCTAAGGATTAAATATGATTTTTACCTTATTACTATTCCAACAAAAATACCCACTACATAACATAGGCTTGGTTAGGGCTGTAATCGAGCCGAGCCGAGCCAAACTTTACATGTTCGAACTTGGCTCGTTAACTTTGTATTTTTGTTCAAGCTCAACTCAAGCTCGATTCGAGCTTCAAACCATGTGTTTGAGCTCGGCTCATTTTTTTTTCAAAGGGTTCAAATTCGGCTCGAACTCGATAAGCATTTATCAAATAAATGAGCTCGAGCTCGCTTTTTGTTTTTTGTTTTTCCCTAAGTCATTTTCTTTATTAGAATAATAAAATCACTTTTTTTTTAATAAATAGAATAATAAAATCATTTAAATAAGGTTAAAACTTATACACAATCAATCTGAATAATTTGATAACAAATTTCAAAACTTTTTTGATGATTCAATACTTATAATACTTTAATACTAATAATATATAAAAATAATTAATTACTAATATATAATATGTTAATTTATATATTATAAGTATTAAAGTATATATATATATATATATATATATATATGAACGAGCCTATTGAGTCGAGTCGAGCTTCTACGAGCTTTGTTCACGAGCCTACCCCGAGTCGAGTTTTGGCATGTTCAGTTCATTTAAGAAATGAGTTTAAAAATATGTTCAAGCTCTATTTATTTAATAAACGAATAAAGCCCGAGCCGAGCTAATCTGAGCCGAACCCGAATATGTTCACAAGTAGTTTGGTCGCTTATGGCTCTAGGCTTGGTTTGGCAACTCCCTTCCCTCCCATCCCCTTATTACACTAAAAAAGTCTACTTCACCTTTTATATCCCATCAATAACTTTTTAACAACATTTTTTTTTTTTCACTTTTTATATAATCATCAATCACTTTTTATTTCTATTCAAACAATAAATCCACTACAAAACATAATTTTTTCACTTTTTTCCTACAAGTTCATAACATTTTTTATACTTTATATTATTTATTACTATTCAAGAATAAAAAAATAAAAAAATAAAAAACCCAAAAGGGTTTACCAAACACACAAAAAGCTCGGTTTGGCAAACCCTTCTCCCGCTTCCCTTATTTCTCTAAAAAAAAATCAACTTCACTTTTACATCTTATCAATTACTTTTAACTAACCTTTTTTTTTTTTTTTTTTTTTTTTAAAAAAAAAAAAAAAAACCTACTACAAAAGATTGGCTCAGTTTGGCTACCGTCTTTCCCTCCTCCCCTTATTTCACTAAAAAAGTTAATTTCACCTTTTATATCTCATTAAAATTTTTTAACAACTTTTTTTCATTATATATATATCAATCACTTATATTCTATTCAAAAAAAAAAAAAAAGCATCGCAAAACATAGGCTAAGGTTTGGCAATCCCCTTCCCTTATTTCTCTAAAAAAGTCAACTTGACATTTTAACAACTTTGTTTTTTTTTTTTTTTTTTTTGTTTGTTTTTTTTTTTTTTACTTTTTATATCACATCAAACACTTTTATTAGTATTTAAACAAAAAACCTACTACAAAACATAACCTTTTTATTTTTCCTTACAAAAAATTTTTACAACATTCTCTATATTTTATATCACATGAATCACTTCTCATTACTATTTTTTTTTAAAAAAAAATACAAAAGGATTTACCAAACAAACCCAAAGGCTCGGTTTGGCAACCCCTTCCATTACCTTACCCTTATTTATCTAACAAAGTCACATTCACTATTTATATCCCATCAATTATTTTTTAACAATTTTTTATTTTTCACATTTTATATCACATTAATTACTTTTTATTTCTAATTAAAAAAAATCCTAATACAAAATATAAGCTTGGTTTGGCAACCCCCTCCCCTCCCCTTCCTTTATTTCTCTAAAAAAAAGTGAACTTCACCTTTTATATCCCATCAATAACTTTGTCACAATTTTTATTTTTTATTTTTTTTATCATATCAATTACTTTTATTTATATTCAAATAAAAAACATTATAGAAAACATAATTTTTTCACTTTTCTTTACAAAAAATTTATAACATTTTTTTTACTTTATATTATATTAATAACTTCTTATAAAAATTTTAAAGAAAACCCCAAAAGGGTTTACCAAACACAACCAAAGACTCCGTTTAACAACCTCTTTCCCTTATTTTTCTAAAAAAAAATAAACTTCACTTTTTATATTTTATTAATCATTTTTTTTACAATTTTTTTTTTTCACTTTTTATATCAAATCAATCACTTATTAGTATTATTTAAACAAAAAACTTACTACAAAATATAGGCTAAGTTTGCAATCCCTTCCCCTTATTTCTCTAAAAAATTCATATTCACCTTTTATATCTCATCAATAACTTTTACCTTTTTTTACTTTTTTATTCCATATTGACCACTTTCTATATATATATTTTTTTTAAAAAAAACCAAACCAAATACAAAACATAATTTTTTTTCATTTTTTCTCGGTTTGGTAACCCCATCCCCTACCCTCATTTTATTTCTCTAAAAAAGTCAACTTCAATTTTTTATTTTATTTATTTATTTATTTTACTTTTTATATTATATGAATCACTTTCTATTTCTATTTTTTTTTTAAAAAAAATACAAAACATAACTTTTTTCACATTTTCTTACAAAAAAAAAAAATTAACATTCTTTATACTTTATATCACATTAATGGCTGAATTAAATGTTTTAGCAAACATTAAGGGGGTACATTACAAATTTTTAAATATTAGTGACTAAATTAAAAGTCTGCTCAAATATTAGAAAAAAAAAATGTAATTCTCCCAAAATTTTACATTAATCACTTCTCATTATTACTATTTTTTTTTTAAAAAAAGAAAAAACTCCAAAAAAATCATTCAGTCCCAATATCTTACGGTTCATAACGTTTGTAAATGGAGAGATCTTGATAGTTGGTATCATAGCCATTGGGAAACCAAACAAACTTCCCCATCATAGTTTTTGATAACGTACTGCATGCATGTGGCATTACGTAAGAATCACCATATATACTTTTCCTGTTTCAGACTTCCGTACACGGAAGCAATATCCTTGATCCATACTTTAATACTTTCAACTTTTCACCAGTTTTGTGATTTGACTTGAATTTTCTAGGCGGCATTTATTTAATTTCTAAAATTAAGTAGTTGAGTTATTCACGGTGATGTTACTGATGTGATCAAAAAGTTAAATCCCAACTGCCCTTTGATTATACAACATACATATATACTTGCCGGTAATATTGGAGCCTGATTATGGTGACTTGCGATTTTCTTCCTATATTGCTGGCAACAATAAAAAAATCTTATAAAGAGTATTTTTGTTATTAATTTTGGATCGATCCTCTCCATTTCCTTGTCATCAGGAGAGGATCCTTTTACCTATCATCAACGTATAACGTTGGACCCACTCCTGAGTGCTTCAACTTTTCACCATTTTTGTGATTTGACTTGAACTTTCAAGGCGGCATTTATTTTTAATTTCTCAAATTAAGTAGTTGAGTTTTTCATGATGTGATCAAAAAGTTAAATCCCAACTGCCCTTTGATTATACAACATATACATGTTTACTTTGCTATTTTTTTCGCATAAAAATGTTGAATCGTAAGCTGGCAAGTTGAATCCTTCTCTCTTTTTGCAGTACTTCTTTAAAAAGTATTTCAATTTTTGTATTGTCTTCCTCTAAATCTATCATTGAAATTTCAATGTTCTTATAAAACTTTTTTTTTTTTAATCTTATAAAGAATATTTTTGTTATTTTGAAAATCCTTTTGTCTTGAATATGTTTTGTTTGTCTAGGGAAATCCATTTAAGGGATACTTAACAAAACAAAGGATATAATTTTTTTAACATATTGGACTTGTAAAAATTCTTTTAATTTAATTTTTAAACGTGATATATATATTCTTAAAGCATGTAAAAAATACATAAATTTTTTTATTAATACTTTTAAAAATATATGTAAAAAGCACTTATTATTAAAAATATATAAACTTTTCACGTGATAAAAGGAACCCCATATACTTTCTTAGAAAATTCAACCCAAATTATTGAAAATCACTGTCCATCAAACAAATTCTCCGTTTTCAAGCTTTGGGTCAAGTATCATATCATCATCAACAAGATTTTTAAAGCGTTTCAGGAGGTCCTACTTCAAACGTCAGCATTTACGTCTGTCCAACCTCTACAATGTTAAAACATTATCATTGATATTTAACATTTGATCTGATGAAACGAGAGATCAATAGAGACAGTGGGATATATTTAAGAAAAAGGGAATGAAACTTCCTTCTTTTTTTTTTTTTTGACTTGATGGTGTTTGATGTGGATACATAATCTACTTCTACACTAAGCATATGAAACATTTCACGAATTATATATATATATATATATAAAAGCATGAGAGTAATTTAAAATGCCAACAAGTGTCACTTTAAATATAATATATAAGCATAAATTAAAAAATATAAAAAAATTTAAATCAAATAGAATTGCAATAAGTGATCGTCTAAAATACTGATATATTTTCATTTAAATATAATATATAAGTATAAATCAAAATATATTAAAAATTAAAATCAAATAGGATTTTTCTGGTATCATAATATATTCCATCTTAATATATTTTGAATGAAGATGGAATATTATTATAAAAAATATATATTAATAGGTCAAGTGTTATTAATGTCCAAATCAAATAGAAAATAAAAATAAATTTAAATAAAATCATATTGAGGAATTTAGAACAAACAACAATTTAGTGAATCTAAGATTCTTCTTTCTCAAGATATATATTATATAAAAAAGCAGAAGCATTCAAGACAATAACTTAGAATTGCCATAAGTGCTATTCCTTTAAATATAATATATAAGCATAAATCAAAATATATTAGATATCGAAATTAAATAGGATTTATTTGGTATCTCATATTGAGGAATTTAGAACAAATAACAATTTAGTGAATCTAATTAAGCTAGATTCTTCTCTCGCAAGATATACTATATATAAAAATAGAAGCATTCAAAAGAATGACTAATAAGTGATAGTTTAAAATTAATGCTGGTAAGTGTTCTTTAAAGTTAAATTGTGCGTTTAATAGTATGTGTTAAATATTTTCTCAAAAAACAAAAGAGTAATAATATGTGTTTAATATGTTTGATTTTGACAAATGGCGTTTTTGAGGCCTTATAAATTGTGACAAATCACATGTTCAGATAAAGCAACACTTGCCAATTGTAAAAGTTGATAACATAGGTAATTAATAGCTAAATATTCTTTTTTGACAAAATAATTATTTGATTTCATTAATAAATCATGAAGATAGATCAAATTGTTCTAACAAAACAACATCACAAATACGGTTTTAAATTTTTTTCAATCAAATATCTTCAATGATGTGTTTAACTACAGCCTTAACTAAGCCAAAAACAAAAAGTATTTACAATATCATATAACATCATCTATTATAAATGATAAAATCATACTTACCTCTCTCGGTATTCGAATTCATCTTGCTTAATTTTATTTTGTCATTGTCTAATATATTCTAAAGAAATTTAGATCCAAATTAAAAAAGGTTTGGTTATGAAGTAATTCACTTGTTTTTTTTTTTTAAAAAAATTGTAAATTAAAATCTGAAAAAAAAAAAAACTTTTACATGTGCAATACAAGTTTTACAGTAACATTGAATTGGTCACGTTAGGTGGCTCGGTAGGTAGGGCTGTACGTGTTAGGTGGCTCTGTTGTTTGTTTCCAACTGGCGTTTCCTTCTTTAAAATGTTCTAAATCTCCTCATCTCGACAAAGAATTATGATATCAAACGAGCCAAATTTTTCAACAAGTAATGCTAATTAAATAATTAAGCAATCGATCTTTCCTTGAAAAAGTTAAAACTCAATGAGCAATGCGTTCAAACCAGATTAAATAAGAGAGATATGGAGTTGAAACAAACTCTGACCTTCTAGCTGCTTCGGGCTCCATATTCAACCGGTTAATAAAAATAACTTTGCCATTTAAGAACAAATTGCCAAATTTCTACCTTCATAATATTGTTTTGCCGCTTTGTTGGAGTAAAATTGTACTGTCCATCGTTTTTAGTCAATTCATTGTCAAAAAGTAGTTCATGATTTCACATTACTTTAATTTGTTCCTTTTGAATTATCAAAAACCTAGCCTAGACGCTTCCTAGTACCTACATCACACCAACTCCAAGCTAGCTAACCCTAATTTATTTATTTATTTTTCTTTCTTTCTTCTAATTAAAAAGCAGAGAAACAATCAAAGTGACTACTTTAATCTGGCATGACCAAAATAGCACCTGTATGCCTACTCAAAACCAATAACATGAAGGGCCTATACAGTTGAAATAGTGACAAGAAAGGCTTATATGACTGTTAAAATTACAAGTATTTTCTTAAGTTCGGTAAAGTTATAGTCTGACTTGGTCCTATTAAAATATCAATGAGACATGAGATAGTTCACACTAATCAGATAGGAGAATTTTCATTACAGGAGTCGAACCCACATTTTAGTGCTTACATAACCACATAAAAATTGCCTTGAAGCCAATAAAGCCATTGCCTTGATGCTGAAGCTAGCGAATGCAAGTTGAGTATTTTCCAAGCTATGGAGAATGGATCCGGTATAATAAAGAAAATCAAAACCTTCCTTAATTAATTTGTTCAACAAAGAGGCGTGACCCATGGACATGTATTGCAAAGAGATTAGATTATGAATTCAGAACTAATTGTCCAACCAAATTTGTAGGGTTTATTGTTTGAGAGAGAGAAAGTTTTAAAATTTAGAAAGTGATGTAGGGGAAGGTGTGTAGGATAATATGAATTATTTACGATAATTCCAAAAGGGTTCTGGATTAAAAAAGACAGAAATTTTATTGATGAATTATTGTGAATTGACAACAACTAAAGGCCAAGCTTGCCTATTTAACAACTATAGGTTACAAATCAAAACCTTAGCCCTTATAATATTATAGAACGAAAATACCCTTAATGACCTAAAAAAAAAAAAAACAAAAATTCGTTAAAAAAACCCTAAAATAAATATCTTGCCAACGCCACTCCTTTTGGGATTTTTTTCTCAAATTATTATGGGGTCCTGGATTAAGAGAGATAGAGAGAGTTAAACTTTAGAAAGGGATTCAGAGAGGAGACGTGAACTTTAGAAACTGAATGTTTCTTGTTTTTTTGGACCATAAGTTGGAGCGATGATATATTAGAGTTCCATTGTAGCACTGCCTCGATCTAGGGGCGCGGGGAACTGCATCCATCGTTGAGGCAGTAGCCTCCTAAAAATTTATATAAAATTATATGTTTTATGAGATAATCCCACTTAAATTAATTTTTATCTCCCTCAATTTTTTATTTTTTTTATTTTATTTTATTTTTATTTTTAAGTTTTGCCCCTACCTAAAATTCTAAGATGATAAATATGGTGTTCACCTATTTATCTAAGATCAAATCTTGAAGTGTTTCTATTTTGAAAATCTTTTTTATTTTTTTTATTTTTTTTATTTGGAATGTAATATTATGAAGTAGAAAGTTGGCCTTTTGGATTTGAAAGATATGAAGGCATCAACTCTTTCATGCCGCTAGATCGCTGCATCTCACTTAAAATTATTTTTTGTTCACTTCAAGTGGAACCTGCCCTACGAAAATGTGTAGCATGATGTATAGAAAAAGAACAAATAAAAGGCCACCTGGGTCAACTTCTTAACACTTTTTAAACATTGGTAAAACAACATGATCGGAGAAAACTTCTCAAATGCGCGTTGAATTCTATCTGTTCAAACATGTTAGCTGAAATCAAATGGACTCTAGCTACGTCAGCAAGAAACAAAATATTTAAGAAAAGAACATTGAAGTCAAACCACGTTTTCTCTATTCATATTACAGAGATGATGCTATATAAGAAGCCAGGAGCTCAAGCCTCTCCCCTTAACACTAGAAATTTCCGAAAGCCCAAAAACAAAATGAAGAATCTGGCAATACCCCATATCTTGTTTTGCAGTTTCTTTCTTGTTCTTGTTTTGAATTCATACCGAGCAACATCTCAAGAAGTTGGTAAGTGTAATTAATGCCACGTTTTGCATAAACTTTGTATTTATGTTTTTTTTTTTTTTTTTTTCTTTTTCTCCCTTTTGTGATCCTTAATTAATGGTGCAGATGATGAGCGAGAATTTAATTATGATGAGAGAAGCGAAAAGGGACCAGGTCGATGGGGAGAGCTTCACCGGGAATGGAGCCTGTGTAAAAATGGATCAATGCAGTCTCCAGTTGATTTGCTGGATGAGAGAGTTGAAGTAGTGTCCCATTTGGGGAGACTCAAGAGGAGTTACAATCCCTCTACTGCCACTCTCACCAACAGGGGCCATGACATGATGGTATATATGCAAAAACAGAGGAAGAGAAATAAATTAACCCAAAAAAAAATCTCGATTTTTTTTTTTAAAAAAAA
>FXXK01000553.1:295083-308007 GCA_900184695.1 Betula pendula
CCATGGGTTTATGTTATCTCTCTACTAAACCACTATTTATCTAAAAAATTTAAGCTGATAGAATCAATACTTTAAAATTTTCTCTGTCTCTCTCAATTTCATGACTTTTGGGTTTTTTAATAGATGAATGATCATTTTGGAGCCATTGCGAATACGAGAGAAGCAGTGACTGCGGCGGGTATTGTGAACCCAAAAAATATAAAGATAGGCAGTAGAAAGTATTACAGATATATTGGGTCCCTTACAGTTCCCCCATGTACTCAAAATGTTGTGTGGACTATCGTCAGAAAGGTTTGCTTGCTTCCCTTCCAACTAATTAGCAAATTTTATTGTTACTAAAATTGTTTTTTTTTTTTTCCCTGCATTTAATTAATTTAATTTAACTCATGATCAGGTGAGGACTGTTTCACAAGAACAAGTCAGGCTGCTTCGTGTGGCCGTTCATGATGTGAGTAGCTATTCCTATACCCTTCATTCAAATGTGCTGGGTTTCAAATTTTTTAAGGGGAGAAATCTAATCTTTTTTCTTTTTTTTATTCTTTTCAGGATGCAGAAACTAATGCAAGACCATTACAACCAATAAACAGGCGCTTAGTGCGTCTTTATAGACCAAGTGAAGGGAAAGAGGATTAAAATCTTATGATTTTACAGCTCGAGTGTAGCTATGATCCCTAAATAATATTACATACAATTTTATTTTTTATTTTTTTAAATATTTCAATTTTTGTAATGTCTTTATCTAAATTTATCATTAAAGTTGTAATGTCCTCATAAAACATTTTTTGATCTTAGAAGGACTATTTTGGTTATTTTGAAAATCCATTTGTCTTGGATATGTGTTGTTTGTCTAGGGGAATCCATTAAGGGATACTTAATGTAACACCCCGCCTTTACTTAATGAAAGATGAAAGTGAAAATTTCCAATTACTACTAAGTACTACCATCTCAACCACAATATCATTAGAGATCATATATCTCACAATAGAATACTTTTTCGTTTTTTAAATAACCCTCATAGAACCCATCATAGTTGAAAATCAGACTTCTATATTAAACATATTTCTACATTATATTTTATAAGATAAAATACCACACTAGTCAAAAGTGTCACAGATGACACATGATCATCAACATCTATACATCAAAAGTACTTAACACACATCTAGCTATATAAACATCCTCAAAATACTGTATTCTACATAATATCTGTAACGCTTCAAGAATTTAACTAACTTGTAATTAAATTCATGGTTCGCCTCATAGTCTTAATAGTCCGAATTAAGACTCAGGGATACCTCAATTCTCTTAGAGAAGAGAATATTTGTAAAAACACCGGCTTGAGGATCACCTTATACACATGATTAAGCCATTGAAATAAGGTTAACCAGAGTATATTGTCCACAGGGCGCCTAAATCAATCAACTGGTAAGTGACTGGATTTTCCATTTAAACGTTTATCAAAGTGAACAGCGAAATAATTGATCTAAGTACATAAGTAATGAACAATTCTATCATCAATGAATAAGGGCACAAAGCTTTACATCTAAAATATCAAACCTGAGTATATTAAATGATGTCTTGATATCGTAACATTGGTGAACCTCCCAACGGTAAGATCCATGAGGGGTTGTAAAATATCGAAGTATTTTACGGGGAAGAAAGTAACTGAGTAAGTCGGTTGACTTAGTAAGCAAGTTATTTTTAAAAGATATGAGGTGTTAATGCAAAAATGGTATTTATGAATTATACATGATATTTTCACAAATAGCGGGTCCGTTCCCCGATATTATGCCCTTTGATAAAAATTGTTGTGTTTAATTTTAAAAGAATGAGCATAACCTCGGTGACTAAACACTTATATTTAAATGCAATAAATATGCTACATAAGTATAATATAAATAGTCATCTGTTAATAATATGGTCTACTCGAGATATTACTCCCTATCAGTAGGGTTTGTGCGTCCAAAATGACTTTTAGTATAACTCTAGTGCCTCAGATATTGCACAAGCATATCATCTTATACTAGTAATCTGACTGAGTTCGGCCTCGGGTGGCCCACATTGACTAGCAAAGCCATAACGGTGACCCCACTCAAAGAATGGTGCGTTGGTCACTAAACTTAACCATTAGATCCAAGGCCCTCATCATAAAAGAAAATATTGACCACAAAATCAACTTGTATTAGTAAGATCATGACCGTTCTATCGCATGCACCGATGTATCATAACATTACTATACATATATTGTTCATTTTTTTCCAAAAATAGGATAATATATATAAACAAATAACGTCATGTCATAAAAGTGATAAATTTAATCATAAAGAGAAACGTGCTCAGTCAACTAACATATCGCATTCTTAAAGTTGCAGTTTCATTACTCAGTTTTTTACTTACCTCGAATGCTCTTCCGATGCTTCCGACATCTCATACCCCCTCCTCCTTCGGCGTTAACTGTAAAATAACCCAACAATATGTTAAGAATGCAATCTTTTGCTAATCGTGGAGTATGTGTGCTTTTTGTCTTAAACCCTAATATAACATTTCTGGTCACCACCGAACGTTTGACACGATTACCGAACGTTCTGTTTTGAAGATAGAACATTCAATTATGAACAACGGAATGTTAATGTAGGTCTAGAATGCATGAATGCTTAAAAACTTCTACAAAACCTAACCACAACAATGCTTAGACTTAAAATAGTATCAATGAACATATAAAACATATATCTTAAGAAGTAAAACACAAAGTCATCCATTTTATCAAAATATTTTGGAGAGTTAACACAAAAGCCTTTAAATCTTCTTGACATAGTTTGAAAATACAAACATAGTCATAACTTACGTAAAATAATGAAATAGAACATAAGTAGAAGTATGGATTCGTAAGTTACCTTTGGAGAAGATAACTTTCTTCAAATGAGAACCTTCCCTTAAAAATCCTCATTAAACCTTTGACATGTGTTTTTTGAAAGTTTTGATCGAGCAAGAATGAGTTTTTTTTTTAAAATTTTTTTTATAAAGGTATGGTATATTTTATAAGGGAATGAGGTGACTTGCTGGTTACCTAGGAAAAATCAATTTTGGGACATGATCGAACTTTTGATATACGATATCGAACGTTTGATCTATTTATATTAAAGAATTTAGGGTTTCTCATCAAACGTTTGATGAAGATACTGAACGTTTGATAAACGTATAACGAACGTTCCATAAAAGTATCGAATGTTTGATGTTCGTATTGACATATGTTCTGTGCATGCACAGGCTTGCAGAGAACGTGACTGTATTGTTTATCATCGAACGTTTGAAGGTGCACATCGAACGTTTGATGGTTGCCTTTTCTGAATTAAAATATTATTTTAATGCATTTTTCAAGAGGAGTAGGTGTTTTAAATAAAATCTTTTGTTAAATAATTTGAGAAATTATTTTAAATATTTTGGAGCATTACAATATCTTATAACAAAACTAAGGCAACCTATTCTTCATCCATAATACCTAAGATATGTATATGGATCCTCGTCACTATCTGCTTCATCTGCATCAATATCTATGCAATTGTAACTCCATAATTACATAGGTGGATTAATGAGTCAAGAATCTCAGTAAGTATAAGAATTCTTGATCTTTTCAGTATGAGACATCTTTTTGAAAATATTCCTAACACAGTGATCATAATAACAACTATCTTAAAATTTTCAAAAAGAATCATTTCATGTAATCTGTAGCTAATAGAATAATCATTGTAGATTTGTTTAATAATATATAATAAAATCCACTTATCTTTATATATTACAATATAAAAATAAATATTAAAAATAATATAATATATATTATATAATATATCACATGTTACTTACATCTCATAATAATAAATCTCTTATTATTGAAAACAATGAAAAATTCAATAATCATAAAACACAAAACATATAACACATACTCATTATATGCAATGCAATCTTCTCTCATTTTCCTCTAGGAGACTCTTTTAGCTCCCTAAAAGACTTGAACCCTTCGTTTACAACTTTCAAGAAACACCTTTAGCTCCTTGGTTAACATCTTTTTAGAAAAACTTTTTGGCATCTTATTTAACCTGGAAGGCACCTTCAGCTTTCATAGTTAACATAGGAAAATCTTATGGCTTTAGATTTAACTTAAGAAGACCTTCTGGCTTCCCTAGTTTTAATATATCTTATTCTCATTGTTTAACAGTATGCAATAACATGTCTCCCTTAAAACTACACTTTTGTTTTCATAATCATCTCCTTTCATTTCACAACTTATTTAAGCACATTTGAAACTAATTGAAAACATAAGATCATATTATTTATAAAATATTCATGCTCATGAAAATTTAATAATCATACTTTAAAAGCTTTGTACAATGGCTTGGTAAGTAAAATACTTATTCTTCCCAAATTGTCAATATGTTTTTCTTATCATAAAATTCACTGCAATTAATTGCATTCACGTGCGACAATATATTAGTCAAATATTATTTTTAAAAAGCTAATATCTAAACTATTGATTGTTCTCCTTATATTTTGTCCAAAAATGGACAACACAACAACATATATATAAAATATTATAATGTCACTTGGACATTATAACGACATGTTTACAATGTCATAATACAACTTGGGCATTAGTATGACATATTTAAAATGTTATAGTACAATTTTGGCATTATAACGACTATGTAGCTTTATCTAAAACTCTTAACAATACTTGAGAATTATAATGATGCTATTGTAAAATACTTAAAAATATTTACGCAGTACAACGACGCATTTGTAATATTTAAAAAGGATAATTGAATATAATATTCTCATCTTTAATAGCTTTTTTTTTTTCACTTTTTATATTACATAAATAACTTTTTAATTTTATTCAAGCAAAAAAAAACCAACTATAAAATATAGGCTAAGGTTTGGCAATCCCCTCCTCCCCTTCCCTCCTCTTAATTGCCTAAAAATGTCAACTTCACCTTTAATATATCCCGTCGATAACTTTTTAACAATTTTTTCTATCACATCAAACACTTTTTATTAGTATTCAAACAAAAAACCAAATACAAAATATAACTTTTTCATTTTTCCTTACAAAAAATTTTACAACATTTTTTCAACTTTATATCATATCAATAACATCTTATTACTATTAAAAAAAACCACCTAAAAGGGTTGACCAAACACACTCAAAGGCTTGGTTTGGCAACCGCTTCCCCTCCTCTGCCCTTATTTATCTAAAAATGTCAACTTTACTATTTATATCTCATTAATCACTTTTTAACAAATTTATTTATTTATTTATTAATTTTCATTTTTTATACCACATTAATCATTTTTTTTTATTACTAATTAAACAAAAAAACCCAATACAAAATGTAGGCTCTGTTTGGCCACCCCTCCCCCGCCCTCTTGTTATTTATCCAAAAAAGTAAACTTTACCTTTTATATCCCATCAATAACTTTGTAACATTTTTTTTTTCACTCTTTTTTATCACATCAACAACTTTTTGTTTCTATTCAAACACAAAACACTCTACAAAACATAAATTTTCACTTTTCTTTATAAAAGATTTACAACATTATTTCTAGTTTATATCACATTAATATCTTCTTATTAATATTTTTTTTTTTTAAAAAAAAAAACCCAAAAGGGTTTACCAAACACAACCAAACTTAAACACTATGTTTAGCAATCACTTTCCCTTATTTTTCTAAAAAAGTCAACTTCACTTTTTATATCCTATCAACCACTTTTTAACAATTTTTTTCCCACTATTTATAACAAATTAATAACTTTTTATTACGATTCAAACAAAAAACCTACTACAAAACCCTAAGGCTTGGCTTGGCAACCCATTCCCCTTATTTCTCTAAAAAAATGAACTTCACCTTTTATATCTCATCAATAACTTTTTAACATTTTTTTTGTCACTTTTTATATCAAATCAATACTTTTTGTTACTATTAAAGGAAAAAACCAATTCCAAAACATAATTTTTTCACTTTTTCCTTACCACAAATTCATTACATTATTTATACTTTATATCACATCAATCACTTCTTATTACTATTTTTTTTTCAAAAAAAATCCTCCAATAGGGGTTACGAAACACCAGGGCCTACTCAATATATTTTGAGGCCAAGGGCAAGAAATTTAACTGAGGTTTATTTTTGTTTTAGTAAATATTAATATAATATAATATTTTTATTTGAAAATCATTATTCTCGCTTTTTGGGATGCAAAATTACTTATTAAGTTTTTATATTCAAGTTTTTTTAACATTTCATTTTCAATTGATAATATGATTAATACATTTAATGAATATCTAAACTTCAACATGCATAAGGAAAGCCAATTTAGTGTAAAAATATTTTTTAAAATCAAATGAAAAACATTTAATACAAGTGATTGATTGAGTTTTTGGTCAATAACATTTTTTTTTTTATTACTGATAAGATATAGAATGATTTTAAGGAATTGAAAAATAATGAAATTGGAGAGTAAGAGAAAATTTCAAATTTGAATAAGACTTGAATAGAGAAATAGAAATAGAAAGAGAAAATGAAAACTTATAAAGAGAGGAGTTTGTAATCAAGTAAAATATTTAGAGATTTTCCATTTTCTTAACATTTATTTATTTTTTTCCATTATTTTTGAACGTTGGATTTGAATTTATATTTTTGAACGTTGTGTGTGGACAGAAGCAACCCAATGTTAGCGAAAGAGGACAAAAAATCATATCGTGCAATGACGATTTAGTTGGCAGTTGGGATTTGGAATCATAATTAATTGTCCATTGTAAATTATGATGAAAATTTCGGCTGCTCATCACAAGGCCAAAAATGTTTTTACCCCACAACGTTCAACATGAGAATGACTTTAATATTAATATATTATTTGATTCATTTCTTTAATGTTATCAATTTTTTTAGGAAAATGATACACATTGTTCTCCTATTCATCTCTCACACATTTCCTTTTTCAAATCCACCATTGAATTGGTGTGAGCCACATGTGGGTCTACCAATTTTAATGGAAGATTTGAAAATTGAATGAAAGGAGATGGGTGGGAGATGACTATGAGAATGATGTGTAGGATTGCTCATTTCTTTTATGACTTGTTTCGAGAATCTAATGTTGAAGATTTAAGTTTTTAAAAGAATCAAATGATATTAATGCCTTTCTTAATTACTTGTTTACCATAATTTGGGCATTGACTATAATTAACATAAAATTGGCCTAAAATGGGCCCAAAATGAACAAATTAAATTCACCAAGTTGGAAAAGGGAAGTTTGGGCCTCTTTTGGACTTAGGCCCATAATCACCTAGGAAAAATCCAATTGAACTTTGACCCAAAAAGGTAAAAAAAGAAAGAAAGAAAAGATTTTCAAAAATTGATTAAAGAGAAATTCTTGTTGTCAATCTTTGTCATTCTTTGGTGGGAAGAGAGAGAGCCTCGTAAGCAAAAGAGCTTGTTGGGATGTGCCGGCGGGGGATAGCTTTGATGCCTAAGTCAGGAATCTGGAGTTGTGTATAATAATGATATATTTTGTAGATCAAAGTCTGAACCCCTTACCTATATGCCTCCCATCCCTTTTATATGTTTCTTCCTTTGTAGTGGGTCTCGGACATCTCAAGCCTAAGGTACCGTGGGTGGCCTTTATGAGTTTGCACATATCTGCAACTCTTCGAAGCCCTTTGGGAGTGGGTCTGGATCTTTCTAGATTCCCCACTCCCCGGCCTTCTCGGGTGCTCAGGGTTGAGGGGCACGTAGTCTTTGTTTTCCTTGGTTATCGTGAAGGTTTTAGTAGACACATTGGGCCTCATGGGTTGTGCGCCTTTTATTCTTCATGTGGGCTTTTTAGTTATCATATGATTTTACCAAGTCCATAAAGCTGAGCAGGTCGTGCTTGGATGTTGAATCTACAAGCATATCTATCATCGGGAGTGAAAAGCTATCATTCGGGCAAGCTTTGTTCAAGTTAGTGAAATCCACACACATCCCCCATTTATGAGTGAATTTTTTTACCAATACTACATTGGCCAACCAGTTCGGATAGTATGCTGCTTTTATAAACCCGGCTTGAAGTAACTTCTCCACTTCCTCCGCAGTTGCCTGATTGTATTCGGGGGCGAAACTCCTCCTTTTTTGCTTGACTGGTTTCGAATTTGGGTCGACATTTAGCTGATGGACAATTACTGAGGGGTCAATCCCTGGCATTTCCTCATGTGTCAATGCAAACACATCTTTGTTGCTCTGGAGAAAGTTTACAAGCTCTCCTCGTATTTCTCGAGGCAACTGTAAACCGATCTTTATCTTCTTGTCTAGTTCGTCAATTTGGATTTCTTCCATCTCTTCCACCGACTCCGCTTGTTGCATCTTCTATTCATCTTGGTTTCCCACTCTTACTTCTAGGATCTCCCTTCTGGCAGGATCCTTGAGGGTTATGTTGTAGTAGTTGTGGCCTGCCACCTGGTCACCCCTAACCCACCGACCCCATTGTTGGTTAGGAATTTCATCTTTAAATGGTATGTTGACGTCATTGCCCTCAGCTTGTTTAGTGTCGGTCTTCCTATGATAGCATTGTAGGCGGATGGTTTGTCTATCACCAAGAAGTCGGCCATAACACTGGCTTGCCTTACCGCTGTTCCTGCTGTGATTAGCAGTGTTATACGCCAATGGGTTGAACCTTTTCTCCTGCGAATCCCACGAGAGGGGTTCGAATTGGTCTCATCTTGTCCTGGTCCATCTTTATTTGGCCAAATGCTATCTAGTATAAGATATCAACTGAACTCCCATTATCGATCAGGATCTAGCAGACAATGCAATTTGCCACTATCATTTTTACGACCAATGGGTCATTGTATGGGACCGAGACTCATCTTTCATCCTTCTCGGAGAAGGGTACCCCTTCGAATTCTCTTTTTCGGACCCGCTCAGAGTTAATACTTCTTCTAATGCTAACTTGCAAGCATGGGCTTTTCTTGCTGAGACCGATTCACCCCTCCATAAAATTCACCCGAGATAGTCTGGATTTCTGTCATTGTCTCCTGAATCCTAGGTGCTTGCCTTCGATCTTCTGGGTTTGTCCTGACATTCCCCCTTGGCCTCAGGGGTTTTCATTCCTCGGGTACCCTCTCTACTGAGGGTTACCCCACTGCTGCCTGTGCTCAGCTACAAATTTCGCCAACTTCCCATTTTTATCAACTTCTCGATTTCAAGGCGCAGAATTTTGCATTCTTATGTTTCATGACCGTGATCTGAGTGAAAATCATAATATTTCCCCTTATTCCTCTTATCTGGATCCATTCTCATCTTTTGCGGCCACCAAAGGCTTGGTTCATCCTGGATTTGCATGAAGATCTAGGACACACTCGTGTTTAGGGGAGTCCATTTAAATTCCCTTTCGATGATCGGAGTCCATGCCCTTTTTGGTGCCTTGCTCGTATTTTTCGGTGGTTCTGCCTTGACACTGACTCGTGGAGTTATCGATCTCTGCTTCGTCCGGGTTGGCAACCTTTCGCCTCGAGAGTCTTTTCTTTGCTTCTCTAGTACTTTCGGGTGCTCTAACCTGAATTGCATTAGAGATTTGATAGTTTCTTCTCCATTCATGAACTCTTTAGATTTGTCCATGAATGCTTCCAACCTTGTTGGCATCTTTCTTGCTAACTCCGCCATTAATCCTCCTTCAGGTTGGATCCCATTTAGGAGGGCAAACAGGATTATGTCCTCCTTGGGATCTTCTACACTCATTTTTTCCTTGTTGAACCTCATCATATATTCTCTCAATGACTCGGTCACCTTTTGCTTAATAGTTAGCAAATGGGCTGCCGACTTCCTCCTTCTTCTCCCAGTTAGGGACTGTGTTAGGAATTGCCTTCCTAATGTGTCGAAGCTATCGATCGATCCTGGTAGGAGTTTACCAAACCATTCTTGAGCACTTCCCTTGAGGGTAAGTGGGAATGCTCGGCAAGAAATTTCATCAGGAGTTGCATGGAGAATTGAGTGTTCTATGAATGCTTCGATGTGCTCAGCAGGATCCTCTTCCTTGGTGAATTTGTCAATTCTCAGGATCTTGAATCTCTCGGGTAAGGGAAACGCCGTGATGCGATCAGTAAAAGGGAATTTGGTGCTTCAGAGCAAGTCCTCTACTACTGACCCATGTCCATTTTCCTTTTGATCGATAGCCTCAGACATTCTTTCGTACTTTCTCTTCAGATCCTTGACCTCAACATGTAGATGATTTTCCTGGTTATGGAGAGGAGGCAAATGGCCATTGTTCAAGACTTCCTCCCCGTTCTCCATCCTTTCTCCACCATTTTCATCTCGGCTAACCTCTTCTGGTATGACCCGCATAGCAGGGATTTGCTGGTGCAACTCCTCGTCTTGTTGAGCTGGGTTCTCCATGTGTCTAGACACGTGCTGCAAATGTTCTTTTAGAAATGCTATCCGTTCTCTCGGATCGTTTGGTGGGACTCCAAGATTAGGGGGCATTGATGGCCCAACTGTGCTAACGATCGTTTCTCGTTGTGGATGTAACGCCCCGCCTTTATATAATGAAAGGCAAAAGTGAAATCTCCAATTACCACTAAGCACTACTAACAAAACCTCAACATCATTAGAGATCATAAATCTGGCAGCGGAATATATATATATTTTTTTCTAAACATAGCCCATACAAAACACGTAAGAGCTGAATACATTTTTAAATTAAACAAGACATTCAATATACTTTACATAACCAAATATCAAAAGTGCCACAGATGGCACACCGACAACTATACATCAAGGGTTCCTTATGCACACATAGCTATAGACACATCTCCAAAAAGTTGCTATTCACAAAGTATCTCACAACATGACCGAGGTAACATGTTGCCTTATCCATAATATCTAAGATAGGCATATGAGTCATCTTCACTATCTTCTTCATCTGCATTAGCATCTATGTAATTGTGATCCCACAATTACATAGGTGGATCGGTGAGTCCACGAACTCAGCAAGTATAGAAATTACTGAAATTTACAAAATGAGCCATCTTTTTCAAAAATCATCTACATCGTGATTATATTAACAGCTACTTTGAATCTTTCCAAAATAATCATTCCATAAAAATCATAGCTGATAAGATAAGCACTGTAGAATTTGTTTGATAATACACAATAAAATCTACTTATCATTTCTTGACAAATCCATATATGTATAGCTTTATACTTATATCTATACATAGGTTACTTGCATCTCATAACCAGCATATGTATATAATTATAAAGAGAAGAAATAAATCAATAATCACAAAACATATAAAACACATCATTCATCATATGCAATGCAATCTCCTCTCATTTTCTCTAGGGGTCTTGACCCCTCCGGCTTTCTAAGGGACTTAAACCCTTCGTTTACCTTTTTCAGGACACACACTAGCTCCTCGACAGGATGCACACTGGTTCCTCGTCAGGACGCACACTAGCTCCTCGATAGGACACCACTGGCTCCTCGTCAGGACGCACACTGGCTCCTCGACAACATTTTATTCACATAATCTTTTCGGTTTCTTATTTAACTGAGAACTCTCTTAGCTTCCACCATTAACATAAGAACACCTTCCATTTTTCCAAGTCTTATCATATCTCATTTTCATTATTCAACAGTATGCAATAACATGTCATCACAAAAATCATGCTTTTGTTGTCATAATCATCATCTTTCAATTCGCAATTTATTCAACACATGTAAAAATACTCAAAACATATAATCATGTTATTCATAAAATATTCAGGCTCATGCGATATAACATTTATCAAAATATAGTATCTTTTTGCTCAGTAAGTAATGTACTTACCTGATCTTGTAGTCCGCAAAAAAATTTTCTCTTGTTGTTTATAAAATTCACTGCAATTAATTACATCCACGCGTGACAATGTATTAGTCTAAGATTATATTTAAAACCAATATCTAGACCACTTATTTATTTTCTTTAAACTTTGTCTAAAAGTTTAGCATAACGACATATTCCTAAAGTATTATAATGCTACTCGGGCATTATAACGGCATATCTAAAATATTATAATTTCACTTGGCATTATAACTACATAAATTAAATTCTAGTATCTAGAATTGACATAGACTAGGGATAAGGAATTATACCTAGCACTCCCCAAATAAAAGCACCAAAGCTTGAGGACAACACCCTCATTTCTTTTTCTTTTTCTTATCACTACTCCCTAACTACTAGGACAGCACGGCAATGGGCTGGAAGGAGCAGAATTTTTTTCACCTTCTTCCTATAACTACAAGGGCAGAACGGTATGGCTGGGCCCGGGGGTGATTCTCAATTCTGTTTCTTTTGTTTTCCTTTGTGAGCAAAACAGCACAGCATAGCATGGACGGCTGAGGTTGTGGGTAACTTCTGGAATTTTTGTAAACACTTACGGTGACTATCAGCTCCTCCACTAATTTTTACTGCATGATATTCTTGCACAACACACGTTACCGGCTTGCTGCCCTACACATACACGTTACAGTGCACTCCATTAATATTGACAGCACATAATCCAGTCACACACACAGCTGCCTACACGTTAGTATGCATGTCTTCTCCTTTTTTTTTAAAACTGGACAGCACCTGCTTGCAAAACCTACAGCCTTACACCTTATTACCCACCATCAACTTAAATCTGGACAGCACACCACACATGCAGGAGCTCACGGCATGCAGCTTCCAGCAAATCCAATTTCTCTCTTTTTTTTTTTTTTGTTCTTTATGTGGACGTGGTGAACGTCCAGCTTCCTCTTCTTCCATTTTTTTTTGGTTTGTTTTCTTTTTGTTTGTTTTCTTTCTTTTCTCTAAGTGGACGTTCAGCTTTCTTCTTTTCTTTGTTTGTTTTCTTTTTGTTTTCACAAGTTGT
>FXXK01000553.1:308476-362512 GCA_900184695.1 Betula pendula
TCTTCTAAATATATTTGACCTATCTTAACATCACAATTTTCACCAAAGTGTTCTTAGTCGATCTAATTAAATTCTGGGGTATTACAGTGGAGGTGTGTCATTAGCAGCATTTGATCACCGGGTGGTCACCATAGTTTGATTTTTATAGAGAAATAACACTTTTTTGTTTCTACAGACGACACCAAACTGTTGAAACAATTTATGGTGAGCACCTGCAAAAGAGCTTGATGAGATGTGCCGGTAGGGGGATAACTCCGATGCCTAAGTCAAAATTTTGAAATTGTGTATAATAATGGTATATTTTGTAGATCAAAGTTTGAACTCCTTACCTGTATGCCTCTCATCCCTTGTATATGTTTCTTCCTTTGTAGTGGGTCCCGAACATCTTGGGCTTGAGGTATCATGGGTGGCCTTCGTGAGTTTGCACGTATCCGCAACTCTTCAAAGCCCTTTGGGAGTGGGTCAAGATCTTTTGGAATTTCCCACTCCTCGGCCTTCTCGGGTGCTTAGGGCTTGAGGGGCATGTAGTCTCATGTTTTCGTTGCTTAGTCGTGAAAAATTCGGTAGACACATTGGGCCGGCCTCATGGGTTGTAGGCCTTTTATTCTTCATGTGAGCTTTTTATTTATCATATCTGGCCCAATTCCCTAACAAAAGATATGACAATATAACATTTCAGTCCCAATAATAACTTACGGTTCATATAACATTTAGTTATACAAATCCGAGAGATCTTCATATCATATTTTTTGATAATGTTAAGCATGCACGTGGCATTACGTACACGGAAGCAATACTTTCATCAACGTATCACGTTGGACCCACTCCTGAATGCTTCAACTTTTCACCAGTTTTGTGATTTGACTTGAATTTTCAAGGCCGCATTTTTTTATTCCTCAAATTAAGTAGTTGAGTTTTTCATGATGTGGTCAAAAAGTTAAAATCCCAACTGCCCTTTGATTATACATTATACATATATCCTTGCCGGTAATATTGGAGCATCATTTTGGTGACTCTTGCTATTTTCTGCATATATTGCAGGCAACTTGAATCCCTCTCTCTCTCTCTCCAAATGTAAACACGTGTTGCTGAAATCTGCGTGTATGAACCATGCCAACCATGCCTTGTTTTTACCGTAGGAAAACAAATAAAACTATGAATGGGTACAGGAATTTTAGAATATATATATATCAATTTTTTATTTTATGTCAATTAAAAATGATGTCATTTTTAAAATTATCATTAAATTTATGATAAATCATTATTATTTTTTGATCTAATAGTAATTTTAAAAGCCACATTAATTTTAATTTACTTGAAATTGACATATATCATTATTCAAAAACCCTTCTAACTGTCATGTTCATTTTTTTTTTGAGGAAAAAATATTTTAATTTTTGTAATGTCTTCCTCTAATTTATATTAGAAGTTACAATGTTCTTATAAAATATTTTTTGATCTTATAAAAAGTATTTTTGTTATGTTGAAAATCCGTTTGTCTTGGGAAATCCATTAATTAAGGGGTCCTTAATAAAACAAGGGATATAAATTTTCTACATATTGGATTTGTATAAATTTTTTAATTCAATATTTAAAAGTGACACGTACGTTTTTTTGAGCATTTTCCTTGAAAAAGTAAAACCCAATGAACAAAGCGTTCAAACCAAATTAAATAATAGAGATATATATGAGTAGTTGAAACGCACTCTGACCTTTTGGCTGCTTCGGACTCCATATTCAACCGGTTAATAAAAATAACTTTGCCATTTAAGAACAAATTGCCAAATTTCTACCTTCATAATATTGTTTTGCCGCTTTGTTGGATTAAAATTGTACTGTCCTTCGTTTTTAGTCAATTTATTGTCAAAAAGTAGTTCATGATTTCACATTAAAGTTCAATTTCTTCCTTTCAAATTACCAAAAAACCTAGCCTAGACGCTTTCTTCATCGATCACACCAACTCTAAGCTAGCGAACCTTAAATTTTTTTTTTTTTACTTTCTTTCTTCTAATTAAATAAAAAAAAAAAAAGCAAAGGATCGATCAAAGTGGCTACTTTAATCCAGCACGACTAAAGTAGCACCTGCTTGCCCGCTCAAAACCAATAACATGAGGGAGTCTAAACAATTAAACCAATGACAAAAAAAGCTTAAACAACGGTGAAAACTGCAGGTATTTTTTTAAGTCCAGTTGAACTATAGTCTAATCTAGTTCTATCAGAACATTAGTGAGATCCAAGATAATTCATACTAATCAGATACGAAAATTTTCATTGCCGGAATCAAACCCACATCCTAATACTTATCTAACCACATAAAAATTGCCTTGAGCCACTAAGCCATTGCCTTGATGGTGAAGCTAGCAAACCCAAGTTGAATATTTCCAAGCTATGGAGAATGGATCCGGTAAAATAAAGAAAAGCAAAACCTTCCTTAATTTATTTGTTCAACAGAGAGGCGTCACCATGGACGCGTTCAAGTGGAACCTGCCCCACGAAAATGCGTAGCATGCCGTATAGAAAAAACAATAAAAGGCCACCTGTGTCATGTTCTCAACATTTCTTAAACATTGGTACGTAAAAGAACATGATCGGAGACAACCTCTCACATGCGTTTAATTCTAATAGACTCTAGCTACGTCAGCAAGAACGACAAATTTAAGAAAATAACATTAAAGTCGAACCACGTTTTCTATATTCATAGTACGTACAGAGATGATGCCTATATAAGGAGCCAAGTGCTCAAGCCTCTCTTCCCCAACACTACAAATTTCCCAAAGCCCAAAAACAAAATGACGAAGCTAGCAATTACCCATATCTTGTTTTGCAGCTTCTTTGTTGTTCTTGTTTTTAATTCATACCGAGCAACATCTGGTGAAGTTGGTACGTAAGGCTAATGTTTGCATGTCAAATATGTATTAATTTCCATAAACTTTCTTTTTATGTATTTCTTTTTTTTTTTTTTCCCTTAATTAATGGTGCAGATGATGAGCGAGAATTTGATTATGATGAGAAAAGCGAAAAGGGACCAGCTCGATGGGGAGAGCTTCACCCGGAATGGAGCTTGTGTAAAAATGGATCAATGCAGTCTCCAATTGATTTGCTGGATGAGAGAGTTGAAATAGTGTCCCATTTGGGGAGACTCAAGAGGAGTTACAATCCCTCTACTGCCACTCTCACCAACAGGGGCCATGACATGATGGTATGCAAAAAACATCTCGATTTTTCTTTTCTTTTTTTTTTTTCTTACAAAAAAAAAAATTAAACTGATCGACATTTCTTTTTGAATTATTTCTGCAGCTGAAATGGGATGGTGGTGCAGGATATATTGAAATAAACGAAACTCAATATGTGCTCAAACAGTGCCACTGGCACTCGCCTTCTGAACACACTATCAATGGGCAGAAGTTTGATTTGGAGGTGCACATGCTTCACGAGAGCTTAGATGGAAAAAATGCTGTTGTTGGAATCATGTACAAGATTGGACGCCCTGATTCTTTTTTATCATCGGTAAGTAATTGGTAAATGACGAAGTCAAGATTTAAACTCTAAACCTTTGACTCTGATATATATCATATTAAATTATCACTTATCTAAAAAATTTAAGCTAATATGAAGAAATAAATTTAATTATTTAATCAATATTTTAATAATTTTTATGTCTCTTTCATTTTCATGGCTGCTGTGTTTTTGAATAGTTGAAGGATCATTTAGAAGCCATTACGAATACTACAGAAGCAGTGACTGCGGCGGGTATTGTGAATCCAAAGAATATAAAGATAGGCAGTCGAAAGTATTACAGATATATTGGGTCCCTTACAACTCCCCCATGTACTGAAAATGTTGTGTGGACTATTGTCAGAAAGGTTTGCTTGCTTCACTTTCAACTTAACAAATTTTATTAATTGTTACTAACTTTTTTTTTTTTTTACCTTTTTTCCGTGCATCTCACTAATTTAATTTAACTCATGGACCAGGTGAGGACTGTTTCACAAGAACAAGTCAGGCTGCTTCGTGTGGCCGTTCATGATGTGAGTATCTATTCCTATACCCTTCATGCTAATGTGCAGGGTTTCAAAAAAAATCTTTTTTTTTTCTCAGGATGCAGACACTAATGCAAGACCTTTTTTTTTTGTTTTGTTTTTTTTTTGTTTTTTCAGGATGCAGACACTAATGCAAGACCATTACAACCAATAAACAGGCGCTTAGTGCATCTTTATAGACCAAATGAAGGAAAAGAAGATTAAAATCTTATGATTTTACAACTCGAGTACTGTAGCTACCACTCAACACATTTACCCCTTAGGCCTTACTTACGTTATACTTTTCAGTACTCATAATTTATATATGGTTCTCCCCTTTATAGTGAACTTGTGGGGACATGGTGATGGTTTGATATAGGATACTGTGTTTATGTGTATTCAGATATTCATACTAAATAAATATATATATAAGATTCAGTTTTTTCAGTTTTTCTTTTTTCATGTTAAGAGGCTCTTTGCATGGTACTGTCCTGAGAATCTAGTCATGGCAAATCCCCATATACTCCATTAATAAAAAGAAAAAAGAAAAAAAACTAATAGATACGTCAAGAGCATTCGAAACAAGGGTAGTTGCAAAAGGAGCTTCCAATCTGCACATGTATAGATGTAAACGAACAGAACTACTCGTGAATATACTCAGGATCGGCTCGACTAAACTCGACTTGTGCTCAAAGTGGTTATTTTATAAGCCGTTCGTAAACACGAAATTAGGCTCGATTATTAAACGATATATATTCGTATAAATTCAGCTCGATTCGATTAATGTTCATAAACAAACTCGTATAAGGCTCGAGTCATCTGTTTGGACTCGACTCGTATATATTTATTTATATATACATATATATTAATATATGTATATATGTTAATAAAAAAATGTTACATAGTATATTATTTCTTAAGTAACAATAGACAAAATATATTAAGTACCAATAATTAATTGATTATATGTATATTGAATAATACAAATGACTAATATCAACACTTAATCATATGATTTTATATGATCTAATGACAATTTAAATACTTAATCATATTATTCATATAATATAATATGACTATATAATCATATAATAATTTAACGTTGTGTCATATGATCATATTGTCATTGTAACTTATATCATATAAATATGATCATAGCATAGATCTAAGTATTACTATTAGATACTCAGTAATTAGGAAAATTATGACTTATAAATTAAGTTTTAATGATTATACTTATCATAGATAATCTCACAAGTTGTAGGATAAGTTTTTTAATTATGATATATGTTTATATATATATAATTACAAATTAATTAAGCTCTAAGCATAAATTATAACTACATAAATTAAATAATGGCAATTGTCACATAAGTATACAAATTTATACTAATAAAATAATTAAGTATCTAGATACTTAGATACAGTGTATACTACAAAGTATATATGTAGTGATGTATATTATTACTATATGTTAACAATAAATAATAGTATACTAACTAGTTAAAACATATATACTAATACTACAAAAATTCATTTATTTTTGGATGGTTTTGAACCGTCCAGAACTAAGTGAAAAACCGTCAGCAATATTGCGTCGAGAAATTTGATTCCTAATAGTTTAGGCTAGACCAATTCCTGACGGTTTGATTCCTGATGCTTTCGCTCAAACCGTCAAGAATCAATTCCTGACAGTTTGGCCCAAACCGTCAATTCCTGACGGTTTGCCCAAAACTGTTAGGAATTAGTATTTTTTTTTAATATTAATAATATTAATAATCCAAAATCTATAATACAAAGTACCTGCACAATCCAATTACAAAATTCAAAATACACTCTTCACAACAACATTCTACTTACTTAATTCAAATCTAAATACATTTCACAATCAAAATACATAATTTAAATTTAAATACGTAATTAAAATCCAAATACATAATTCAAGTCCAAATTTATAGTCTAAATCCACTTCATAAACCAAAGCAAAACTTCAATGTGTCGAATAACCTCCTTAGTATAGAAAGAGTACAATTCATTTCTTACAACAAAACTGATTGGTGTGAAGGTGTCCTGCCCTTTAGCTAGCATCCATGGAAGACCTGCAGACTGGTACATAGTAAGAAAAAAAAGCCACATTAACTAGCAAACAAGAATCACATGCATTTATATGAATGCAAAAGAGAAGCAAAATGTAAAAAATAAATAGTTACACTATGAAAAAGTCATATTTCTAATATTCATTTTATGTAAAATTGAGAGGATACTATCCAATGTATCCATGTACACCTTTGCAGCTTGTGTAGACTAGAACAACTTATTGAATTGTTTTGTAATTTAATTTCTAGATAGTCAAAAGTAGCAAAGTTAGCATTACAGATTGTAATTTAATTTAATTTCAGTGTATAATTGCTTGCCCATTCCATGGCATTTTTGTTTTTTGTATGGAAAACAGCATTCCAGATTGTTGTCCATAATATTGAGCTTATATATCAAATTACAGCTTCCTAACTATCATTATAACTTTAATGTGCAATATAGGATTCACAAAAGATAAAATTTGTAGAGATTAACATGTATTTCCCGTAATAAGAATGTAAAGGTGCAACATATTCTCCCCTCAAAATCTGAAACATCCCAACTCCTAATTAATTCTCCCCTCAACATATTCCTCCCTCTAACTTCCCAATTACTTCTATAAGGATCCTTTAGCAAACATTTCTGAATAGAAACCAACCATAGTCTTTTACAAAAACTACAATCAAAGAACAAATGATTTCTATCTTATGATTTTTCTTTGTCTTGTGATTTTATTTGATGTACATTATAAATAGAGATTAATTTGTTAGAGCAAAATATGAAACTAGATTTGGACCCTAGCATAAACTATAGCAATTTATATGATTTTTGTTATCTAGTCGATCTAGATGCATTCGGCAACTAGAGAAATAATTCCAATTGTCAAGCAATCATTTCCAGAAAAAGCGAAGGTAAAAAAAAAATCATCTGCTAATTCAATTATCATAGTCTACACTTGCAATCATTTGATATACCTATCTCTATTGTCCGTCAAGTATTTATAATTGTAAATTAATAAGCTGAAATCCATACTAATTAAACAAGACTTACTTAGTCATCAAGCGCTATCCATTTTAAGCGCCACCTTGTCCTATCTCATCGTCATCATCTTCCACAACTACGGGTTCCCCTGCATTTGTACATACACACATGTCACTTCATTAAACTCTGTTTAAATAAAATTGTGTTAATTTAAGCTTCTTTGTCACTAATTAATGAAAAACTAAAACTAAACTAAAACTAAACTAAAACATCACCTTCTTGGTTGTTTCCATTTAAGGTTGTTTCCTCTTCATAATCATTTCTACCATACGTTTGACGGCTACCAGCTCTACTTGTTGCGCTTGGTACAATGCGTTTTGCTCTTAAAGTTTGACATTTTGCTCTTGAAGTTTTGTAGATTGCTCTTGAAATTTGACATTTTGCGATTCGTACAAATTCTTCAAACTTTTCACCTCAATAGCCATTGCTTATTCCTTGAGACTAGGCACACTAGAGATAGATTCTTACCCGGAGGTATACGAGGTGGATTTACCGGGTGTCGGCCCTGGCCCAACCCCGCGTAATTTTTTTTGTTATGTTTCCGTTGTGCTATACCATGTTTCTTGTTAACATGGAGCATGATCCCTAACAGTATACTAAGTTGTTCTTTAAGAAAGTGTAAATCTATGGAAATCGGCAAACACACTCAGGCTGGAACATGGTGTATATTCCAGTTGTCTTTATGTTGATTATTCTAAGAACCTGTAATGGGGTTCTTTTGTCACTCAAATATGCCCAGGACTCGGTCATCCAAATTGACATATATAACAAACCTATACCACATGCATATGATGATCAAGCACAAACATGTGAGGAATGAATGTAAACCAAAATAATCAATTAGGAATCACAAATAGTTGTAGCAAGGCAATCAAAACCTTAAAGAAACATGATTAGGGCTTCAATCAAGCCCTAACTAAAGTATTAAAAACAATTAAATTCGGACTAAACTATATACATGCTGAAAATAAATAAAGGAAGAAAGAAAAACCAAAACCCTTCTTAATCTAGCCTCCAATTCATCTCTCGAAGCTTGTGTATTTGTTTTGGAGGACTTAGGGGAGATTTATAGAGTTTAGGAACAACCCTAGTCAATTTCGTGCAGCCTACAAGTCCAAAATCGAGTTAGAGTCGGATTTCCATCTTTCCAAAACAAGCCAACCGACTTCAGCATTCTGTAGAAAATGATGGATCGAGCGCCAGGATTGGGCGCTCGAGCTCAAGGGTGCTCAATCCCTAGTTTGGGTGCTAGAGCGCAGCTTATATGCTTTATCTTTGGCTTAATGATTTGTTCATCTCTAAGTTATTTTTCCAACACACTTGACCTTGCCTTAATCCGAGTTTTAAGCTAAAAGTTATGGCCAAAATAGTGCACAAAGGTGAAATGCTCAACAGCTTTACAATAGTTAATGTGTTTTAAGCCCGAGTTGATGGAATTGCTTGCGTTTACACCATAGGACCTCAAAACACTAAATAATACAAGAACAACACAAAACGTCAAATTAAAACAAAACTAAGATATTAACATATATGAATTAAGAGGCTTGAATGTGTAACATTCAGCACTTATCAACTATGAGAAAATTCTTCACCAGAACTATATTTAAAGTTTGTTCAGGTTAAATGTCATAAGTGCATTAAATGACATTTGTATCTTTTAGATACAGTCAAACAAGTACTTAGCTAAGGTCCAGTAGCATTTATAAGCAAGATGCAGAAATGCATTTATGGCTTAATGCCCATATCCATGTTGTTGGAACATCAAGCATCTTGATGAACATGTATAGAAAGATGTTGTGCTAGGAGAATAATAGCAAGTATTGATAAGTGGATGATGTAAGAAGGTTATCGATAGTCAAAATCCAATGGATTATTGACAGTTGTCATAGAAGTTTCCCTAAAAAGAAAAAGAGATTAATTTTATAGGAGAAACAGTTAGTTGGAGAGATATAGTAACAAAGGGTTGGGATCAACAAAGTGTTGTTAACTCCATATTTAGCCAAAAATATTTTGCAACTATATAGATCCAAAATTGTCTCAAGAATAAGATGTCTCCTAGAGAGAATCTCATAGGGAGATAAAGAGAGACGAAATTCTAAAAGACTAAGTTCTGTTAGATTTTTATCACTGGTTACTTGCCATAGTAAAATAGTGGGTTTTACTAAGTGAATGAAAACTACAGATAAGTGTTCAATTCGAATTAAGGACAAGTGGGAGATTGTTGGAACTAGTGTCCAAAACCCCAATTGATCATGAGATATTTTAGATGTAATGAATATTGTTGCTTGTTCTCTGATTTTATTATTGAACATTGGTCATACTTATTATTGTTTTACATTGCATATATGTGGTTTACCATTTACATGCATGTAGACAACTCCTAAGTTACATTGAATTTGATTATGGTGTGATCAATGGTCTTTGTCACACAGAAGACTATAGTCAAAAGTCCCTTGTAACTTATTAAATATTGTTTATAGAGTCATAAGTGGAACCGGAAATTCCACCTATATTATAACATGTCAACCTTGATGATTTGTCTTAATCTAGTAAAGCAGTGCGGCTTTAGGTTGACATAGTTGGTGTTGTGGCAGGGTAGGTTTATACAAGGCTATTGTTATACCCGATATATGATTAGAGGATTTTGTAAACTTAATTGTGCTAATGACTAAGTGAAAATGATAACCAAGAGTAGAAAAGTTATTTTAGTAACTTTTTGTTTGAATTAGTAATTTCAGATTGACATTGCTGGATTAAAATGATCATAACTTTTGATTCGAAACTCCAATTAAGGTAAACTTTGTGGCATTAGAAAGCTAACTCAAAATTATATAACTTTGTAGTTTATGAAATTTTCTAATTCCATCGTTTTAGAGGTAAAATCAGCCTGACAGTGGGTGTCATCCGTAGCTCGTTTGCAGCAACATCCGGACGAGATTAGATAGTATGCCTTGCCTGTAGGTCGTCCGCAGTGGCGTCCAGACGAAGCATGTTACTGTTAACTCATTATGCCTCGTCCGCAAGTCGTCCGTAGCATGGTCCGGACGGTGGTCATCTGGACGGTCCATATTTGGTCCGGACGATGATGAACAGTATACCGATTATAAATAGCTGGATATGTGTTTTTCCAGCTCATTTCTCATTTTTCAGACTTGAAACGACCTGGAGCTCTCCCCTCTCTCCTAGGGTTTACTCTAAACCTTAAGAGAGTGATCTTTTGAGGCTTAGATAGTGATTCCTAACACTGGCAACGCATTCCTTGGTATTAGTGTATCGTTTTCACCGATTGTTATAAACACTCATTGGTGTATAGAAGTATGTTTTAGGCTATGAGTTATGCCTTATGATCACATGCAATGATGTATTGCAAATTTGTGTGATTAAGACTTATTATTGGTGTCAATTGTAAGCATCGAGCGGAACATTGTGAGTATAATTACTCACTGAGAAAATATACTACTTTTATGCTTTCAAAGATTATATTAAGTTCGAACCAATTGTATGTTATGTTAATGTTTATATAATGATATCTTGATGCCTTTGAATATGTTGAGAAATGTTTGACGAAATCTTATTTTTATGAAATGATGTTAAAGGTTATATGATTATGAAAGAAAGAAAATGAGATGTTTATTGCATGATTTAAGCATGTACACGAAGGGATGTAATATCCTGATGAAAGTGAAGGGATGTAATGTCCTGATGAAAGCGTAGGGACGTAATGTCCTGTTGAAAGTGAAGGGATGTAATGCCCTGATGAAAGTGAAGGGATGTAATGTCTTGATGAAAGCCAAGGGATGTAATGTCCTGATGAAAGTAAAATGATATGTTTCGAAGGAGTGTAATGCTCCGATAATAGTTAAATGATATGTTTTCAAATGAGTGTAATGTTTTGATGAAAGTAAAATGATATGTTTCGAAAGAGTATAATGCTTCGATGATAGTAAAATGATATGTTTCGAAGGAGTGTAATGATCCGATGATAGTAAATTGGTATGTTTCGAAGGAGTGTAATGTTCTGATGAAAGTAAAATGTTATGTTATGAAAAGTATGATTATGAGAGCATGCGTGACACTTTTATGATTTGAGATTGTATATATAGTATGTTTCAAACAAATTTTATGACTATGGTGTTTACTTTATCAGCTATACCATGTTTCTATGAACGATATTTTATAAACTAAAATGTAGCTGTTATTGTAAACTAAGTAGAAAACATAAGATTGGCTTATTGTGAAAACTTAGTGATTTCTTATACCACTAAGACCGTTGACTCATATATCCGCCTGGGCGAATGTGGTTAACTCCATGATCGCCTTAGATGATGTTCTTGATGCAGGTACTGGGGATCTTGATGAAGATCCAGTGGCTGCATGTTTGAGATATGATTGATGGCGATGTACGCCTGTTGATATTCTATATAGACTTGTATTGTCTAGCTTTTGTAATACATCATGATGTTGTATTTATGTAAACAGATTGATGTATTTTGGCTATGCCGCATGTAGCATTTTTGATAGCCCTATTTTGATGTATAGCACTTGATGTAAAACAGTTATATATAGTTTATGTCAGCTCCATATAATATGTTAACTCATAGGGTTATTTATTTAGTTTTCGCTGCAATGTTATGATTACTCTGATGTGATATGCTCATGTTATCAGATTATGACGGCTTGTATATATATACGCCACTGGAATGATGCAGTTTCATTTATAAAAAAAATTCTATACGTGTTATGAAATCGGGTCGTCACAGGTTATGGTATCAGAGCAGTTTGCTCTTAAGGCTATTGTGAGAGATGGGTTGTTTAGATTGTCTAAGTCTAGGGTATAGTGTCGGAGCTATAGGAACTTAAAAAGCCTAAATAAAAAATAAATTGTTAAGTTTAAGTTGAGTTGTGCATGGGCAAGTTTAGTAAATGCCTGTAGTTGTTGACGTTTGTTTATGTGGTACCTTATCTTCCATTGCGCAATAGTTTTTTGCATGATCCCCAACACTCTTTGCCACTCAAATTGGTATGGGTACAACGTTTGACTCTCATGGATATTTTTAATTGAAAGATGATCGTTTTAAGGAAATTTTGTCTATGAAAAGTATTGAATAAGGAAAACTCTAGTGAAGTGAAAATCCTCTCACACGTACTCCTAAACAATTTCATGAAAAAGTAAAGGAATGAGAAATAATTTATTATGACAAAGACACATGTGTGGAAGAGGTAATTTTGGCCCTAGAGATGTTTACAGATATGAGCTCGGTACCGGTTTTTGAGATGGAAGTGCAACCGCTGTAGGACATTGAGAAGTTGGTAATCCATCGACATGTCATACTGAGTGCACCTTGGTTAATTAGCTGACGGGCAGGTCTACAGCTACAGTCATTGCCATGGTCACAAGGACCGCTCAACCTTAGAACACAGGGCATAATGGTGTACATGGGCCATATTATGAGAATAATTGTTATAAACAAATGAATTTATATTTTATAAGGAAGATGAATGTGTTTCATGATAGCTTTACTGAAAATTGATTTATTTATAGAATAAAATTGTATCTGCATTTAAATAGTGATATGTGTTAAATATGCTTTGAAGTGATTCTAAAAAGGAAGTTGTTTTAAGTATAAATGTTTTAAAGAAAATGAAGTTAACTCAACCGTTTTATGGTTGAAGATTTTTCTTACCAAGTATTTTTCGCTCACCCTTACTATGTTTTGTGTTCAGGCTATGAGCAAGGCGGATTAGGAGGCTAGAAAGGGGCGGGTCTAACTAGGAAATCATGCTCATTTATTATTAATTATTTTCAATAAGTGCAATGGCATAGTTCTCACTATTATGAGTTTTCAATAAGAACATTGTACCAGTTTTGACATGACATTTCAGCAATAACTGATTTATATTTTTATGTGACCTTATCATTTACATTTTACTAATGCATTTATCATTACATTACATTTCGTTAATTGCTTTGGTAGACCTTATAAATCTTTGTGCCTCTATGATGGTACGTTGACAAACCTAACCCTTGGCGGGTTTAGGGTGTTACATCTCTCCCTTGTTTTGCGGAGGAGCTCATCTTTGGAAGGCGGTCTTGAGGTCACTAAAGGTACTTGCATTAACACAACTAACCTTGAAATTAACAATGAGGTGGAATAAGCAAAACCATCCTCTACATTTGTTAAAGTAATTTTGTTGAAAATTTTTAAAACCTTTTATTGTTATTTTTAATTAAACTTTCAGATTTCAACACCTCATATTATCTTGATTATCCGAAATTTTTATTGATTATTATATTTGGTTAAACTATATGTTGAGATGGGAAAATCTAAACCATTTAATTAAAAGTAATGGTTAAGATTTTAAAGATTCCACCCTTGAGTTATTCTAAGAAATCTAGACCATATTGATTTGAATAACTAAATTATTTTTATATTAATTTACAAAGTGAATAAATTTACTTTAGCAATAGCAGCCAGAAAGATGTGACCTTATGAGTGCGTTAGTTAATTCAAATAAGGCAAGGTTAGCAAAGGCAGCTGTTGGTTGGGGTGCGAACTCGTAGCTGATGTTGGAATTAATTTATAATTTCAAACTGATATTTGTGTAGTTATTCTATATTTACTGCATACTTTGTTCTAAAATATATAAAAATTTGTAAATGACACCTATATATTGCAATAAAACAAAATAAACAAAATACGAAAAATGATAATATTTTTATTTGGGAAAATTTTCATATATTCTAAAACAATGACGAAAAATATCATGTCTATTATACTTTTGGACAAAGAGAAGGCACCGTTTTAAAGTTTGTCCCACAAAGTAAGAATCATGTATTCATCACTAAATCTCTCTCAGACGGCACTTTCGATCCGCATCACTCCACCGTCCCTCTTTTAAAATTAAATACCGTAAACGTGACCTTAGCATATGAGCATTAATACAATAATAATAAAAAAAAAAGTGCTTCCGATATGTTTAAAATAAAATGAAATTATAGAGCAGGTACGCCCATTATATATATATATATATATATACATCTTATGAATGACGCCTATATTTGTCGTACTCAACTACGACCTTTAATAGTAAATAATAAAATAAACCCACTGGATTATTTGACATTATGAATTTCAAAGTTGATCGATGGATAGAGAGGCATAAAGTTACGTTACACGTAGACAAGTGTTCATTTGCTATTGCTTAAGTGTCTTACTTTTGGCCTTAAAAGGTAGCATAGTCCGAAGAGCTTCATGTTGGAGTCGCCTTTTCATAATCGTTGGTATCAAAGAAGAGATCGTGAAGATCATGATGGGCCTAACAAATTCAAAGTTCAAAAGGTCTTTCCTCCTCCTTATTTTCTGACATGACTAATTTCATATATATAGGATATGATCAAGTTGATAACCAATCATGCATGCATATATATTAATTAATGTTGCGATTCCGGCAATTTAAGGATTATACATAATTTCATGCTCGCTTTTTATTCAGTAATCGAGTTCAAGATGACGATGTTGCAATGGGAAACGTACCGAGAATTAGCAGTGGATCAGATGATGATGATGATGATATGATGAAGGGCCATAAGGTTTCCGAGGAGACGGCAAAATGTTTTAAAGCTAAAGTCCTGAGTAGAGTATTTTCTGAGGACTATGAGAACGGGAATAGGAAGATAATGGATCCTCGAGGACAAATCATCAGCCAATGGAACAAGATTTTCTTAGCGGCATGTCTTGTGTCTTTATTCGTGGATCCACTGTTTTTATTATTGCCGACAGTCATAGCGCCGGAAATATGCGTAGAAAATGGAAGGACTCTCCAAGTTATCCTCACAGTCATAAGATCCTTGTGTGATGTGTTTTATGTCATTCACATATTTGTTCGGTTTCATACAGCTTACGTAGTACCTTCTTCGCGTGTGTTTGGAAGAGGAGAGCTAATGATAGATCCTTCAAAGATTGCATTGAGATACCTTCGAAGAGGCTTCTGTATAGATCTCATCGCTGCCTTCCCCCTTCCTCAGGTACTACGCCCCAAAATTAAATTCTCTTTTTTGTTTTTGTGTGGCGTTTTACTTTTTGCTTTTAATGTACGTACGTTTGTTTCAGGTTTTAACTTGGGTGGTTATACCGAATCTTGAGGGTACTATAGTGGCAGTCAGAAAGACTTCCCTGTGGTTTATCGTGATGATCCAGTACCTCACAAGAGCGTTTCTTATCTATCCTCACTCATCGCAAATTGTTGATGCAAATGGTGTTGTCACAGAAACAGCATGGGCAGGAGCTGCTTACAACCTTATGCTTTACTTTTTGGCGAGCCATGTGAGTAAAAATAAAGAATCTAGCTCGTTTCTCTTTTCAGCTTACCCTTTTTGGTCATAATTAACTAGTGATTTTGGAAACGCCTAAAAAAAAATATTAATTCCTTATCTTGTTTTGAAAAGGTTTTAGGAGCTTGGTGGTACATTCTATCAGTTCAGCGACAAGAAGCATGCTGGAGAAGTGCGTGCAATTTTGAGCAATCAGCTACCGGTTGCTTAAATGACTACTTCGATTGCCGCAGGGTTGATGACCCTCTTAGGGTTAACTGGCTCCAGTCAACAAATGTCACAAATCAATGCGATCCAAATGCTAGCTTTTATCAGTACGGTATATATGCAAATGCAGTAACAACAAATGTTATAGGCTCAGCATTCCTCAACAAGTACTTCTACAGTTTGTGGTGGGGCCTGCAGCAATTGAGGTATAAGCTAGATTGGCCTACCTAGCTAACCCTAGTTAGAAAGATAAAAATAAAGGCCAAATTCTGAATACTCTCTTAAATTTTTATGCGTTTTGAAATAATTTTTTTAAATTAAATTTAAAAATTCTCAATTTAGGCCATTAAACTTTAAATTTTTTCCATCCATTAAATTTTTTTATTAAATCCTAACGGAAAATTTATAGATTTATTAATTAAAATGATCATTTCAAAACGTGTGTAGCATCAAATAATTAAAATTAGTAGATGAAACGTTGAAAGTGATGTAGATCTGAATTTCATTTCCATTAAAGCAATTTTACTCTAGTGTTTTTCTTTCATCCATGTGGCGAATCACTTACCAAAAAGATCGTTTGCAGTTCTATGGCACAAAATCTCACTACAAGCATTTACATGGGAGAAGTAATTTTTACCATCATTCTCGCCACCCTTGGGCTGGTTCTGTGGGCGCTGTTCTTTGGCAATATGCAAGTAAGTCCCTATTTGTAGCACAGAGAAAATTAGAAAAAAAAAAAAAAAAAAAAAAAAAAAAATTCCTTGGAAATTTAGATAGTAATTAATGATGACCCATTTCTAACGCAGAGATACCTCCAATCAACAGCATTGCGACTAGAAGAGTGGAGGATAAAGCGAAATGATACAGAACAATGGATGCATCATCGACAGTTGCCTTCAAAACTAAGGCAGTCTGTTCGGGAGTACGATCAATATAAGTGGTTGGCTACTAGAGGGGTTCATGAAGAAGACCTTGTTAATACCCTTCCTACGGATCTTCGGAGAGAAATCAAACGGCACCTATGCCTCTCTTTAGTCCGACAAGTAAGTTCTTTCGACAATCTCTCTCTCTCTCTCTCTCTCTCTCTCTCCTCTCCTCTCTATTATTATTATATTTATATATATATATTATATATATATGTAAATGTATCCCCATAAATTCATCTTAATTAATTAATTGAATAATAGGTCCCATTGTTCAATCAAATGGATGAAACAATACTAGACGTGTATGTGAGAGGCTTAAGCCAGCATTGTGCACGAAAAGCATGTTCCTTGTGCGGGAAGGTGATCCTGTCAATCAGATGCTCTTCATAGTTCGAGGACATCTAGACTCTAGTACCACTAATGGTGGTCGTTTTGATTTCTACAACTCCTGCCGGATAGGCCCAGGTGACTTTTGCGGTGAAGAGTTGCTTAATTGGGCCTTACACCCGCGTCCACACAACAACCTTCCCTCATCCACACGAACAGTTAAGGCAATATCTGAAGTAGAGGCCTTTGCTCTTGTAGCAGAGGACTTGAAATATGTGGCATCACAGTTCCGAAGACTACATAGAAAACAGCTTAGACACACTTTTAGGTTCTACTCACACCAATGGCGTACATGGGCCGCATGTTTCATACAGGCAGCGTGGCGCAGGCATAGAAAGTTGAAGCAAATGGCTGACCATACACCTAATCAGAGTGCACAGGAGTCCTTCTGGTCCATGTACGCGGATGATCTAGGGAAGAGGACAAGAATTAGGCTTGAGGGCGTCAGCAAATCTGCTCGAATAGATTCCAATGTTGTCATCTCGCTGCAGAAGCCTCGAGAGCCATATTTTGATTGAATTGTACAACACAAACTCTATAACTAGCCTTCAAATTAACGTGTACTGGATTGTTATATATGTACATGCATGGTCTCTGTTTTTATTTTTTGTTGGACCAATGAATTTATGCAGACTTCCTTTCGTCGAGTTAAGATTTTCCCTCTCTTGGTCCTTTAATTTCCCTTGGGTTTGTTTGGATCTACTGTTGTTTTGAGATTTTTGGACCAATGATGTTGCGCTTGGGATTGGGGCTCTCATTATATGCCCATTGAGGCCAGGCACAAAAGATTGATTCTCCTACTAAGACTCTCAAAAAATGGAAAAGTTAAGGCTACAAAGATGTATGAGCAACAAACAAAAATTACAATTAGTGATGATTAGGTTGATATTGCTCAAAATCAAGCTAGTTTGGGGTTGAATGTGGCTCAATTTCTTTAGACTGATTTTTCTGCTTCATCGATCATCTAATACTTGCCGTTCTAACCAACTCGTTAAAGGAGATTTGCATGAACAATCAAAGAATTCCAATAAACGTGGAAATGATATGGGTATGAAAGAAGTTCGAGAACCACAATTTAATTTAATGATTGATGTGGCAGATGAGTTATGTTCTCATTTGCGATCAATTAATTGCTGTTCACCTATGGAGTACGATGGGATAGAATTGATTTCTTGGGATGTTAATGGAGAGTCCAAAAATCAGGTTAAGCAAGAATGGGCTCACCTATTTGATATGAGAAAATTGATGGACTGTAATGCCCTTGACTAATATAGAGGATGAAGTTATAGAAGCATGACAAAATTGATGTCACGCATGGGAAATTCAATCTCGTGGAACAATTAGGGAATGAGGTTTTAATGATAAAAATAAATTACCATTAAATTATTATATGTATCCTAGACGTACATGTCATAAAAATTACGAGCTCCCATCCTTTCCCAACTCATCTAGTAAATCTTGACTTTGATCATTCTCTTGGTGTTCCTACCAAAATTTCTGCATCATGGAATTGATCTCCTTGCATAAAGCTTTTGGTAATAGGAACACACACATGCTGTACATAGGGATCGCTTGAACCACAACCTTTAACAAAATCTCCTTCCCACTTGCGATACGAATTTCAGCTTCCAATCTTGTAGTCGTTTCCAAACTCAATCCTTAATACTATTGAAATCTTGTGTTTTGGACTTAATTTCCAACTAGCGCCAGTAGTAACATATATTTATCATACCTTTGTGTCACTTGAATACCATTGCTCCATGATTTGCTGCTTGGCCTATGTGCTTGTGTTTCTAATGGAAAAAAAAAAAAAAAAATTGATGTTTTTTTTTTGGGATCATGCCTCATATTATCAAAAACATTGCACAGTAGAACATAAAATTTTTTAAACTGATCTAGGATCGAAATAAACTTCAAGAGAAACATGTTTTTTATTTTCTCAAAATTAAAGTAAAACTCAAGTTAAATTTACTTACAAATTTTGTCGGCCTCTTCTTAAGCATTTGGGGCTATTTGAATTCACATTTACATCTTTGTTGTTGATGATCTTCGAATTTAATGAAGAACGCGAAGAACACCAAGAACTCCAAGATCATCAATCCAAGAACGCGAAGAACATGATGAACATGAAAAACATGAAGAACATTGTTCTTTATAAAATCCAGGTCTTCTTCTTGATGGCTGAATATGACTGTGAGTGTGGACTCACAACTAGAAGCAAAAGAATAATGTTTTTCTTTTACAAAAATCACTCACTAATTCTACAATGAAACTCTGAGCTAATTGTTCAGTTATGTAGAAACTGTAGTCACAAGAGTTGTGAGCTAAGGAGTGTGTTTTTTGCTTCTATGTGAGCTTTTATTTATAATTGTAAGTCTGCTTGGAGGAAAGGTAAAGAGAAGACTCTAGAGCCTTCCCGACCATCAGGAACATTATGCTTGCCATGCGTATGGGCTAGGGTTAGAACCCTAGCCGAGTCCTTTCTTATTTTTTGCATTGGCCCCCTGATTTTATTTTGTACGCTCAATGCTCATTTTCTATGGATTGTGTTCTAGGAATTAATTCCTTAGCCCAAACTTCTCCAAACTAATGGTCATTAAGAATTAAATTCTCTAGCCTCTGTTTTAATAAATAAAACAAATCAAATTCATATAAATTAATCGATGGCCCATGTCTTATTTAAATAAAAACACATGCAATTAATTAATAAATAAATAATTGAAGCTCATAATAACTTAGTTACAACAGCTCAAGAAGAGACCTGAAAAGAAAATAGAATTAGTTTCTTTATGTTGGGATAATGCCATAAATCCCAAGATTGTAACATGTTGACTTTGTAGTTTGTAATAAAGAAATGATTATTGTTTATTGAATATATATTTGAGCATATAGCATATATAGTCTTGTGTATGATCTTTTATGATTATCCCCATACGAAAGGTCCAGAGAATGGATTGAATATGGTTTATGGGTGTGAGTAAGGTTTTTGTCACACAAGGTCTAAGACCATAAGCCTTGTATTTTGAAATCAATTGTTCGCAGTTCTAATGAAATTGGATATTTCATTAATAAGACTGTTACACATCAATTGTGTGATTTACCTTAATCAGGCGAAGTGAATACTTCGAGTTGATGTGTAGGTGTATAGGGTGGTATACACTAAACGGACTGGGAGTTATCTTTTCCATTAAAATACTATCTCTAGAAAAGATAAAACTCTTAGATTATTTATACTTGTGCTTACTTTGATATATTACAGATTGAGGCCTTAAACGTGGGTCAACATTATCTGTGTGTTGGGTGATCACATGTAGCATTGTGAGCAGAGTTTTACTTAATAGGGAATCCAAATCCTTTTTCTGGTAAGAAGGAGAAGAAGTCTCCCCTCAACTAGGATTTTATTCAGTGTTATTCTCAAGTCTTTAATCAAAGCATTTTGATAGGGTTAACTCCAAAATATATATACCTAGTGGGTGGATACTCACAGGAGAGATAACAATAAGAGAATAGAAATCCGGTACACAAGGATTAAGATGTAAAAAATATAGTGTGACAATATCACAGTCCTTATTCATCTACGGAGGACTTTATGGAGAAATCGAACTTGTAGTAAATGTCAAAGAGAACTTTGTTGATTTAATTAAGAATATTCCCTGGAGTGCATTTACAATTATGTAGTGGCATTAATTATAATTAATAGTGACTTAGGATAGTCAGATACTATTGGAGCCGAAATTTTTTTTCTCTTTAGGTCCCTCATCAAGCTATTGTAAATTAACTATGGACAGGCCTATTATTTATTTATTAGACAGGTTATTTTATTTATTTAAACATGAGCTTATTATTTTAATAAATAGGTTGTTTTAATTAAATAAAATATACGCCCAGATTAAAGCTTGTACAGAGAAAGAAGTAAGTGGGAGAGGTGAGCTTAGGATAAAACCCAAGCCCAGGTCACAAGTAAGTGACGCATAGGCCAGGAAAAATTTCCCTGGCCCATGCGTCATCCTTAAGTGGAGTGAAGGATAGGGTTTTGCAACCCTAGCCGTCCACCTCCTTACCTGCAGTCCCATATTACTTTTTCTTTTCTTCTGCTATTTCTTCTAGGAATATAAATAGAGGATCCTGTAGCATAATCAAAAACACTCTAACACAGTTCTTTAAGCCTTTGCTAAAGAATTGCGAGCACTCATTGAATATTTATTCAGAGAGCTAAGTTAAAATTTTGAAGAGCTAGAAAGAGCCCACACTCTTGGTTATTTCTAGTCATTGGTGAGAAGATCTGAAGAGTTCTTGAAGCGTTCGTCACATCGAGAATTCTTCGCTCATATAGCCAAGGCGTGACCCTAGTTAGTAAGTAAGTAATCTTATGTTCTTACTAGTTTAATTATTAATAGCTATGTTCTTCGCATGTTCTTCATAGAGTAGCTCTTGAGTAGGGAATAGATTTATTTTCTGCTGCGCAATTCTTTGATTTGAATGTTTATTCCCAACAATTGGTATCAGAGCCTACTTTATTAGATACATGTGAAAGAAAAAGTTTTAGAAAACTGTTTTTCTGTTTTTCTATTGCTTGTATTTGGATTTTTTCCAATGATCTCCAAAAATGAAAGTTCTTGTTTGAAACCTAGAACATGTTCTTCAACATGTTAGGATCTCAATTGAAAAGTTTTAAATCGTTTGGAGATTGTTTGCTATTTTTAATTAATATTATATTACAGAAAGTGTTGCTGTATTTTTTACAATAGACCTGTAGGATTACGATTTTTTTTCGAATTGTTTTAACAAGTCCTAAATATAATTGGGCACCCTTTTGCACAAGGAAAAATCATGCTCAATGCAATGGTCCAAACAGATCATCATTTTAATTAATATCGAAAAAGTTATAACCATTTTAATATTTGTCGACAGTTTTGGAAATCAGAAATCCTGCATGTTAACATGGAGTGCGATTTTTTTTTTTTTTGAAAAACGTTTTGTCAGTATTATTACTCATGGGTATTTTGATATAAGGGTGGTACTATGGTTGAAAGAACAAAATACCCCAAGGTACAAAAATATGCTATTTATTAAATATTAGCTTAGTATTTATTTTATATAAATATGGTACTGGCTAAATAATCAATTTTTCCATATCTTCCTTGTTATGAGAATGTAAACAAATTCTAGTGGCCCTATTTAGTGAATTTGAATTTGTCCATTCAAGTAAAAGAAAAGATTGAAAGAAAATTGAAGTTATTAGCATATTGTGTTTTCTCGAAAAACACAAAGTGGCAAAGTGGCAATTGTGAAAGAAAGGACAATTGTTTTAAATAAACCCAGAGTTTTAAAATATCAAGTGGGAGAGAAATTTCGGGATGTAAGTCTCGCGGTCTTCATCACAGGTCTATAGTAATGTTGAAACTGAATACCTCGACTTGGCCTTGAGCCTTGCGTTCCCTAAGGAGAGTGTTTTGTTTCATGGGTTACAAGATAGATATCCAGGTTTGAAAAAGGAGATGTGATTAAAAACCAATAACAACTACCCCAAGTTGGAGTTACTTGAACCGTCACATCAAATTTCTATGATGGTCACACTTTACTGATCTTGGATATTAACCTCCCCAAGGAGCTATGTTATCCATGTTCAGAGACTGAAGTAATAACGGCATTTATTAATGACATGGCTATTAAAATAATAATATTTATTGTCAACTTACTATCATTAATGAAGAGATTGAATCTCGCCTAGTCAAGGTGATTAAAGATATCTCGACTTGACCTTAAGCCTTGCATTCCCTAAGGAGGGTGTTTTTAATTCACAAGACTAGGTAGTCGTAGCTTTTCAAATATTATATGGCTTATTGGGTTTATATATTTTATTTGTGTTGAACATTTATATATATGCATGATATATGCTCAATATATTTTCAGAATACATTACGTCTTCATTTAGCCCTTCTCCACTATCTTGAATCAAAACAAGTTGACTGGTTTCAACTATGTCGACTGGAAAAAAAAATATGGATATAGTGCTAACTGTACAGGGGCACAAGCACGTGCTTGCAGAAGCACGTCCAGATGTTCCAGCTGAGGATGCCTCAAAAGATGACAAGCATCGATTTAATCATTGGAGGAAATTTGATGAGATAACCAAGTGTTACATTCTAGCCTCTGTGGCTAATGTGATACAACATTAGCTTTAGGAGATACATCATGCCTCGGCTATGATGACAATCCTGAGGGAGATGTTTGGTGAGCAGAGTTGTGCCGAAAAGGCAGATACAATGAGATCTTTGCTGAGTACAAAGATGGCTGAGCGAATGTAACGCCCAAGAGTTTTAATTAAGGATTAAAAATCATCTTAAAAGTCAAGGGTAAAAAGGTAATTAAACACATTGAAAATGGCCTAAAAAGTGAAAATTCACTTTGGGCGTCCGAACGGTGGTGTTGTCATCCGGACGGTTGTCGCCCAGTGTGGATCGTCTACAGCCCCGTATGCAACGGTCTGGACGAACCCAGCTACTTCTCAGTCACTAGCGCTCGTCCGCAACGTCATCCGCAATGTCGTCCGGATCGGCTCATCTAGTGAGCCTCGTCCGCAGCATCGTCCGCAGCGTCGTCCGGATGGTCCCTTGTCACTGTTTACTCAGTAGCGATTGTCTACACCTCATCCACAGCATGGTCCGGACGGACCATTGCACTGTCGTCCGGACGGATCAATTAATGGTCCGGACGGTGACACTGTTTATTCGACTATATATAGCTGGGACGCGATTTCCAGCTCATTTTCTGATTTTTCTTCTCTTTTTCCCGTGGTTTTCTCTCTTCTCTCTCAGAGGGTTCATACTCAAACCTTAGGTATTGATCTCTAAGAGCTTCCAAACACATTTCTAACACCGGAATTAAGATTTTCGGCATTGGAAACCTAACTTCACCGATCAATTTAAGGTAAAATTCTTAAAACTCTAAATTCTCAATGCTTAGGCTATATTCTTGAATGTATAGCTCAGTATTGCTTATTTTCTTAGGGTTTTCGTTGGTTTGTGCCTTCTCTACATCGGGTTGAAGTTCCGCGATGCGCAACTTCGGATTCTTCAAGTTTTGAGGTAAATGTCCAAAACCCTCGATTTTTCGTAGTGAGTATTATAGAGTTTTATGACGTCTAACCCTAGTATTTCACTACGAGTTAATTATATAGGTTGTTTAAATGCTATTTTGAATCCTAGAATTCTATGGGTTGCTTATGGCCACATTGATACTTGTGTTTTCAAGTATTATAGTTATTGGGCTCTGAGAGTTGGAGTGTATAGTTATTAATGTTTTAGTAATGTGTATATACAGCGGGCATTGCTTGGACATTAGTTTAGAGGTCAATTCAACAAGTGGCATTGGTAAGTATTTATACTTACTAAAAGTGTTTTATGTTTTGTCTTCAATGTTTAGTAGATGTTGTACTTGCTAAACAAATTAAATGTTTAAAAGATTTTGAAGGAATAATATAATGGTTTAAAAGACGAACCGATGATACTTTATGTTAACATATGATTTGTGATTTCGATTATCTTCTTGAGACTTATGATGATTTGATGAGTGATTGATGATGATTTTTGATGACGTATTAATTTTTTACTGTGATATGTAAACATGGCGATGAGATTGATATATTGAGTTTTACGATGTTTCATTGAGATTTGATTTTGAGAAAAAGGTTTATGGTAAAAATGTTTGCATGGTATTTATGAGTAAAGTAAGCATGAAAAGAGCATATGTATGAAGAACATAAGAATGCATGTAAACCCATGACATAGGGGTTATAAATATCTTGTGTGTTAAACCCATGACACAGGGGTTGTAAAAATCTTGTGTGCTAAACCCATGACACAAGGGTTGTAATTATCTTATGTGCTAAACCCATGACATAGGGGTTGTAAATATCTGTGTGCTAAACCCAAGCCACATGGGTTGTAAAAAGCTGTGTGCAACAGAGAAAGAGATAGAGAGATAGAGAAAGCATTGCATGATGATTTTTGATTGAGTTATGATGTATTTATATGATTAATTTATGAGGTGTTTCATATGATGTTTTATTGGATTTTGTTATAGACGTATTAGTATGCATATGAGGTTTCATGGATAAGCACATATGTATATTCTTACGGCTAGTTGCATATGTGATTTATGTTTTATTGCTTAGATTTGCTTATATGCTTGTCTTTTCACCCATAAGGGAAGGAATGCTTGTATATGACTGTAGCTGAGTTATATAATATACTTATAACATAGATGAGCACGTATGTATATTAGTATAGGCGGGAGACTAGAACGTACATATATGTACTCAGCTATTATGGTATTTCAAATGCTTGTTGACTACATGTGCTTACTTCATCAGCTGGTTATGTTTTAAAATAAATGTCATATTTGTAGTAACTGTTATTGTAAACTCATGTAAACTAACACTTCGGTTCTTCAAGAAAACTCAGTGAATTTTTATTCATTGAGACTGCTGACTCACTCATTTCTTTTCCGCCAATATAATCATGAATGATCTCTATAGTTACATAGATATTGGTGCAGGTACTGAGAGCTTAGATGATGATCCCATAGCCTACTATCTCAGCTATTATGACTGACGTTGTGGGACTTTGATATTTTTGTATAGACTTGTTTGATGTCTATTCTTTGTACAGGGTTGTGTTGTATTCACAAACTGTATTTTGTATATATGGCTTATGTCGCATGTGACACCTATGTATAGCCATTCTTTTGTATATTCACATTGTAAACTTTTAATCATTACTGTTTTTAATTGTCAGCTCTACGTGCATGTTTACTCCCTTGGAATATAAATGCTTTCACTCAACGTATATAATGTGATATGTGACTTTGATATAATAGATGTAAATCTCATGATACGTTGTGAGATACATGTATGACAGATGTTTTTATCACTCTGTGGCGTTAGATTCGGTTCATGATTACTGTAGGTTTTCAAAAAAAAAAAAATGGTTACGGTGTAATTATGAATCAGGTTGTCACAGGGAACACCAGTGAGGGAGGGAGCATTGCCTATCAATGATAGCAATGCTTAACACACTGGATGTTCTAGGTGCTGAGATAGACGGTGAGTCTCAAGTAGATATGATTCTACAATCCCTGCCTTCCTCTTTTAATCAATTCAAGCTCAATGTGTCCATGAGCAAAAAGGACTATACATTGGCAGAATTGATGGACGAGTTAATAGCAGCGGAAAGCATCTTAAAGAACAAGGCCTCAGCATTTATTGCTCATGCTTCCAACCCCAAGCCGAAAGGCATGAGGAAGAGGAAGAAGTAGTTTAAAGAAGTTAGCAATGCAGTTGCCAAGAAGTTTAATCCAGCTGGCAAAAAGGACAAAGGCTAACCAGTGGAAGAAGAATTGGTTCTATTGTGACAAGCCAAGGCATTGGAAGAAACACTGCCCCAAGTGTCTTGCTTCTAAAGCAGAAGGTAACAAATCTTCCTTTTTGGTAGAAATGTGTTTAGTTGGAAATCACACAAATTCCTGGTGTGTAGATTCAGGGTCAACTAATCATGTATGCAATTCATTGCAGGGGTTCCAGGTAACCAGAAGACTGAATGAAGGAGATATGTACCTGACACTGGGAGATGGAACTAGAGTTCCAATTCACTCCATGGGAACTATGAAACTTTCTTTTGAATCAAAGGTTTTAATATTAACAGACTGTTTATATGTACCCAACATTCGCAGGAATTTAATTTATGTTACTCATTTGGGTAAATGCGGGTGTATCTCTACTTTGAGGGATACGACAGTAATAAAGAGGAATAGATTATTTATCTGTTCTCGCATAATTTTGGATGGTTTGTATATTATTAGTCCTGATTTAAATTCTATCAATAATTCTGTTTCAGAACCTGCTCATAATAGTTTACCAATAAAGAGAAAGTTTCTTTATACTAATGATGCATTTCTCTGGCACCTACGACTTGGTCACATTAACACCAATAGAATTCAAAGACTGGTTAAAGATGGGCTTTTGGGACCATTGGATTTTAACCATTACCTAGTTTGTGAATCCTGTTTGGAAGGTAAAATGACCAAGAGGCCCTTTTTCTGTAAAAGAGTATAGGGCCACAGATTTGTTAGAATTAGTAAAAACTGATGTATGTGGTCCAATTAGTATCCAGGCTAGAGGAGAATATGAGTATTTCATCACGTTTACTGATCATTACTCAAGATATGGATATGTCGACCTTATGCATCGAAAGTCTGAATCCTTTGAGAAATTTAAAGATTTTCGGGTCGAAGTAGAAAAGCAATTGGGTAAACATATCAAAGCACTTCAGTTTGACCGAGGTGGTGAATATTTCCTCGGAGAGATGAAGCGGATCAGTTACTGCGGTTCATTTGTCGAGTTATGCCCGGTTTGAGCGTCTTAAAAACTGATAGGAGAACGACAGGGAGCCTGAAGACTCTTTCTTCTTTTACGGGTCGATCTGATTCCAAGATATGGGGGTTAGGGTTGCTCACCTATCAATGCAATTCCTCCTATGTCTCACAACATCCCCCGCCAAAAGTGCTCCTTGCCCACTTGTTGACGAAGCGGGGGCGGGCTGCTTTTATTTTACACCTTCTCTAGAGTTTGAGGAAAAGACGCATTCCCCACTCTAGCAGGAACCCAGTAGCACCTACTTACAAATAGAAAGAATTGGTCTATTGCCATGTCTTTCTTATTCTGTATTCAAGGATCACTTGTCAGAAGCAGGGATAATGTCCCAGTTGATTACACTAGGTACTCCCCAGCAAAATGGTGTGTCAGAAAGAAGGAATAGGATTCTGTTAGAAATGGTAAGGGCTATGATGAGTTTTGCTATTCTGCCAACATCCTTTTGGGGATATGCTTTACAAGCGGCAGCATACCTTCTAAATTTAATTCCATCTAAATCTATTACCAAGGTACCCTTGGAATTGTGGACAGGGAGAAAGCCCAGTATCCATCATGTCCACATCTAGGGTTGCCCAGCACATGTACTGAGTGGAAAGACAGATAAGTTGGAATAAAAAACTGAAGTGTGCTTGTTTGTAGGATATCCACAAGGAACAAAAGATAATTTGTTTTTTAGCCCTGAGAACAAGAAAGTGTTTGTTACTACAAATGCTAAATTTCTTGAAGAGGACTATGTGAACAATTAAATCTAGGAGTGCAAAGGTTCTAGAAGAAATGTTAGAAGCAAAAACTAGATCATCTTCAAATGTTCTTGAAGATGATGTGGTTGTATTAAATACACCACAGGTTGCTACAGATTCAACACCAAGTACCATCGTGCCTCGGCGTAGTGGGAGGATTATCATGGCTCCTGATAGATTCATATTCTTAGGGGAAGTCCGAGAGGATGAACTTGATGGACATGAATCAGATCCTAAAACTTACAATGAAGCAGTTAACGATGTGGATGCGGACCAATGGGTCAAGGCTATGGAAAGTGAGTTGGATATGTATTCCAACAAAGTCTAGAGTTTTGTAAAACCACCTAACGGCATCAAGCCTATAGGATGCAAATGGATTTACAAAGAGAAAGAGAGGAGGGGATGGGAAGGTTGAAACCTTCAAAGCAAGGTTGGTTGCAAAGGGTTTTACTCAGAATGAAGGGATCGATTATGAGGAAACCTTTTCGCCTGTTGCCATGCTTAAGTCCATTCGAATACTCTTAGCTATTGCAGCTCATCTCGATTATGAGATTTGGCAAATGGATGTCAAGACAACCTTCTTGAATGGACAACTTGACGAAGACATCTATGTGATGCAACCAAATGGCTTTATAGCAGAAAACTAAAGTGATATGGTTTGCAAGTTGCAAAGGTCCATTTATGGACTTAAGCAAGCATCTAAGTTATGGAACATCAGGTTTGATGAAACAATCAAATAATATAGTTTTGAACAAATCCTTGATGAACCATGTGTGTACAAAAAGTGTAAGGATTCGATATTAACATTTTTGGTGCTGTATCTTGATGATATCCTACTCATCAGAAACGATGTAGGAACATTGTCAGCAGTAACAATCTGGTTATCTAATCAGTTTGATATGAAAGACTTGGGAGAAGCAAACTACATCCTTGGGATCAAGCTTTTGCGAGATCGCAAGAATATAATAATAGGCTTGTCCCAATCTACTTACATAGATAAGGTCGTAGCTATGTTTAACATGGTTGACTCCAAGAAAGGTTTGTTGACTTTCAGGCATGGAGTCACTCTTTCAAAAGAACAGTGTCCTCAGACACCTCAGGTGGAAGAGCAGATGAAGGATGTTCCATATGCTTTGGCAGTGGGAAGCCTCATGTATACCTGCTATGTACTAGACTTGATATATGTTTCGTAGTAGGCATAGTCAGCAGATATTAGTCAAACCCTGGACCACAACATTGGGTAGCGGTCAAGCACATACTAAAGTATCTTAGGAGAACAAGAGATTATGTGCTTGTTTACCAAAGTGAGGATTTGACAGCTACTGGTTACTCAGATTCTGATTTCCAGTCAGATCATGATTCCCGTAAATCTACCTCGGGGTATGTATTTACTCTAGGAGGAGGAGCCATTAGTTGGAGAAGTGTCAAACAGTCATGCATTGCCGACTCCACCATGGAAGTTGAGTAGGTTGCGGCCAGTGAGGCAGCAAAGGAAGCAATTTGGCTCAAGAAATTCCTAACGGACCTTAGAGTAATAAGGATAGAGTAGTCTCCTATCATGTTGTTTTGCAACCCCAGTGGAGCAGTTGCACAATCCAAAGAACAAAGAAACCATACGAGAGGGAAGCATATCGAGCGCAAATATCATCTCATTAGAGAGATAGTAGCGCGAGGAGATACATTTGTGGGAAAGATTCATTCCGCAGAAAATCCAGCAGAACCGTTCGCTAAGACTTTGCATTAGAGGGTTTTCGAAACTCATTTAGAAGGAATGGGAGTTAGGAACATGCCCAATTGGAATTAAGAGCAAGTGGGAGATTGTTGGGGATTATGCCCTAAATCTCAAGATTGTAACACGTTGACTTTGTAGTTTGTAATAAATAAATAATTATTATTTATTGAATATATATTTGAGCATATAGCTTATAGTCTTGTGTATGATCTTTTATGATTATCCCCATACGAAAGGTCCAGAGAATGCATTGAATATGGTCTATGGGTGTGAGTAAGGTTTTTGTCACACAAAGTCTAAGACTATAAGCCTTGTATTCTGAAATCAATTGTTCGCAGTCCTAATGAAACTGGATTTTCATTAATAAGACTATTATACATCAATTATGTGATTTACCTTAATCAGGGGAAGTGAATACTTCGGATTGATGTGTAAGTGTATAGGGTGGTATACAATGAATGGATTGGAAGTTATCTTTTTCATTAAAATATTGTCTTTAGAAAAGATATAACTCTCAAACTATTTATACTTGAAATTCTAAATCCTAAGAGAAAGCAAACTTAGATGTCAAGTGTGCTTACTTTGATACGTTAAAGATTGAAGCCTTAAACGTGGGTCAACATTATCTGTGTGTTGGGTGATCACATGTAGCATCGTGAGCAAAGTTTTACTCAATAGGGAATCCAAATCATTTTTCTAGAAAGAAGGACAAGAAATTTCCCCTTAAATAGGATTTTATTCAGTGTTATTCTCCAGTCTTTGATCAAAGCACTTTGGTAAGATTAACTCCAAAATATATATACACAGTGGGTGGATACTCACATGAGAGAGAATAATAAGATAATAGAAATCCGGTACACAAGGAATAAGAGGTAGAGAATATAGTGTGACAGTATCACAATCCTTATTCGTCTACTGAGGACTTTATAGAGGAATCGAACTTGTAGTAAATGTCAAAGAGAACTTTGTTGATTTAATCAAGAATATTCTCTGTAGTGCAGTTACAATTATGTAGTGGCGTTAATTGTAATTAATAGTGACTTGGGATAGTCGGATACAATTGGAGTCGAAAATATTTTTCTCTTTAGGTCCCTCATCAAACTATTGTAAATTAATCATGGACATGCCTATTATTTATTTATTGGACAGGTTATTTTATTTATTTAAACATGAGCTTATTATTTTAATAAGCAGGTTGTTTTAATTAAATAAATTATAGGCTCAAAAGAAAGATTGTACAGAAAAAGAAGTAAGTGGGAGAGGTGGGCTTGGGATAAAACCCAAGCCCAGGTCACAAGTAAGTGATGCATAGGCCAGGGAAGATTTCCCTGGCCCATGCGTCATCCTTAAGTGGAGTGGAGGCTAGGGTTTTGCAGCCCTAGTCGTCCCTCCTTACCTACAGTCCCACATTGCTTTTTCTTCTCCTCTACTACTCATTTCAAGGAATCTAAATAGATGACCATGTAGCTCAGTCAAAAATACTCATACACAGTTCTTTAAGCCTTTGCTAAAGAATTGTGAGCACTCCTTGAATATTTATTCGGAGAACTAAGTCCTACACTCTTGATTGTTTCTAACCATGGGTGAGAAGATCTGAGGAGTTCTTGAAGCGTTCGTCACAGTGAGGATTCTTTGCTCATATAGTCAAGGCGTGGCCCTAGTTAATAAGAAAGTAATCTTATGTTCTTGGTAGTTTAATTATTAATAACTATGTTCTTCGCATGTTCTTCATAGAGTAGGTCCTGTGTAGGGAATATATTTATTTTTCGCTACGCAATTCTTTTATTTGCATGTTTATTCTCAACACTTTAGTGTCGTGAAATCTTGTTCATGTGCTTGTGATTGTAGCAATGGGTGATAAGTGTTGAATGTTACACATTCAAACTCCCTAACTCGCATATGTTAAACCTTAGTTTGTATTGTTATCTAATATTTTAGTGTGTTTTAGTGTTTTATCTTATTTTTCAGATCTTAATGGAAATTCAAAGCNGCAATTCTTTTATTTGCATGTTTATTCTCAACACTTTAGTGTCGTGAAATCTTGTTCATGTGCTTGTGATTGTAGCAATGGGTGATAAGTGTTGAATGTTACACATTCAAACTCCCTAACTCGCATATGTTAAACCTTAGTTTGTATTGTTATCTAATATTTTAGTGTGTTTTAGTGTTTTATCTTATTTTTCAGATCTTAATGGAAATTCAAAGCGTATCATTGACATTAAGCTTGAAGATGATTTAAGAAAAGTTGAAGTGCTGTTGAAGTGGTGGGAATCGAGCACTAGACATCAGGGATCGAGCGCCAGCCAGAAGCTTGGCGCTCGAGCGCCCAATTCCAGGGATCGAGCGCCAGCCAAGCACCAGAGCTCGAGCGCCCAAATCTAGGGATCGAGCGCCGTCGAACCTTCCAGACCTAGAAGATCTTTTTTGACAGCAAATGACGGTGGGAGATATTTTTGGTCCCAAATTGCGGCTTGCCAGTCTGTTGTAGGCACCGAAATCCATCCTCAAAGCTATCTTACACCACTTGGAACAAGATTTTTGTAACTTTGACTTATTTTGTAAAGATCTAAACTCTCTTCCTCTCTATATATTCAAAACTGACGGGAGAGGCAGAGGGTTCGGTTCTTAGCTTTTCTTTGTAATTTTTAACTTAGTTTGATTTATTTTCTTGCTTTAGACAGTAGGTAGAACCGACCCATAGCACTACAATCCTTACTTATGAGTTAGGTTAGGTGCGACTTTAGAGATTTCATTATAAAGCAACCAAACACAATTCCTGCGGACGATATCCTCTTTTAGAACTATCCTGTAAGGGTACGATCTATCGCGAGCGGTTAATTATAAATTTTAAAATCGATAGCGCTCGCGCACGTATCAATGGGCAAAAGCAAGGAGAATGACACTACAAACAAGCAATTTAGGTGGTCAAAACCTATGCATAACTTGTTATTTGAAATTCTTGCTAATGAGGCTGCTAAAGGAAATAAGGCTTCAAACACATTCAAACCTGCGTTGTTTGCACTAGTTGGCAAGTCAATTAGCGAGAAATCCGGAGTTGAATGTGTACTTGACCATACTGACAACCGCCTTCAAACCATCAAGAGCATGTGGAATATCATCGGCACCCTCCGTAAGAAGAGTGACTTTGGACGGGATGAAAATTTGAGGATGATTTCTTGTGACAGGAAGGTGCATGATGAGGAAGTTGTGGTATGATTACTTATGTTCTTTCTTTTAACATATGCATCCTAATCATAATCAATTTTTGAAACTAGTTTTCTTTATTATAGCAATTATATTAGTCCTTAAGTATTATTGAAAATATTTCTTTCTTTTAACAAGCACACCTGAAGCATGAGCAATATTTAAATAAAAAAAAATGAAATGTATGACGAGATGGCCATAGTTCTTGGTAAGGATATGGCGACAGAGAATTTCTTAGTCTTTTACTGATATAGATTAGAATGATGATGTTCTTGATTCAGAACATGTGGATTTGGATTTTGATGATGTGTTGTCAAAAGGAAAAGATGTTGCTTCTTCTAATTCAGCTTCAGCCAAAAGGTCACACAGGAAAAGAAGCCATGCTGATAGTGAAGATGGCTATAGCCAGATATCTGAACAATTGAAAGAGGATGCTTCGGCCTTTAAAGCTCTCAATAAGAGAGTCAATGTAAATCATCTTTATGAAGAAGTAGTGAAGGTGGAAAGATATGACGAATTTACGCTTGCATCTGCATTTGATCATTTGATGGAAGATGAGAATGTTGCAAGAGCATTTATGGCAAAGAATGCTAAACTTAGAAAGTTTTGGATAGACAACTTCTTTGAGCCGTTGACTTGTGTTTTTGCCGATATGGCTTCAGTGATGTCTTATTTTCGAGATTAAATTTGGACCAATGATGTTGTGCCTGGGATTAGGGTTCTCATTATATGCCCATTGAGGTCAGGCACGTACAATAGATTGATTCTCGTATTGAGACTCTAAAAAACGGAAAAGTTAAAAGGCTACAAAGATGTATGGGCAACAAACAAAAATTACAATCAATGATGATTAGGTTGATATTGCTCTAAATCAAGCTAATTTGGGGTTGAATGGGGCTCAGTTTCTTTAGTCCAATTTTCTGCTTCATCATCTAATACCTGCCGTTCTAACCAACTCGTTAAAGGAGATTTGCATGAATAATCAAAGAATTCCAATAAATGTGCAAATGCTATGGGTATTCAAGAAGCTCGAGAACCAGAATTAATTTAGAGATTAATGTGGCTAATGAGTTATGTTCCCATATGAGATCAATTAATTGTTGTTCATCTATTGAGTATGATGGGATATGATTGATTTCTTGGGATTTTAATGGAGGTCCAAAAATCAGGTTAAGCAAGAATGGGCTCATCTATTCCAGGATAACTAGGAAAGGTCAAATGGATTGCAATGCCCTTGATTATAGAGGATGAAGCTATAGAAGCATATGACAAAATTGAGTCACGCACGGGAAATTCAATCTCGTGGAACAATTATGGAATGAGGTTTTAATGATAAAAATAATTAAATTATTATATGTATCCTACACATGTCATAAAAATTAGGAGCTCCCATCCTTTCCCAACTCATCTTGTGAATCTTGGCTTCATTCTCTTGGTGTTCTTACCAAAATTTTTGCATCATGGAATTGATCTCCTTACATAAAGCTTTTGGTACTAGGAAAACACTCATACTGTCACTACAAACAAAAAAAAAAAAGGATTTCTGGACAGTTCAAAATCATCCAGAACTAAGTGAATAACCATCTAGAATACGTTCTGGACAGTTTGAAACTGTCCAAAATTTGGCGTCAGGAAATGTAATTCTGGACAGTTTGGGCAAAATCGTTCATAATTAATTCCTGACACTTTTACCCAAAACTGTTTCTGGACGGTTTGGGTAAAACCGTCCATAATAAATTCCTGACGCTTTTACCAAAACCGTCCAGAAGTAATTCTTGATGATTTTGGTAAAACCATCCAAAATTAATTATGGACGGTTTGATTGAAACAGTCTACAATTATTCTGGATGGTTTTCAGTCAAACGTCCAGAATAATTCCAATTTTTTTTATATTAATATTATTAATAATATTAATAATACAAAATCCAAATATTAATTATTCTGGACGGTTTGCATATTTTACCTACACAATCCAAATACAAAATCCAAAATACACTTCACAACAAAACCATTCTACTTATCTAATATGTAATTCAAATCCAAATACACTTCACAACCAAACCATTTCTATTTTACCTAATACATAATTCGAATCCAAATACATAATTCAAATCCAAATTCATAATCCAAATCCACTTCACAAACCGAAACAAAATATTTGATGTGTCGAAGAACCTTCTCAAGTAAGTCATTCGGTTGCTGTTCCCATCAATGTCATATTCTTCATTCGGTTGCTTCTTTTGAGGTTCTTGAATCAAACAAGTTGTCTCCATAATTCAGGTGGTTCACCTGATGCATCCAATACTGTGTCAGATATAACATTGTAACAATATCTACAAATGTTACAAACATTTAGCTAAGCACATGGGCATTATTTTCAGCTACAAACATGAGCTAATGCAAAAGTTTTCGGATTTTCAGAACATTCTTGACTAGATTGATAGAGCCTCATACAAAACACCCCAAAATGGACTTATTTCTGGGTCTTTTTGAATTACATTTCTAATAATTACCAAAATCAAGAAAGGAACAGAAATTCTAAATCACACTTCATAGTTCATACCATTTGAGAGTTCTTGTTTAGTTTTCCTTTTATCTTTGCTCTTTGCGAATTAAATATGCAATTTTTTTTTGTTAACTCTCATTGCGAATTAAATATACAAAAGAGAGTTCTTGTTTGTTTTCCTTTTTTTTTAAGAATTCACACCACCAAGGCCTCTTGTCGACTTTAAAGCTTCAAGTTCCAAAACCAAAAAAAATAGAGAGATCACAAAAACAGAAGATTAATTATAGTAATGAACAAAACCAAAAAAAAATATAGAGATCACAAAAACAGAAGATTAATTATAGTAATGAAAAACAAAACACATCAACTACCAACAACAAAATCACCACAAAATTTTAATCCAAAATCTGAGGAATCTATTAGAATATATCACAGAACGAGTAACGTCACTTTATGATTTAGGACCTATGAGTGTCTATAGAATATCTCAGAGGCCCATTATAATAAAACAACTCAACAAACATTCCAAATAAACAACACATACCATTAACCAAATATACGTAACATTCTAACTCGTTAAATACCAACCAATAAATATCATCACCTGTACATAAGGCCTTTCTCAGTGATGTCTTCTAGTTCTTGAACATGAACCTTTTAAGTAACCAAAAAAGCTTTATAATTATTATCACCCACGATTATCTTTATTTTTTTCTTCTTCTTTTATTTATGTTTAAATCTAATTCTTCTAAGATCCAAGAATCAGCAAATCACACAAAGATACACTCTTTTTCCCTCTTGAGTAAATATATTTGTTGTTACACCCGAGGAATTCAAATCTCTTAAACATATTATTAAACTAAATGATATATATTGAGGAAACATTATCATTTAGCTATGATAATGATTTTAGAGACGTTCATGAAGTTTAAAAGATTTATAGTCAAAACTCTTTAGAATCTCTTTAGAAAAAGATCGTTTTTTGACGACCAATCTTGTAAGTATAAAAAACTAGGTCAAACGAACTCAGTTTTACTCAACCTGAAGCCCGTTATGCTTGTATCGAAACCCTCTACGACATAGTAGATTTTCGATAAAGGTCAATCCGTTGACCTTTTTAGGCATAAAGATGACTATTCATCGCTTACGTGGCACTTTTGACTTGGGCCTTATTTCTAAAATGGAGCCTCACCAATATGATTTTATAGCATAATTGGACTCCCTTTAGCATATATATGGTTTTTAATTTGATTTGGGGAAATTGGAATTCAATTCCGAGGCAGTTGACTTTATGGCCTAAAAACCGAGCCTTAAAACCTCCAACTGTCGAATTTAACTTAAAACTGCTAAATTCACTAAGTAAGGCCGGCTCTTCACTGATTTGGAAGCCTAGGGTAGTGACACTTGGCAGAAGATTCAGTTGCTGGAAGATAGAACAAAAGAGGCAAAAAGTCTAAAAGTAAGCTTGACTTGGTGAAGACTTTGGTGGCTTGTATGGAAAGTTTGCTTTCCATGCAAGACTAGGCTGCTTGTGCGTGAGGAGCAGGTCACTTGAAGCCTTGACTTCACCTATAAATAGGAGAAGAGAGACCAGCACCAAAATCACTCAGTTCTTGCACCCAAAACAGAAAAATCTCTCATTCATCTTACTCACACCCTCTCACGGCACCTAGGGTTTTTAAGCAAATCTTCTCCAAATTGTCCAGAACTTATACACAACCTTGCTTGAGGTGTCCAGCAGCTAACCCAACCTTTAGAAGTCATTTTGGAGTCCATTTGAGGTATGAAAGCTTCATCCTCCTCAACTAGCTTCAAAACCGGCTCAATAGAGGGGTGTTGGGGAATTTTTGTGGTTTTTCACAACCTGTTTGCATGGGCTGTGCATGATCACTTAGGAGGGTTCTAAAACTATTTTGTATCATGTTTCCATTGATATTTGGGCTTTGGAATCATGAGAAAACACCAAGAACTCATCCTACACCCATTCGGCCTCTATGGAGTATTTTTGTGGATTTTTTATGCTAACCTGTTTTGTTAATCTTTCTTACTGATTTTTGATATATCTAACATATATTTGATGTATCTAATATATGTTTGATGTGTGTTTGTTATTGGTTTAGTTCAAGGATCCTAAAGTGCTCAAAAGAATTAAAAATGGAAGCAAGCGGAGCTTGTTTTAAAGGAAAATTGAAAAGGTTTAAAGGACTTGTAAAAACAACCTATATATTGTTTGTTGGTTGTTATTTTTAATCTTATAGTGGATAACACTCAATCTCATGTCTAAACGCTATGGTGGCCCTGCCATTCGGCGGTATAAGCATGAAGTTGAGTGAAAATTGGCTATAAGAGATTCTTTCAATACTGTACATATAACTCATAATAAGCCCTTACTGATAGTGGGGACGTATATGCAGTATTACCTCTTGTTTGTTTAAATACTCATCTCGAATTATGCTCTTACTTCGGTGGGGTATTCGAGTGCAATATTGGATGATTTACATTATTGTCAACGGGATCTTTATGGCATGCCCTCACTTATGTGGGATTTCATAAGTTAAATGCTTTGAATAAATTTATGGACAATATGTGAGAATACTCACAAATATGACTTGTATATATATATGAGTATACGTATGGATAAAATCAAGTAATGAAAATGAAGTGATGGATAATAATAAAGGCTAAGAGCAAGGATTCTGAAGACTGACCAATTATTATTGATTGGTCACTTATGTATGTTCTTTATATCCATATTGCTAGGCAGTGGTGGATTACTGTTATTCTACGAAAGTAGGGTAAGTATGGAAGTACTTACTGGGGCTGACGCTGTTTTCTTTTATATTCAGTATTGTTTTATTCATATGCATGTATTATAAACTACTCATACATTACAACTACATATTCTGTGAATTGGTAATGATGTGATATTTAGCTGGTCAGTAGCAGGGGTGTGAGGGCTGATCTAGTGGACCTCGGGTCCCTAAATCCGGTAATAAGAACTAACGCTGGGAGTCGGTTCTAGGTGCAAACCAGTAATCTGTTTAAGTGGGGGAGGTAACTTTCGTTAATCCGGGGTTGGCCCATTATGAGCTGAGTGTAATTTCATGCTGCATTAAGACTAAACAAAGCCTTTACAACGATGCATGAAAACCCATTCATTATATCTGTCATATGCTGGTTCAATAATTCAATTACCTGTTTATATTAGGATGCAGTAGACTCACTTGTTTGCCTATGTAAATGTGATGATGTCATGTTTATATAGACTGTGATGCAGGTACGAAGGTGGAGACCCCTTCGTTATCTTCGATGACTATTAGGCATTACTTTGTCGGGATATGCTATATCCCGGAAGAGACAACATTTTGTTATATATATGTCTCTTCGTATTTTGTATGTTTTGGTTTTTTTATTAATTATGGATTGTAATATATCTAAACAGCGTGATGTTGCAATTGTATGCTGTCTGTGGCATATGCTGCAACTATCTTTTATTTGGTGCATTTGGTATGCACATATTTGTAATATTAAAATATCTTACGTATTTTAATTCACGAGGTATTTCAATCAGCTCTATTGTGTAATTTAGTTGTTCCCTAGTGTTTTTAAAAGAAAAAAATATATCCCCTGCGAGACTGATCTCTGAGGTAGTCATGTCACGTGGAAACCGGAGGTTTCTGCTTACGGTTCTATTGCATAGAAACTGGGGCGTTACATTTGTACCTCTTCGTCTAATTTAAACTGCTCAATAAAGTGAAAAAGGTACTTTGCAGTCAACATCACCATTAATGACATTTTTTGCTAAAATGCTAGACACAAGCTCTTGAAACAGAAGATTCATAGCAAAGTCAGTTTATACATTAGCCTTAGGGAAGTATGTAGTCAAATATAACACCCAATTGTCTAAGAGTACGAAGATCAATAAAAAAGAAAAAGTTTCAGACATAACAGTTCATATCTTAAATGTGATTAAACATTACAACTCATGTCCTCTTCTTGAAAATCATAGAAATAAAAATAGTTTTCCTTTATCATGTGAGGGACCTCTACTAACACACACACACACACAAACAACAAATAACACTCGCCTTCATTTTATACCCATCTCCATTCTCTGTCGAGCATTTATAATTGTAAAAAAGTTGAAGTCTATACTAACTAAACAAGACTTACTTAGTCATTAAGTAATACCCACAACCATCATGCACTATCCCTTTTACGCGCCATCTTCTCCCATCTCAGCATCATCCTCTTCCACAACTAAGGGTTCCCCTACATTTGTACATACACACATATCTCTTCATTAAACTCTGTTTAAATAACATTGTCTTAATAGAGAGATAGAGAAGACTTACGGGCGCTGGTGTAGCTGGTGGTTGCTGGTGGGCGGCGGTGGTTGCAGGTGGTCGGCGGCAAAATGCAAAGGGGAGAGAGAGAGAGTTTGGAGTTTGAGAGAAAGAGAGATAGAGAGATAGAGAAGTACGCGTGAGGATATTTGGTTAAGTCAGAGAGAAGATAGTTGAAAAAGTCTAATTTTTGGGTAAAATTCAAGCTAAAACGATGCCGTTAAGGATATTTTGTGTGAAATTTTTGCTTAGCGCTATATGCTCCCGCTTCTTTAATATTGGCGCTAATAAATTACTATCAGCGTTGACTATAGTCGACGCTGATAATAAATTATCAGCATTGACTTAAGTAAGTCGATGCTAATAGTATTTTTTAATATTTTATTTCTTTTGGCCTTCAAAACAAATTATATAAGCTAACAATAATTTTAATAGTATTAGTAAGTTTTCCTATTCTTCCCTATTTTATATTTTTATTTAATATATATACACAATTTTGTATATATAATTATGTTATTTATTTTCAATCGATTTTTTATTTGACTTGGATAATTTGAGTATAGAGCACTCGAGAATAAATTATCTCAATCTGTGAAGACGGAAAATCTTCAACACTCATCATCTTACATGATAGTACCTCTACTTTGTGAGAAAGATGGAAGATCTTCGGTTATGAAATTGTTATGAAGATCTCCAGTGACTAAGAACTAAATGTAGTCATTTGATCGTATCATGATCAATCGAATTAATGAATTATGATTGATCGGACATTCAATCAAACCTTCCATCGAATCAAGTTCAATTTATCATTCGATCTTATCACGATCACTCGAACTAATGCACTAGGATCGAAATTTCAATCGTATTAAGTTCGATCGATCATTTGATCTTATCACGATCAACCTGACTATTGCATAACGATAATATACAATGCATAGAGTTCGATCAATCATTTGATTGTACCATGATCAATCAAACTAATGCACTATGATTAATTAGTTAGTCACTTGGGGTAATTTGATTATTGAGAACCTGTGAATGATGAAATTTTATTCAATGTAGATGAAAAATCCTCAACATTCCTAAACTTACATGGTTGTACCTGGACTTTGTGAGAAAGAACAAGAATAACCCCTTATAGTTACAGTGAAAGCGACATACATCAATGGGGAAGGCATGGTATAGAACCATCCAAGAAAAATGTTCAATCGAACCTTCAATCATGTCAAGTTCAATCGATAATTCAATTGTATTACGATTGATCGGAATGATAAATAGTACAAAATCTATATAGTTCGATCGATCATTTAATTCTATCACGATTGATAGAAATAATGCACTAGTATCTATTGGATTGATCGGACTAATACAAACGGGTACATAATACAAAATCCATAGAGTTTGATCAATCATTAGATCGTATCACGATCAATCGGACTAATGCACTAGGATCGATCGGATGTTCGATCAAATCTTCAATCATGTCAAGTTTTATCAAACCTTTGATCATATCACGATCAATCAGACTAATGACTATGAAAATAAAAAATCCTTAAAGTTCGATCGACCAAACTAATGAACTAGGATTGATCAAACGATCAATAAAACTTTAAATCGTATAAAGTTAAATTAATAATTTGATCGTATCACAATCAATGATGTCCAATGGGAGGATGCTCAAGAAATTATCTCTCAATCAGTGATCTTAGAGGAAAGCAAATATAACATGTCTGCAAAGTATACTTTGAAAAGTCATTAATTAGTCAATGACTTAGGTAATTTAAATATTGAGCACCCATGTAGAATGTCTTGATCCATATGACACGATGAGGTCTTTAGACATTATGAGAAAGAACAAAAACCCTTCATGGAGGGGACAACATGATGAAAGTCTTCTATAATGTCTTGATCCATATCACATATTGAATTCTTTGACATTGTCAAAAATTAATTATAATATATATATATATATATATATATATTATATATATATATATATATATATATATATTATATATATAATATATATATATATATATATATAAAATTAGAAAATAGTGTATATAATTTTAAAAAATAGTGTGTATATATTAAAATTTAGAGAAATACTAGGGCATTTATTATGATCCTTTTCCAATCCTTTCAATTTCATAATTATCATTAGATATGTAGGTCTTACATAGATCCAATAGTGATTGTGAGAATTGGGAAGATGAGAGAATGATGGTGGCAGATGTGCTAGCATATGCCTAAAATTTAATAGGCATATAAGGGTTTTATTTTTATTTTTTTATTTAGGCTCAATAAAGTCGACGCTGTTGACATATTATCAGCATCGACTTCTAAATGTCGATGCTGTTGTTGTATATGTGTTTTTCATAATAATTTTAAATCAAAAAATATCAGCGTCGACCTCATAAGTCGACGCTGTTGACATATTATCAGCATCGACTGATGATATGTCGATGCTGTTGTTGTATTTGTGTTTTTCATAATAATTTTAAATCAAAAAACTATCAGCGTCGACCTCATAAGTCGACCCTGTTGATGTATTATTAGCATCGACTTCTAAATGTCGATGCTGTTGTTGTATTGTGTTTTTCATAATAAATTTAAATCGAAAAACTATCAGCATCGACCTCATAAGTTGACCCTGTTGATGTATTATCAGCATCGACTTTTGAATGTTGATGCTGTTGTTCTATTTGTGTATTTAAAATCTAAAAAGCTATCAGCGTCGACCCCAAGTGTCAACGCTGTTAGTGTATTAGTAGCGTCGACTCTTGTCGACGTTAATTGTATACTTTTGCCGCTATTCCAATTTTATCGAACCCGCGAGTGGCTTAAGTTCCCGCCAGGGTATTGGCGGCGGCTTATTAGCGTCAACGACAAAAGTCGATACTAATATTAACACATTTTAACCTTTTGCTCTAACCATTAGCGTTGACATATATGTCGACGCTAATATGTTATTATTAGCATCGACATCGTAACAGTCGACGCTGATGAGCGAATTTCTTGTAGTGAGGCCTTCACCTTCGCCAACATGATACTCATTTCTTGGTTTTGTCTTTATACCTATAGCCCAATTTGGATGTATGGCATCCTCGACATAATACACTTACGATACTTGAGAAGATAGTATGAACAGATCATCGGTAATTCACTCACCCATGTGTATTAGGTTATTGAAATTTACAAGATTGAATCTATATCCGTCCTTTTTGTATCCCTTATTTAGTTGAATGTCGGCCCAATCGCACTTGAAAAGCACATACCGAGTCAAGTCGTAGTAAGTAACCCCGATTATGCGAGTTAACTTAGAGTAGTAGGTGGGACCGTCTACAATGGTCACACACCCAACTATTTTGACTTTTCTTTTCTTTATCGACATCCATGGTGCGGTACATCACGCCATTAACCACATACCGCTTATATTCTTCAGCATTGAACATTGGGCCTTTGGCATGACTTACAAGTTTATTTCCCAATTCATTTCTACTAGCCTTGTCCAACATATCCACCTGTGATTTGGACACCTTATTAACAAAATGATTTCATTGGAATTTTATAGACACTTAATTATTCAAAAGAACAGTATTCTTACGTGTGACCTGTACCAGTTACAGAATTGGTCTATGTGTTGCTTCTTCAACTATTTATGCGATGTGTGTTCCCTATTGTTTGTTTCCATTAACGACTCAAAGTGCATCCTATACGTCAACATAAAGAATTAATGTAACACCCAAGGATTTAATTAGGAGGACTAAGCATACTTTAGTGTAAATTGTGATATTAAAATATATCAAATATATTTGAAAAATATATATTTGATGTTTTCTGTTTAATTTAAGAAGCGCTTAGTTTGAACTAGGCACTAAAAGAAATATAAATGTTTGGAACTTTGGGTATTTTTAAGAATTAAATAATAATAATAATAGTAATAGTAATAGTAATTAATATATATATAGATATATAGATATATAGATATATATATATAATTCTCTAAGTTTTGTCTCTAGCATTACGTAAATGCTAGAAGACAAGATGCTAAAAAGTTATTATATAATAATAGTGACTTATGTGGGTAAGAGAATCTAGAAGTTTTTCATGAATAGCAATTACACGTAAACTCTAGAGAAACCATGCAGATTTCTTTTGAGAAAATCTGGAAGACTTCTTTGACGTGGGCTGCTGTGATTTTTTTTAGTGCATGTGAGCGTAAATGGGGCGAGCGTAAATTTGAGATGGAGCAGATTTCGTGTAAGTCCATAAGTCATCCCACTGCCTATGTGCTGTAATTTTTGGGTGAAAGAGCAGTATAACGTGTAATGCAGTGGAATGACGTGCTGTAATTTCTGGTGATGAAGTAGTATATCAAAAGCTACGTGTACTGCAGTGAGTTAACGTGATGTAAAATTTTGGTGATAGAGCAGAATAACTACCGTTTGGATTGTTTACAAAATTTCAGAATTACCCACAGTCTTGCCTATATATAGAACGTCCAACAGTAGTAGTTTTCACTCAGCCTCTTTCCCTTTGTACGTGCTGTACTGCTGTAGTTATAGGAAGAAGGAAAATAGTTCAAGTCCTCAAAGCTTTGGAGCTTAATTTGGAGTGCTAGGTATAATTTTTTTATTCCTAGTTTATGTCAATTCTAGTTATTAGAATTTAATTTATGTCGTTATAATATTTTGGATATGCCGTTATAATGCTCAAGTGATATTATAATATTTTAGATATGCCGTTATAATGCCCAAGTGGTATTATAATATTTTAGATATGCCTTTATAATGCCCAAGTAGTATTATAATATTTTAGACATGCCGTTATAATGCCCAAGTTGTATTATAATATTTTAGATGCTGTTATAATGCCCGAGAGACATTATAATATTTTTAGTTTTTTCCATTTTTTTTTTTTTATAAATATTGTTCTAGATCATCTCTAAGCCCAAAGAACTTTGGAACAGTACAATTCACACGACTTAACCTACAGAACAAGTTGCGGTTTTTAGATTTTCTCTCTTCTTTTTTTTTTTTTCTCGTAAGCAAAATTTAGAAGATTCTTATTTTTATTATTATACATTTTATTTTATTCTGTATACACATCCTCTGAATTTAAAATCAACGATATGATTGAAAATATAAAATATATAATATTATATATATATATAATATATATATATGCATATAGGGATATGCATGAGGGATATTACAAGTAGCAATTTTTCTACCCTTTTTCACGGTCCCTATTAATTTCTTTTGTACTCTTGTCTCTCTCTTTTTTTTTTTTTTTTTTTTAGATGAGTAGAAGAATTACAGTAGCATCAAAACATACAAAAAGAAGAAACGACATAAACAAATCAAAAACTGAAATTTGTTTTGAAATCATGAAAATGGCAGAGCATGAAAAAAAAAAAAAAAGAGAGAACCAAACCCTAATCCCATGGCCCTTGAATTACAGAGATGAATACAAATGGGGAATCATAAAAATATGAAATCTGAATCACATATTACACAGAGAGAGAGAGAGAGGAAAAGAACCTTAGTGGCTAGTTGTTTCCAGCTGGGGCCTTTCCTCCGGTGGATTTGCGGGCGATTTGCTTCGTACGGGCCCTTTGTCTCTGAGGAGAAGAGAGAGATTGAGAGAGAGATCGAGAGGAGAAGAAGGAGTGAGAGATAGAGTGAGCTTACAGGGTTCCGGCGCCGGCGTGGGGCAACTTGCAGGGAGGGAATAGGAGTGACCGAGCGAGCGCGCAGGGAAGAGATAGAGGGAAAAAGAAAAATTGTTCAAAAAATTTGAGAGAAGAAGAGGGAAAAAGAAAAAGAAGGCAGAAAAATTAAGAAGGAAGGTCGGTCCACGCGTGGCCTGACCACGTGTATGGTCAGAAAATTGCCAAACGGTTTGACTAAACCGTCTGGGATTGCCAGACGGTTTAGTCAAACCGTCTGTCAATCCTAGACGGTTTACTAAACCGTCTGGGATTACCAGACGGTTTAGTCAAACCGTCTGGTCATTCCAGACGGTTTAGGGAAACCGTCTGTAATGAACAGACGGTTTGACCAAACCGTCTGGCAAATTTTTTTCCTAGACGGGTTTTAAACCGTCTAGGAAAAACCCGTCAATAAATCCCAAATTTTTTGTAGTGTATGCTGTCCGTTTTTGGACAGAGTATAAGGAAAATAATCAATGGTTTAGATATTGGTTTTTAAAAAAATAGTTTTAGACTAATATTCTGTCACGCGTGGGTGCAATTAATTGCAGTGAGTTTATAAACAACAAGAGGAGTTTCTAAGCAGACTACGAAAGGTAAGTATTACTTACTGAGCAAAAATACTATGTTTTGATAATTGTTATATTACATAAGCCTGAGTATTTTATGAATAACATGATTATATGTTTTGATTATTTTTACATGTGTTGAATAAATTGTGAAATGAAAGAAGATGATTATGGCAACAAAAGTATGATTTTAGAGATGACATATTATTGCATACGGTTGACCAATGAGAATAAGATATGCTAAAACTTGGAAAATTAGAAGGTGTTCTTATGTTAACTGTGCAAGCTAATAGAGAGTTCCCACTTAAATATGAAACCGGAAAGACTACATGAATAAAACTTTAATCGAGGAGTCAGTGTGCGTCTTGACGAGGAGCCGGTGTGCATCCTGAAAGAGGTAAACGAAGGGTTTAAGTCCCTTAGAAAGCCGGAGGGGTCAAGACTCCTAGAGAAAATGAGAGAAAATTGCATTGTATATAATGAATATTGGGTTTTATCTATTTTGTGATTATTAAATTGTTTCATTTCTTTATAATTATATACATATGCTGGTTATGAGATGCAAGTAACCTGTATATAGATATAAGTATAAAGCTATACATATATAGACTTGTCAAGAAGGAATAAATGGATTTTATTGTGTATTATCACAAAAAAAAAAACTCTACAATGCTTATCTTATCAGCTATGATTTTCATGGAATGATTATTTTGGAAAAACTTAACGTAGCTGTTAATATAATCACCATGTTAGAGGATTTTTAGAAAAAGACGGCTCATATTGAAAATATCAGTAATTTTTATACTTGCTGAGTTCGTAGACTCATCAATCCACCTATGTAATTGTGGGGTCACAATTGCATAGATGTTAATGTAGATGAAGAAGATAGTGAAGAGGATCCATATGCCTGTCTTGAGTATTATGGATGAGGCAACCCGTCGCCTCAGTTTTGCTGTAAGATACTTGGTGGATGGCAGCCTTTTGAAGATGTTTCTATAGCTAGGTGTGCGTAAGGTACCTTGATGTATAGTTGTTGATGGTGTGCCATCTGTGGCACTTTTGACTAGTGTCGATATTTTGTCATATAAAGTACAATGTAAGGATCTGTTTAATATAGAAGTGTAATTTTCAGCTCTTATACGTTTTATATGGGTTAGGTTTTTTTTTTTTAAAAATATATATATATATATATATTCCGTTGCAAGATTTATGATCTCTGATGATATTGAGGTTTAGATAGTAGTGCTTAGTGGTAATTGGAGGTTTCCACTTTCGTCTTTGATTAAGTAAAGGCGGGGCGTTACAGTTTGGTATCAGAGCTTTTTGCTCTAAAGACCGTGAGAGTTAGCCCTATTAGGTTTAGGTTAGAGTCTAAGAAACACTATAAGAGCTGTAGGATTATAAAAATTTTAAATAGAAAAAAGTTTGTAATAATGTTTAAATTACTATGATCTGTTTCAGAAGAAGATGAAACACATTTATAACGGGAAGAAGGTGGCTAAACGCACATGGCCAGTTGGAAGTGGCCCAACTGTGAAAAAGATTTCCAAACTTTTTGATGAGGAGCAACCATTTGGACCTACAGAAGACGAAATGAGAGAATTTATGGATCGAATGAGAGAGGAATCTGATCTTGAAAAAGAAGTAGGGCCAATCATCCCGAAGAGGAATCTGAGAAAAATAACTCTGAACTTGAAAAGGAAAGTGAGTCGGAAGAAGAATTAGACTCAAACTCAGACTCGGATTCAAATGATCCTGACTGGACTCCTAGGGAGGAGTACCTCCTAAAGAGGAAGTGAAAGTAATTAAGAATCAAAATAGGGTTAATGCACTAAGAAACTTCTTATACAAAGTCTGCTGCATAACCTTGACTATGTAAATTGTAATTAGTGAAAATTAGTAATGAAATGGCTTACAAGCCAACCTTTTGAGTAAATCTTGATGAATTTAGTCATTGATAAAGTTTAATTAATGCAGATACTATGCCACCTAGGCGACGTAATTTGAGTGATCTACGAAGGTCTGAGGAAAATCGTGGTGAGGAAAATTTACCACCACCACCTCCTCCTCCATCACATTATGATATGCATCATGCCATGGTGCAATACATGGCAGAGACAACTCGACTGTTTGCGGAAGTAGTGGCACAAATGCAACAACAACGGGAGAACCTTGGATGTTCAATGTGAGATTTTTCGAGCCACCAATTTCGACTGTTTGATGGCGCACAAGGAGCAATGGTTGCTGAAGCCTGGATTACTGACATCCAGGATTTATTCGAGAACCTTGGTTGTACCGATGAACAAAAAGTCAGGTACACGGCACTGAAGCTGACTGGTGAAGCAACGAAATGGTGGAAGTCGAAGAAGCTGATGTTGTTGGCCGAATTGGAATGTGAAGCTCTAATCACTTGGGAAATTTTCCAAGATGAGTTTAATAAGCGATTTTTTCCCAGGGCTCAACAGCAACTAAGGGCAATTGAGTTCCAGAACCTAGTTCAAGGTAGCATGACAGTGGAACAGTACGTTGCTAAATTTATGGAACTGTCAAGGTTTGCTTTAAATCTAGTTGCAAATGAAGAGACAAAGGCTGAGCGATTCCATAATGGACTTAATCCACGAATCAGAGGAAAGGTGATATGCCACAAGATCAAAGATTTCACCAAATTGGTGGATGTGGCATCCTTAGCTGAAAGGAGCCTCAATGACGCAGTGGCTACTCTGGCACGTAAGAAGCGACCAATGCCCCAGGCATCATACCCATTTAAGAAGCCAGCTGTGGGTGGTAGCTTTGGTTCAGCTGTGAAGAAAAATTTTTCGGTAGCTCAAGGAAACCAAAAATTTCCATGTACTAAATGCGGGAGGTTTCACTTGGGAGACTATAAGGTAGCGATTGGAAATTGCTATCAATGCGGTTAGGCAGGACATTTTCAAAGAAATTGCCCAGTTGCAGATGCAAGAGTGAAGAAGTCGCAAGGGGGCAGTTATCAACAAAAGCAATCGGCCCAAACACGGGTGTATTCGCTTACCTCAGGAGGTGCTGATGTTGAAGAAGAAGAAGTAGACGCTGATATGGTGACAGGTACCATTCCTTTATTTGGTAGCCTTGCATGCACATTGTTTGATTCGGGTGTGACACATTCATTTGTCTCTGTTGCTTATGCAAACCTCTGTAATATGCATATCGAACCCCTAAGGCAGAATATAACGGTAGTTACACCCATAGGAGACGCCCTAACGTGTAGGAAGATAGTAGAAGATTGTCCTATTGCTGTAGGAGGAAGAACTCTACCAACAAATTTGGTAGTATTTAAAATGATAGGATGTGATATTATTTTAGGGATGGATTGGTTGTCAAAGCACCATGCAAGCATTGATTTTCGAAGAAAAGAAATTACCTTTCGACCATTTGGCGCTGAAGAATTCAAGTATTGTGGCCACTCCACCACTTCTCTCCGCAGTTTAGGCAAGAAGGAGCGTCAGAGAAGGCAATTGTGCATATTTGGCTTATGTTATAGCTAAGTCGGATAGTGAATTGAAGCTGGAAAATATTCCGGTAGTGTGCGATTATCTTGATGTCTTTACAGAAGATAATTCAGGGTTACCACCGGATCGAGAAATTGAGTTTTCTATTGATATAATACTAGGAACTCAACCAATACACAGAGCACCATATCGTATGGCACCGACTGAGTTGAAAGAATTAAAGGAACGGCTTCAAGAGCTGTTAGACAGGGCTTTCATTCGTCCAAGTACATCACCGTGGGGAGCACCGGTGTTGTTTGTAAAGAAGAAGGATGGATCTATGCGGCTATGCATTGATTATTGCGAATTAAATTGGGTTACTATTAAGAATAAGTACCCTTTGCCCAGAATTGATGATCTGTTTGATCAATTAAAGAAAGCTTCAGTTTTCTCTAAGATTGATCTCCGGTCTGGGTATCATCAACTTAAAGTATGAGAGATAGATGTGCCAAAGACAGCTATCCGAACACAGTATGACCATTATGAATTTTTGGTTATGCCTTTTGGAGTAACTAATGCACCCTCTGTGTTCATGGACTTGATGAACAGAGTGTTTCATAAGTATCTTGACTGGTTTGTTGTTGTGTTTATTGATCATATATTAATTTAGTCGACAAATCAACAAGAACATGCTGAACATTTAAAGAAGGTACTGGATATTTTGAGAGAAAAGAAGTTGTTTGCCAAACTCAAGAAATGTGAATTTTGGTTGGAGAAAGTCTCATTTTTGGGACACGTAATCTCAGGAGATGGGATTGAAGTAGATCCAAGCAAGATTGAAGCTGTGGTTAAATGGGAGCGGTCAACAAACATCCATGAGATTCGTAGTTTCTTGGGACTTGCTGGCTATTATCGAAGATTTGTGGAAGGGTTTTCAGCACTCTCAGGACCTTTGACAACATTGACAAAGAAGAACACTCGTTTTGTCTGGAGTGACGAGTGTGAGGCAAGCTTTTAAGAACTTAAGAGGAGATTAGTGACAGCACCAGTTCTTGCTCTTTCATCAGATAGAGAAGGATTTGTAGTGTATAGTGATGCTTCTCATAAGGGATTGTGGTCAATACTGAGGGGCGACTGGTACGTGATCTAGGGGTGATTGTTGAAATTGATGACCTCCTACAACCATCCTCTTGTTAGTCCCCATACCACCAGAAAAAGTAGCCCTGGGAATGAAGTTTCTCTTCTTGTGCTCTACAGCAGCTGCCGAACTCTCCTTGAGTCCTTCCTCATAGATGGATGCACGATTCACCAACTGAGAGAAATCCCGAATGTCAAAACAAGCCATCATCGTCCTAATTCGGGGGTTTAAGCCTCTCTCAAACTTCTTGGCCTTCTTCTCTTCATCTGGGTTAAGGTAAGCAACGAATCGGGACAATTGCACAAACCGAGAAGCGTACTCAGTTACCGACATGCCTCCTTGAGTCAAATCCCTGAACTCCCTTGCCTTAGCCTTTTGCACCACTCTTGGGAAAGAAATTCTTGTTAATGCTAACTTGCAAACATGGGCTTTTCTTGCTGAGACCGATTCACCCCCTCCATAAAATTCACCCGAGATAGTCTGGATTTCTGTCCTTGTCTCCTGAATCCTAGGTGCTTGCCTTCGATCTTATGGGTTTGTCCTGACATTCCCCCTTGGCCTCAGGGGTTTTCATTCCTCGAGTACCCTCTCTACTGAGGGTTACCCCACTACTGCCTGTGCTCAGCTACAAATTTCGCCAACTTTCCATTTTTATCAACTTCTCGATTTCAAGGCGCAGAATTTTGCATTCTTATGTTTCATGACCATGATTTGAGTGAAAACCATAATATTTCCCCTTATTCCTCTTATCGGGATCCATCCTCATCTTTTGCGGCCACCAAAGGCTTGGTTCATCCTGGATTTGTATGAAGATCTAGGACACACTCGTGTTTAGGGATCCATTTAAATTCCCTTTCGATGATCGGGGTCCATGCCCTTTTTGGCGCCTTGCTCGTATTTTTCGGTTTCTGCCTTGACACTGATTCGTGGAGTTATCGATCTCTGCTTCGTCTGGGTCGGCAACCTTTCGCCTCGAGAGTCTTTTCTTTGCTTCTCTACTACTTTCGGGTGCTCTAACCTGAATTGCATTAGAGATTTGATAGTTCTTCTCCATTCATGAACTCTTTAGCTTTGTCCATGAATGCTTCCAGCCTTGTTGGCATCTTTCTTGCTAACTCTGCCATCAATCCTCCTTCAGGTCAGATCCCATTTAGGAGGGCAAACAGGATTATGTCCTCCTTGGGATCTTCCACACTCATTTTTTCCTTGTTGAACCTCATCATATATTCTCTCAATGACTCGGTCACCTTTTGTTTAATAGTTAGCAAATGGGCTGCCGACTTCCTCCTTCTTCTCCCAGTTAGGGACTGTGTTAGGAATTGCCTTCCTAATGTGTCGAAGCTATCGATCGATCTTGGTAGGAGTTTACCAAACCATTCTTGAGCACTTCCCTTAGGGTAAGTGGGAATGCTCGGCAAGAGATTTCATCAGGAGTTGCATGGAGAATTGAGTGTTCTATGAATGCTTCGATGTGCTCAGCAGGATCCTCTTCCTTGGTGAATTTGTCAATTCTCAGGATCTTGAATCTCTCAGGTAAGGGAAACGCCGGTGATGCAATCAGTAAAAAGGGAATTTGGTGCTTCAGAGCAAGTCCTCTACTACTGACCCATGTCCATTTTCCTTTTGATCGATAGCCTCAGACATTCTTTCGTACTTTCTCTTCAGATCCTTGAGCTCAACATGTAGATGATTTTCCTGGTTATGGAGAGGAGGCAAATGGCCATTGTTCAGACTTCCTCCCCGTTCTCCATCCTTCTCCACCCATTTTCATCTGGCTAACCTCTTCTGTATGACCCGCATAGCAGGGATTTGCTGGTGCAACTCCTCGTCTTGTTGAGCTGGGTTCTCCATGTGTCTAGACACCTGCTGCAAATCTTCTTTTAGAAATGCTATCCGTTCTCTCGGATCGTTTGGTGGGACTCCAAGATTTAGGGGGCATTGATGGCCCAACTGTGCTAACGATCGTTCTCGTTGTGGATTGTAACGCCCGCCTTTATATAATGAAAGGCAAAAGTGAAATCTCCAATTACCACTAAGCACTACTAACAAAACCTCAACATCATTAGAGATCATAAATCTGGCAGCGGAATATTATATATTTTTTTCTAAACATAGCCCATACAAAACACGTAAGAGCTGAATACATTTTTAAATTAAACAAGACATTCAATATACTTTACATAACCAAATATCAAAAGTGCCACAGATGGCACACCGACAACTATACATCAAGGGTTCCTTATGCACACATAGCTATAGACACATCTCCAAAAAGTTGCTATTCACAAAGTATCTCACAACATGGACCGAGGTAACATGTTGCCTTCTGATCCATAATATCTAAGATAGGCATATGAGTCATCTTCACTATCTTCTTCATCTGCATTAGCATCTATGTAATTGTGATCCCACAATTACATAAGGTGGATCGGTGAGTCCACGAACTCAGCAAGTATAGAAATACTGAAATTTACAAAATGAGCCATCTTTTTCAAAAATCATCATACATCGTGATTATATTAACAGCTACTTTGAATCTTTCCAAAATAATCATTCCATAAAAATCATAGCTGATTAAGATAAGCACTGTAGAATTGTTTGATAATACACAATAAAATCTACTTATTCATTTCTTGACAAATCCATATATGTATAGCTTTATACTATATATATACATAGGTTACTTGCATCTCATTAACCAGCATATGTATATAATTATAAGAGAAGAAATAAATCAATAATCACAAAACATATAAAACACATCATTCATCATATGCAATGCAATCTCCTCTCATTTTCTCTAGGGGTCTTGACCCCTCCGGCTTTCTAAGGGACTTAAACCCTTCGTTTACCTTTTTCAGGACACACACACTAGCTTCCTCGACAGTGAGTGCACCACTGGTTCCTCGTCAGGACGCGGACCTAGGTCTTCGATAGGCACCACTTGGCTCCTCAGTCAGTTTTTCGCAACACTGGCTCCCTCGACAACATTTTATTCACATAATCTTTTCGGTTTCTTATATTAACTGAGAACTCTCTTAGCTTCCACCATTAACATAAGAACACTTCCATATTTTCCAAGTCTTATCATATCGTCATTTTCGATTATTCAACAGTATGCGAAATAACATTGTCATATCACAAAAATCATGCTTTTGTTGTCATAAATCATATCCTCTTTCAATTCGAATTATATCACAC
>FXXK01000554.1:0-17016 GCA_900184695.1 Betula pendula
TATTTGATTCCCTTATTAAATACTATCTATTTTATCATAATTTGGACCCTTATTTAAAGAATATTGACTATAATTATTTTTTTTTCATAATTATTAATTAATTATGTGTGGATAAAAGCTACTATTGATTACTAATTTATATTTTACCATAATTTGGGGCCTTAATTAGGTAGTTTTTAGTTTTTATTTTTATTTTTTTAACCTTTGCCAATACTTGGAAATAAAGTCTAAATCGTAAATAGAGGCTTAGTATGAATTTCTTTAATTTCTTAATTAGTTATTTTTACATACGTTATAACACAAGAAAATAATAACACTAAAATGGGTCCAGACGGGCCGGGCCAGGCCGAGCCCATGAAAACAGCTCCGCCTCGCCTCGCCTTTTATATCAAAATTCAAAATTCTGGTTCTCTTAAACCCCGCTCTGTTCAATTGCGCGCCCAGAAAGAAAGAACCCCACTTTGTTCAATTGCGCGCCAAGAAAGAAAGAACCCCACTCTGTTCAATTGCGCGCCAAGAAAGAAAGAATCCCACTCTGTTCAATTGCGCCAAGAAAGAAAGAAAGAAGATGTCAGACAATCTCCAAAACGACGTGATGATCAAAATCCTCTCAAGACTGCCCGTGAAGTTGCTCATGAGATTGAGGTGCGTTTCCAAGAGATGGTGCTCTCTCATCTCCAGCCCGGACTTCATCGCCACCCACCTCAATCGCGCTCTTTCCAATCCCCAACCCCCACTCTACATTCTCCTCCACTGTTCCAATGAAGTACTCGAGAAAGACTCCTTCACTCTCCAATACCGCATCGCTGTCCAAGAACGCTTCACTCTCCATTCTTCCGATGAGCGATTCCCTCACAATCATTTCACCAAACACCTGGGCTACAGCTCCACTGACATACGTAGCCTCCTGCTTTCTCTGGATCAAGAAAAAGACCCATCACAGTTCAGATTGTTCCTAGTTGGATCATCTAACGGCCTCTTTTGTCTCACGAACAATGTTTGGGGTAACAGAGGGTTATATGTTCTTTGGAACCCGACTATACAAAAGGCTATATCCCTTCAGGTGCCTGATTTTGGCAGTAGCGTTAGACATAATCATTCTCTTGGCTTTGGGTATGATCCCAAGACCGATGATTACAAATTGGTGATACTTTATAATCCCAAGACTGATACTGGTTTCCAAACCGTTCCACCTCTAGCCGAGATTTACACGCTTCGAACCGGCGCATGGCACTCTGGTAAGGCCCCCGGTCCTCCCTATTCCATGCACTGTTTTTCCTCCTCGGTTTTCTTGAATGGGGCACTACACTGGCCAGCAGACACTTGGGGATACCAGGGCGCGTTTCGCAATGTGATCGTGTCGTTTGATCTGGAGGATGAGGGCTTTCATGAAGTGGCTATGCCTAAGAGTTTGCAAGGAGTGAAACACTTGAACGTTAAAGTGGCTTTAGTTGATGGGTTGCTTGCACTTGTCCCTTTTAATAAATGGGGCTCCGGGGAGTTGCACTCTGTGTGGGTGATGAAAGCATATGGCGTAGCGGAATCTTGGACGAAGCTGTTTGATATTGATCTTTGGGAAGAGTTTGATGGGGAAGAATTGGATGAGGTTATCGGCTTCACAAAGAATGGTGCAGTTCTACTGACCAAGGGTGGAAGGTTGTTTTCTTACGAACCCAGCACCAAAGAAACTTCATATCTTCAAATTGGTGGCGTATTAGAGTCATTATCTCTGGATAACTACGCGGAGAGCCTTGTTCTACTGAATATAGCACAAGGTTAAAAATCATTGTTAAAAATAGTCGTTATCTCTGTGGATTTTATGCTAAAAATACATTCATTTCTTTCCTATGCTAATTTTTAGGAAGTGTAGCTGGTTCTGAGCTCTGTGCATTTGTGAATACATTTTCCCTTGCCTTTTGCAAGAGGCTTGACTGATTCAGTTTCAAGTCCCCCACTACTAGAAAGTCCAGGCATTTTAAGTTAAAATCATTTGACAGTAGTAATTCAAACGACTTTGAAAGATAATATCATGCACTGGTCCTAGTGCAATTTTTTGGTCTTTGGTGTGTAGTAATTGAAAGGTTTTGTTATGGTTAATAAAAAGAACTTCTATGCTAAAGTTTTTAACTCGATAATTTATGGAGTACTTTGATTGTTTTTTGTTCATCATATAATACTTTTGACATATACAAGATTTTTTTATCCTGAGATCCTTGGTAATGGGAAGAGGTAGAAGCTTTATAATCAGTGGAAGATCATTGATGAGTTGTTTTTGAACATTTTATTAATGAGTTTGAAGGAAATGTGTTGGAATAGCATAACTTGGCCAAGCAGGTCATAAGTAAATGTGGTTGATTTTCTTTCTATATATAATTGCTTATCTTCGCTGCTTGTTTCTTTAACCAATGAGCAATTTTATAGTAGCTGCTTGTTAATTTTTCTAAAAAAATAATAAAAAAAAAATCTAGACCTATTACTGTTTTGTTGTTTGTTTGATTAAATCCTCTTGCGTATGTGGAAGTGTAGTAGATCCGAAATTGTGTGATATGCTCTTGTAGAGGCAGGGGCTGAAATACCCCTTCAACCAATATGATTCTCACATCTATATCCAATTTCTTTTCCATTGAAACAATGAAAATGTATCTTTGAAATCCACAGCTGTTTCATGGCATGCTGAATGTATTTCTGATTTTGATTGTCAAAGTTTTTGTTTTGAAATCAGAAAACAAAAGGGGCAAGACTTATCTTTTAAATTGTTTTTGAATAGTTGTTAATAAAAAATAAAGAGTAATGCTATTTGTTCCGCATGCAAGAGAGCCAAAACTTTGGGGGGTGCCGTTGGTGCGATGGCTGCCATCGTTGTGCATCGCCACAACACTTTCCTTCTTGGGTCGATAGACACAGCGTCTTTTGCAAGGTTCGGCATGTGGACTCCGATAATCTTGGTTTACGATTTCCTCATTGGATTGCATGCATCCTATGACACAGCCAAGGAATCTGGCAATGGCGAGCGGGGGAAGAATGCTGAAGAGGGTGGAGTCAAAGGGTAACATTGTGTTCTAGAGGAGTTTGTAATAAATCATAAGCGTGTGTGATGCATGTGTACGTGCAGTAGTTGATGTTCATATTAATTCTATGAAGGAAACCTGGGTGTTTCACTTTTTCTTTTAATAATAACAAGTGTTTGTTCATGAAGAAATGATCGAAAATACGTTAATGTTTGTTGAAAATTGGACGATAAAAATTATATAATGAGACCAACAACAATTGAAAATTAGAAGATGTTATTTGCATACTTGTTGTGCACAGAAGATTTAACTGCACAAGTCTTGTTTGCTCCCTTTGCTGATTTTTTTTTTTTTTTTTTAAAAAAAACAAATTTGACAACTGAGTATACAGATTACCTCCCTCTTTTTTTTTTTTCCCTCACCCGCCAATCATTTTACTCCTTGTCAACCAAATACACACCATACTAAGGTTGTGCAGTCAAATAGGTAAGGGGAGGAGAACTATCCTTTCTTTTATAGCTATTAAGTTGTTGTCCAGAAAATAAGGAAAAAAAAAAGAAAAGAAGAAGAAGAAGAAGATAAAAAGAAAAAGAGCAAAGGGGTGCAAATCCTAGTACATAGGAAGAGTACAATAGAATCTTCAAAGGTTGAAAAAGTTTGAAAAACTAGAAAAAACAAACTATTATGAGCTACTATGTCTATCCATGTGTAAAGGGTGTTGAAGATAATCTTTTTTAGCTCCGCCACCGATGTCTCTCTATCTTCAAAGCTCCGTGCATTCTGCCCTCTCCCAATACACCACATTAAACTAAAAGGTTCCAACCTCTAAACTTTCAAAATATCACGACGCCCCACATGACCTCCTAAACTCATCAACAACTCTCTCAACCTTCTAGGCATAATCCAATCCACACCAAGCAAATTACATACTGAGTTCCATAAATCTCTTGCTACTTCACAATGAAGAAGAAGATGATCGATAGACTCCCTACTCTTCTTGCACATACAACATCAGTTCATCGCAGTGATGTTCCGCCTCCTCCGTTATCCAACGTCAATATTTTTCCTAAAGCCATTGTCCACACAAAGAATGCCACTCTCGAAGGAGTCTTAAATCTCTAAATACTCTTCCGTGAAAACGGGGAACCTGTAGATATGGTTAACACATGATAAAACGTCTTTACTTCAAACTTGTGTCTCTTGGAATGGATTAACATATTCTACCCACATCTCCTTGCCTTATTCCGAGAGAATACAACATCTCAAAGAAAGAGAAGATCAATTCCACCTTCCAATCTTGTATAGGTCTAGTAAAAATTATATTCCAATAAATACTTCCATTTTGGTTCAGCATGAGATCTGCCACTCACGCGTCTTTACAACGTGCAATAATAAACAAATCCAGATAAGATATCTTTAATGGTTGATCATCACACCACATATGATGCCAAAAACTGACCTTGGACCCATCACCCTGCCTTATATTTTTCCACACACCCACTCTAAAAGGCCCCATTACCTCATTGGAATACCAACCTCCCCTTAAATTGTCATATTTTGTCTCTATTACCAATCTCCAAAATGCCTCACTCTCCGTAGCATAACGCCATAGCTAATTACCCAATAGGGCTCGATTAAACTAAATCAAGTTTCTAACCCCCAACCCACTTCATTTCATTGGGGTACGAATTTTCGACTAGTTCAATAAATGAAACTTAATCTTGTCACTAATTCCACCCCATAAAAAGCCTCGCTGAAGTTTATCAATCCTATTAGCGACACCCATTGCGATAGGGAAAAGAGACAAGTAGTAAGTTAGCAAATTAGACAAAGTGCTTTTTATTAAAGTCAATCTACCTCCCTTAGATAAATAAAGCCTTTTCTATTTAGCCAACCGATGGTCCATTTGTTCAATGACGCCATTCCAAATAGATGTAGCCTTGTAAGACACACCTAAAGGCAAACCCAAATACTTCATTGGCAAAGACGATACTCTATAGCCAAGAATGCGAGCCAATCCTTCTATATCTCTGACTTTGCCAACAAGAACTATCTCTGATTTTGCCAAATCAATCTTCAGTCTTGAAACAGCTTCAAAACATAAGAAAAAAAGTGGGTATAAAAATAATATTATTTTAAAATAGGTCCAACTTTCAATATAAGATTATCATGTGGTAGAAAGCTATTCGTTCTCAGTGGTGTTGTTGATTGAATTGCACGTGGAAAACTACGGTCTCCAACTACCTTATGGATTCCTTAATGATAAAAAAAAATACTTAGTTTTTTTTCTTTTTTCCAAATTAATGGGTTTTCTCTGTTGTGTTTCTTCTTTTTCACTCTCATTGATAAAGTAAAGTGGGCTTTTTCTCTCATTGCAGTGTTGACCTAATTGTTAATTTTGTATTTTACTTGATTTATATTACTTGGTCGTTGGGAAAAGTAAGAGGAGAAATGATTTTAGAAGTTTTAAATTGAAACAGAAAAAATATTTTTCTTTTTTGAATAAAGGATGGATAGAAGAATGGTTTATACATGGTAGAAAATTGATAAGCGATATTTTTTGCTTGTAATTGTTAGGTGGCTTCTCTTGTATGCTTCTTGTGTACATGGGGGCGTCTTACGCTTTTAATGATATCTTGATTACTTCTAAAAAAATAAAAATTGATAAGTAATATTCATCAAAAAAATAAAATTGATAAGTGATGCCACCTTATTTCATTGGTTTAAGTTATTGTGTACGTTATGCCATTGGTTTGAAGTTTGAACATCATCTGCACCTCGTATTTGGGGCTTTGCAATTTAATCGACTGTAAGGGGATTTTGGTGTCACAAATAGAACCACAAGGTGTGTCCATGTTTTATGGCCTCACTATAGAGGTGTAAATTGTAATTTTCCTGAAGAACACACACAAAGTGAAAAAAAATGAGAGAGGGAGGGCGTTGGCGCCTTGCTTACCACGTTTGTCATGTATCTATAGGTGAATGATCCTTTAGTTTTGAAGTATACGTATAGAAAACTATGAAGTAGAACAACAACATATTTGGTTGTCTAATTATGAATTATGGAGTTGTTTTTCATAGTTTTTTTTGATAAGTAAGATGAAATTGTATTAATAAAAGAGCGAGAGTGCTCCTAAGTACATCGGAAGTATACAGAAGGAACACCTAAGAAGAGAAAAAAAACAAGAAAGAACCCACCAAACCCTAAAACAACAATCGAAACCCCCACCCTTCCCTTTGCTACGACTAGATCCTTCAAAAATGTTGGAACAATCCAAATTTTTGAGTTCCCTCATGCCTTTTGCGCCCTGCTTGGAACTAGTAGCCGAAATCTCTTGGCGATGGCCCTTATCAAGGTCGTGAAAAGGTCCTGCAACTTGTTCCCATCACCACCTCACGAAATCCCCAATATAGGCGCAAACATCATCGTACGCTGCATAGTCTTAGAAACCTATTGATTAGGGACAATCGGATTAGCCAAGAGAGGTTGTACCCCCAAATAGACCCGGGAACAGCCCACAGCATCCGGAGGGTCAAGCGAACAGTCCCGAATCAAGACCGAAGAACTCGGCCTGAGAAAGCCCCTTCGGAGGAAACCCCTAGTTGGAGGGACATTGTTTGCCGGGACGAGAACAACCTCCGAAGAGTTCTGAGAACCCCCAGACAGCGGAGAAGAGGCAGCACCAACAAGCCGAGACATAGTCCATACTTATGGTTCTTGAACCGATCTTGATTACTCACTCAAAGATCTTAGGTCAAATTGTTGTTTTGAAAAGAGGTATATGCTATCTGTGATATGCTAAATGAAAATTTAAATGTCCAACTTCTTTGTGGTTTTATCTTCATTTGGTCTTCCTTCTTTGTATCGACTATGTATTTCTTCTCTTGAATAATAGTATTTTTTTTTTGGGCCAGCTAGAACTGAGATCTAAAAACATAAGACTCATCTGAAATTTCTCTTATGCAGCCTATGTTGGATGTGCCAATATATGGGAGAATTGCAACACTTGAAATTTTCCGCCCTCATGTGAGCATTGCTATTAATTTTTTCTCTGAACCTACACATTTGTTTTGTGATTTACTTTTTATTTTTGCCTGCACTCATATTACTTGTTCTGAACAGGGTGAGGCGCAGGATTTTCTGTTTATTACAACAGAAAGATACAAATTCTGTGTTCTTCAATGGGACGCCAAGACATTTGAGCTTATTACAAGGTTTAAGCTTTAATACTTTATTTTCTTAATTGATGTTCGGCATTGTTGGGAGTCGGTGCTCATAATTGAAGTTAAGCTGTTATCTTGTTTATGAAATCAAATTGTAAGTATATTGATTGTTAACTTGGCTTTTCTTATGTGAACAAAATATAATTATACAACTAAGAGTTTTAACTAGCAGGGAACAATTTTGTTCTAAACCAATGAGTTATTGGCAACGAGCTTATGTTGGGCATACTAATCTGTCATAGGGTCCCCTTTTAGTGGATATTATGTAGGACATTTATGAGTGCGCAATTAATTCACAAGGAAGTTGAGACTTTTGCAGTAATAAGATACCCTTTTGGCTTGTTATATTCTTCCTTAAGTTATTACTGATTTGAAAGAAGTATATACACATACATCTTTTGTTATTCTTATCATTTAAATGCGTCATTGGTGAAACTTGTAAAGTTTCAATATAAATATTATGTTTTTTTTTTTTTTGGGGGGTGGGGGGGTTACGACACTCTAAACCTGAATTGAAGGAGCCTGTATCAATGTATAATATGGCCAAAATTGGAGCTGCGTTTTGAATTCCAATTGGGCTTATTAGTAGAATTTTGATTATCTAATATGGAGGACAATCTTTTTGTTACTGTGATACAACATATTCAAAATAAAAGTATCACAGTAACAAAAAGATTTGTCCCGGCATCTTCTCCTCTTGGTCCCGTATTGATAGATTTCTGGTTTCTCCGGATTGGGAAGCCAAGTACCCAGGCCTTCTTCAGAAAAGGCTGCCTAGACTGTGCTCTGATCACTTTCCTATCCTCCTTGATTGTGACGGTATCAAAGGAGACGTTAGACCATTCAAGTTCGAGAATATGTGGTTAAAGGCTGTTGGGTTCGTGGATAAGGTGAGGCTTTGGTGGTTGTCTTATTCTTTCCAAGGCGAGCCTAGCTTCGTTCTCGCTCAGAAGCTTAAGGCTTTGAAGGTTGATTTAAAGAGGTGGAATGAGCAGGTTTTTGGTAATGTGGAGCATCGTAAAAAAGCCTTGTTGGAAGAGTTGAATTCTCTTGATTGCTTGGAGGAGAGTTGTGGGTTAGTTGCTGAAGAGAAGATTCGAAAAAAGCACTGTTATATGTGAGCTAGAGCATGTTACGCTTTAGGAGGAGATTAGTTGGAGGCAAAAGTCTAGAGCCCTTTGGCTTAAGGAGGGGGATAGATGCACCAAATTCTTTCATCAGGTGGCCAATTCGAATAAGAGATATAACTCCATCGAGTCTCTTTCGGTTAATGGCTCAGTTTCCTCAGACCAAGCTACCATCAGGGATCTGTGGTTCAGTTCTATGAGACATTATTCTCAGAACCTTACAGTTGGCGGCCTAGGTTGGATGACCTGGATTTCGACTCAATAGATGTGGCAGAGGCTTATTCCTTAGAGCTCTTCTTTGAGGAAAGGGAGATTTTGGAGGTGGTGAAGGGCATGAACTAGGGGTGTGCAGATCAGCTGCTTGCCGCCCACCGGTTGTCACCGCACCGACGCCGAACCGCCATCGACAACTGGTGGCCGGTAGGCAGTACAAAATCTCCCTACCGACGTCGGTTCGGTCAGTAGGCGAAATGATTTTCCAGAAATCAGTTTTTGAACCGACCCGAACCAAAAACAGTTTTATTTTTTAAAAAACATTTTAGCCACACAAAGCTATGCTGTTTTGATAGGCTATATAATCATCAGTTCTTAAAAAAAAAAAAAGCACTAACCTAACCTGAAACGCCATTGACCGTTCAAAGAATAGATAGGAAGCTCAAAGACTGGAACTTAGTCTCTCTTGCCATTGTTGTTCTGAGAATAAATAGGAAGTCCATTTTTGCTAAAAGGCTCAAAGACTGAAACTTACTCCTTTAAACACAAGCCGTTAGAGAGTTTAAAGGAGTAAAAAATGATACACAACTGCATGTGTCGTGTCCGAGTTATTTGATGACATTGATATTTGCTTTTTTTTTTTTTATTCAAATCTATGGGTTTTTAATTGACTGCAGTGCACGCGTTTTTTGAGTCATTGGTTGGAGTGCATTGTGACAAGTCCTTTCCCCTACTACATGCATCTTGGCTTTCATTTATAGCCTTAGCTTTTGACGTTCATTTCTCTTATTTTAAAGCTCAGCAGACAAGCAACCCTTCTTTGCTACAATTTTATCAATTTATTATTATTATATCTTTGTTTTTTGTTTACTGCGCGTCAATCTGAGAAGTGAGAAGCAAATTTAGTGATAGACACTGCATCTTTGCGTGTCAAACGTGAAAGCAGAGAAACCAATTCTGACTCTCACAGCGTGATCAAATGTCAATCACTATGCGTGTGTCAGTGATTGACACTACAGAGAAGATAAAAAAAATTGGTTAATCTGCAACCATAAAGTATTTATTGATAAGTATTTATTATTAAGGAACTAGTTTGTATACATGTTTTCTAGTTAATTTGCAACCAAACTAGTTTGCTTTTCCACGGATAAAAAGTAAACTTCACACATACAAATTAAAAAGTCTCTCTCTCTCTCTTTGTTAGAGAGAAACAATGAAACATAGCTCTCTTTAGTTTTTACACATGCTTACATCTCTCTATACAAACTAAGCTCTCTCTCTCTCTCCCTCATTTGCTCTTTCCAAGCAAGAACCAGGCAACGAGCCTAGCTTTGTATGATGGTTTCTCCTTTCTGGTTTTGGGATCGGCTGGCCCATTGCCACCACCACAACCTCGCTAGCTGCCACCCCACGAAGCAGCGACGTGAAAGCTAGTTTTCTCGTCGGTTTGAAATCAGACTAACTAGTAGCTAGAGCGCTCTCTCTCTCTCTCTCTCTAACCGATTACCGATCGTCACCGCCACTGATTCACTGGTGATGGTAACGGACGAAATAGACATTGTCGGGATGAAGTCGGTGAAATTACCGACTTCACCGCCAACGTTGGGACGGTAGGCGATAAACCCCCTACCGTCACCGATTCCCCCGATACCCACCCCTAGCATGAACAGAGATAAGGCTCCTGGTCCAGATGGGCTCTCCATGGCTTTCTTCCAAGACTGCTGGGATGTGATCAAATCAAACATTATGGGGTCTTCCAAGATTTTCATACACATAGTAAGTTTGTTAAAAGCCTCAATGCCACGTTTATTGCCTTAATCCCTTAGAAGTCTGGGGCTGTTGATATTAAGGATTTTTGGCCAATCAGTCTTGCGAGTGGAGTCTACAAGATCATCGCCAAAGTCCTTGCAAACATATTAAAAAGGGTTGTGGACAACGTGATTTCTAATCCTTAACATGCCTTTGTGATAGGTAGGCAAATCCTTGACTCAGTCCTTCTAGCTAATGAATGTGTGGATAGTCGCATCAAGTCTGGTATTCCTGGAGTGATTTGCAAGCTGGATATCGAGAAAGCCTATGATCATGTGAACTGGGGGTTTCTTTTGTACATGTGGAGGAGGTGCAACTTTGGAGATAAATGGATTTCTTGGATTACTCATTGCATCTCTTCGGCGCGCTTATCTGTTTTGGTGAATGGTACTCCAGCTGGTTTCTTCAGTAACTCTCGGGATTTGAGGCAGGGAGACCCTCTATCTCCTCTTCTGTTTGTTATTGTTATGGAGGTGCTTAGAAAATGCTCACTATTACTGTCGATAGGGGCCTTCTTTCAGGTTTTTCTGTGGGTTCTAGGCCCTCAGAAGTGGTGTATCATACTTACTTGCTGTTCGCAGATGATACCTTGGTCTTTTGTGGGGCCAACCCTGATCACTTTCGCCATCTCTGTGTCTTATTCTTATGTTTTGAAGCTGTCTTTGGCTTGAAGGTTAAGCTGGCTAAATCAGAGTTGGTTCTAGTGGGCAATGTTGATAATGTGGAAGGTCTGGCCGACATTCTGGGTTGCGGGGTATCCTCTTTGCCTTTGAAGTATCTTGGTCTTCCTCTAGGGGCATGTTATAAGGCTAAGTCTATTTGAAATGGGGTTGTTGAGAAGATTAAGCGACGGCTGGCTGGCTGGAAACGGATGTATCTGTCTAAGGGCGACAGGATTACCCTCATAAAAAGCACTCTCTCCAATTTTCCTACGTACTTCTTATCCTTGTTCCTCATTCATGCTAGTGTGGCCAACCATATCGAGAAGCTTTATCGTGACTTTTTGTGGGGTGGGTAGTTCAAATTTCACTTGGTTAACTGGTTTATGGTGTGCTCTCCTATCTCCGAGGGAGGTTTGGGGATTCGGAATGTGAGGACCTTTAATAAGGCCCTTCTAGGGAAGTGGTTGTGGCGTTATGCGCATGAGAGAGAGGTGTGGTGGAGATTAGTTGTGGATGCTAAATTTGGCAGTGTGGGAGGCGGGTGGTGCTCTCTTGCTCCCACTGGGCCGCACGGGGTGGGGTTGTGGAAGAATATTAGGTGGGGGTGGAGTATGTTCTGTAGACATGCCAGATTTGAGTTGGGCGATGGGTCCAGAATCAGATTTTGGATTGATGTGTGGTGTGGTGAGTTGTCGCTCAAAGAAGCCTTCTCGGTCTTATTTGGTCTTGCTCGTGAGAAGGATGCGTTTGTTGCAAATTATATGGACTTCACTAGTGGCTTCCTTCAATGGGAGATTAGCTTTGTTCGCGCGGCTCATGATTGAGAGTTGGACACCGTTGCCTCCTTTTTCACTCTTTTATATTCTCCTAGCGGGAGAAGGGAAGGGGTTGATAGGCTCTAGTGGATCCCCTTGTGTAAGGGGAAGTTAGATGTTAGATCTTTCTACAGTGTTCTAGCGTGCAATGATGTTCAACCTTTTCCTTGGAAGAGTATATGGAGGACCAAGGCACTTGTGAAAGTGGCTTTCTTTGCTTGGTCTGCGGCTCTTGGAAAGATTCTTACCCTAAACAACCTTAGAAAGAGACATGTCATTGTGATTAATAGATGTTGTATGTGCAAAAGGCATGGGGAGTCTATGGATCATCTTCTTCTTCATTGTGAGACAGCTTGTGCTTTATGGGACACCATCTTCAGTCGTTTCGGGTTGTCTTAGGTTATGCCTCTTCAGGTGGTCGAGTTGTTCGATTGCTGGTGGACCGGGGGTCTCTCCCAGAGTGCTGTGTGTAAAAGATGGTGCCTCTTTGCCTCATGTGGTGCATTTGGAGAGAGTGAAATGATAGATCTTTTGAGGATCACGAAAGGACGCTTGAGGAGCTCAAGGGCCTGTTTGTTTTGCTGTTTTGGAAACAGGTTCTCTGTTTCCAAAACAGCAAAATCGATTTGGTTACTGTAGCTTCACGTTTGGGTACCTGTTTTAAAATAGAAAACAGCTGAAAATGAAAACGCAAGAAACTTGAAATATGAGAACAATAAATACCTGTTTTCGAAAACAATCTAATCTACGGTGAAGAAATATGCGCGGAAACCAGTTTTAATTTAAGTGCACAGTAAAAAATTTTCTTGGCGTACTGCGGTTCGAATCTCGTGGGTTTCTTCTTTAGTATATTTTTTCTTCTTCTTTTTTCCTTGCCGACAGCCCTTTTCATTTACCCCTTCTTTGAGCCTTCCACCTACTCCCTCCTTCTTCTTATTTTTTTCTTCTCCCCAGTATTTCCACCGAGAGCACCAAGCCTTCATTGCCCATTCAATTCACACCTATCATTGACTTCTTCTCTTCCTCTTCTTATTCTTTTGTTTTTCTTTTTGTTTCAATCGAGAGCTCATTCAATTTCTGGATCTGTTCCTTCAACCACCATATTCCTTATTTAAGTTTCTTCTTACCCACAGGTGTACCCTCATCTTCTCACTTTCAATTTCAATTTCGCATTGATTTTCATTGGGAAGTTTTTCAGTTTCTTCGTAAGCGAAAACTATTCTAAAAATGGTTGTCCAAATGCATTAGATTATGTTTTCTGTTTTAAAAAACTGTTTCAAAAACATTGTACCAAACGCATTTTTAATTAGAAAATAACAAAAAATAGTTTTATGTTTTTGTTCTCGAAAACGGTTCTTAGAAACAAAAACAAAAATTAGTTTGCCAAACGAGCCCCAAGTCTTTATTTTTTCATTCTTTTTTCTCTTAGACTGTTGCTTATTTAGCTCCCTTAGCTTATAGCTACTTGGAGTTTCTTGTTCTTTTTTCTTCCCCTACTTAGGTGGTCTTTTTGTATACTTCCTGTGTACCAGGGCTGCGCTTTTGCGCTTTTAATACTATTTATTACTTATTAAAAAAAAAAAAGGTAACTTGGGCTCTAATTTATTTCAACGTAAGACAATTTTCACAGTTTGTCTGAAATCTTGAAAATGATCTTAAGAACATTTTCCATTGTTTGGCTTATGTTGAAAATCATTAACCATATAATTTTCTAAAAGATTGGCCTCCTCCTCCTCCTCCCTTGTCGAAACATTGATGAAGATTTTCATGGCCAGCCATCCTCGCTTTCTTGGCTTTGCCAGCATCATTAAGCTCTACCACCTTGGCTTAACCAACCTCCTCCTTTGCACCCACTTTGAGGTTGACTTCACCCTTTGAAATTCCTTAGTTCGACCTTGCAATCGAGCAAAGATTTATTCGTTCGAAGCAAAACCTCTGATCATCGCCCTCAATGCCCTGAAAACCCTTACTTCAAGCTCCCAATAGAACAACAATTGCTTTGGATTCGAATAAAGACCTCAAATGAATTAGAGGTTGTTGCTAAAGATCTCGTTCTGATCGAAAGCAAAACAGAGTGGATCTAATTCATAAGCCGAATTGCCAATTGAATGCATCATTTTGTAGAAGAAAGCTGGTACAGTGAATATTAAGGGGTACCAGGCTTATTATGGAAATTGGATCCGGAAAAGGCATATGATCATGTGAATTGGGAGTTCTTGTTGTACTTGTTGGAAACGAGCGGGTTTGGGGAGAAATGGAGAGCTTGGATATCTTTTTTTTGTTTCTATGGTTCGTTATTCAGTTTTAATAAATGGATCCCCCTATGGATTCTTTAGTAGTACTCAGAGTTTAAGACAAGGGGATCCGTTATCACCTTTGCTTTTTGTTGTGGTTATAGAGACTCTGAGTAGGATGATGTCGACCACAATGGATAGGGGTCTTTTAGAAGGCTCTGTAGTGGGCTCGAGATATGCTGCAGGAATGGTTGTCACACTTGTTTGCATATGATACTTTGATCTTTTGCGAGGCTAATGGTGGACATCTGCGGAATTTGAGATGTCTTCCTTTATGTTTTGAAGTGGTCTTGGGGTTGAAGATTAATTTGTCGAAGTTAGAGATCATTCCTATTGGAGTGGTGAATGATGTAGAAAGTTTGGCCAGAATATTTGAGTGTAGGGTGGCTCTGTTACTAATGAAATATTTGGGTCTTCCTTTAGGGGTGCCATACAAGTCAGCTTCTATATGGAATGGTATTGTAGAAAAAATTGGGAGGTGATTGGCGGGTTGGAAGAGGCTATATTCGTCGAAGGGAGGGAGGTTGACGTTGATCAAAAGTACTTTGTCTAATTCACCCACATATTATCCTTTTTCCTATTCCTTTGGGTGTGGCGAATAGGATTGAGAAATTGCAAAGAGATTTTTTATGGGGAGGTGTCAATGAGGAGTTTAAATTCCATCTAGTTAAATGGTCTATGATTTGTTCTCCTATGCAATATGGTGGTTTGGGGATTAGAAGCTTGATTAAGTTTAATCAAGCTTTGTTGGGTAAATGGTTATGGAGGTATGCTACAGTGAGGGAGGCGTTATGGCGTTTAGCAAAATATGATAGTTTGAGCGGTGGTTGGTGTTATAAGGAGATAGCAGGGCCTTTTGGTGTTGGAGTATGGAAACATATTAGGAGGGGGAGGAGAGCTTTTATGAGATTTATCAAATATGAAGTGGGAGATGGGTCTAAGATTTGGTTCTAGCATGATGTATGGTGTGGGGATCAGCTATTGAAGGAAGCTTTTCCGGAGTTATTTTGTATTGCTTTGTAAGGAGGCATGTGTTGTGGACAACATGCAGATTTTCAATGGTATTATTCAGTGAATGTATACTTCCTGTGTACTTAGGGACGCCTTACGCTTTTTAATGAGATTGGATTTTTACTTATCAAAAGCCGCACTCTGCGTACTAGCGGTAGTCCACCAATAAGCATAGATGTCAACTACACGTCTAGCCATAACTTAAGACAAACCAAAACGACTGAAAAAGGCAATCCAAATGGCATAAGCAACACCACAATGAAAAAGAAGGCCCATAGACTTCTCATTCTTCTTACGCATGCAACATCTATCCACCATAATGACATGCCACTTCGGTAAGGATCTTACCTTGAGCTTTCAGGGGGAGGGGGACTTTAAAATCGTAAAATTATTGTCATCCATCTTGCTTAGTTTTCTGTTGACCAGGGAAAATGTCTTCTGTTGACTTGGGTTTTCTGCTGCATCGGACACCAGCAAATGTCAAAATATTCGCCAAAATGTATTGAGAGTCAAACCAAACATACTGTGGATTGACTCCTAGAAAAAGAATTGTTGGTATCAAAGGAAATGAGGTTCAAAAACTATGGAAGTTTAGGAAAAAAATGGTTGATTCAAGTATTGGTTGGAAGAAGTCCATAATCAACCAAGGATGAAAGAAAATGTTCTCCTTGTTGTCAATACATTTCTTGAGTTGGTGGACCTGTTAAAACTTCTGGATTGCCTCCTAGAAACAGAATTGTTGGTACCAAAGGAAATGAGTGCAGAAAATATGGAAGTTTAGGAAAAAACGGTTAATTCAAGAATTGGTTGGAAAAAGTCCATAATCAACCATAGGTTTAAAGAAAATTTTGTCCTTGTCAATAAATATCTTGATTTGTTGGTGGACCTGTTAAAACTTTTCTCTACATTGATTTTGCTTGCTACATACATATTTTGAGGGATAATGTCTCTGGAACTTGTAAATTGTTGGATACATTAACTAATTGCTAAATCTCTTCTCCATGCAAGAGAAAAGAGAAAAAAATCATGGTTCTGTACAACTAACACGTCTCTCCCTCTCTTTTTTCTTCTTGTGTTTGGGATTTTTTTTCTCGAGTTTTAGAGAGGGGGGGAAGAGGGTTAACATCAACAATGGTTAGACAAAGATTGTCCGGAAGATTGAAAAGTTTGTTAACGATTGGAATACCTTGATATTTCCTTTCACAACTTTATCAAAAGAAATACAAGTGGATCGGTGGTGGATCTAAAGGCCTTCTTTTTCAAAACTCTTTACTAGTGGACTACTGCTTATGATTGTCTTCATATTACCACATATCATGATTAATCTTTTTTCTTTATCTGATTAGATATTTCTTTTGTATACTTCCTGTGTACTTAGGTTGTGTCATTTCGTTTATAATAGAATTTCGATTACTTATAAAAAAAGAAAAAAGAAAAACACAATTTCAAATGGGGATTTGCTTGAAGTTTATTTTCCTATAAGTTACTGCCATTACATAATAAATCATCTAGATAAAAACTTTTGATCAAGAATGGGTACATTTTTCGTTCCTTTTATTATATGCGAAGAATCTTCATAACTTTATGAAACCATTGTAATTTGTTGATAGATTTTACGCTAACAAGTTCATGTCTGTCATTTAGAGCAAGGGGCGATGTTTCAGATCGTATAGGTCGTCCTACAGACAATGGTCAGGTACATATTTGAATCTAGGTTCAATTCATTCTCTTCTTGACTTCTTTGGGTGGATTTTTAAGTATATCTTAAAGCTGTTGTTTTTCTTAAGGTGGACATTTATAACTTATTTTAGTTTTTATTGAAAATTCAGCAAATCTCATTGCACCTATTTTCC
>FXXK01000554.1:17553-41304 GCA_900184695.1 Betula pendula
ATTTTCTCTTCTTCTTCTTCTTCTTCTTCTTCTTCTTCTTCTTCTTCTTCTTTCCTGCAGATTGGCATAATTGACCCAGATTGCAGACTAATTGGACTCCATTTATATGATGGATTGTTCAGGTATGTTGTTTGATATAATTAATTGCAGCGTCCATAGTTAATACTTTTTTGGTAGTTTATGTGCTTATTTACAATAGAGCAGAATTCTTATCTTTGCTGTTACATTAAAATTTTTTATGTGACCATCATAGTTTGTGGTTTTCTCAGGTCATTCCTTTTGATAACAAGGGGCAGCTCAAAGAAGCATTTAACATTAGGTATGCTGCTTTTATTGTTCTTTGGGTTCTAGCTGGCTTCTCTTGTATACTCCTTGTGTACTTGGGTGTCTTATGCTTTTAATGATATTTCGATTAATATATAAAAAAAAAAGGATTGTTCTTTGGGCTTTTCTTGGGGTAAAAAACTACTTATCAATAGAAAATTGTTCTTTGGGCTTCTAGCCAAAAAGGGATTTTTGCATGAGTATGCTTGTGAAGGAATTGGCTATGCCATGGATGTGTAATGTATTAAATACTCTCTCAATCTCTATATTTTTGTCCATGTAGCTGCTGAAATATACAGAAACCATATTCGCTGATATTATATATATTTAGGTGGTTCCTTCTTGAAGATTTATCTCTATCAATCATACAATAGTTCCTGCTTTTAATGTTTTGAGCATTTGTTTAGTTTATTGGAAGAATCAATCTAGTTACATCTTTTTACTTGGGTGTTTTCAGGCTCGAGGAACTTCAAGTTTTGGATATCAAGTTTCTTTATGGTTGTTCAAAACCCACAATTGTGGTTTCTCACCAGGTGCCCCCAATGTTTCTTTTTACATCCATATGTTTATCAAGAGCTATGCGCTTTTCAATGTATTTACTTTCACACAAAAAGTTCTTCAATTATCATTAAATGCTACCTTTCTATTGCATTTTCTTTGGGCACTTTTTTGACACCCCAAAAAGTTAGTCCTACATTGGTTCTTTAATAGGTGAGATTGTAGTTTATAAGCGATTTTTTTTTTTTTTTGATAAGTAAGAATTTATTAAAAAGCGTAAGGCGCCTCTAAGAATTTATAAGTGATTTTAGGGAGATCTAATTGTAACTTGACTAGTTCTTTTGGAGTGATAAAGCAAATGTGGTTAGCACTTTTTTAAGGGTCGTTACAAATAGTATCAGAGCAACCTAGTAATACCATGTGGTACTAGAGCATTGCATGACATGGACTCTAGCGCAAATGTCAGGGATTTGAGTAGATTGTGGCATCCTAGAAAGTTAGTTCCACATTGGAAAGATGAATTGTCCAGATAGAGTAGGTGGATTAAAGGTGTTCATGGGTACTAAGTCCTACATTGGTTTCTTATTAGGTGAGATTGAGCTTTATAAGTGAGTCTAAGGGCTCTAATTGTAACTTAACTAGTCCTTTTAGAGTGATAGTGCAGAAGTGGCTTGTGCTTTCTTAAGGGTCATTGCAACTTCAGTAGTTGAAAAGAATATGCCATGTGGCTGGATTTGGGTACTTTATTAAACTTCCACTCACCCCCTCTACCTGCAGCTTCTTTTCCCACTCTTTTTGGTCCGTTGAAAGCCACTTTGGCCGATGGGCTACACAAGGGTAGTTGACTTCTTTATTTTTTTTCACCCCTATGCAAAATGGCAAATTCTTATTAAAATAACATCTCTGTGACAAGTATATGCTTTTGTTGATGTATAAATGCACACGTATAAACCATGTCATATGTCAAATTCTTAACTAATAGAGAACAAAAGGGTGGGATCTTAAACTGTACTCGTTACATTTCCATTGTCTGTAATCATGTGCATGTGGAATGCCGCATTATGAGGGGCTCTAATAGAAGCCTTGGCATCCAACGTGTGAATGACTCTTCCTTAGAAATGTAATTTGTAAATGTCTCCTTTATAGAAATGTCTCTTCTGCATGGTAAGAGACATATGCGCTCCCTTGTAACTTGTCAGGTGTATTCTTCTTTTATCTTTTGTGGTTCTGGTCCATCTATGGATTACATATGGATGTCGGATAGCCTCATATAATTTATTTATTTGTGACAAGTGCCATTGCATTAAGTGTAGTAATTTAGATGATGTCATTTTCATGTTCTGATTTTTGCAGGATAACAGGGATGCTCGCCATGTCAAAACATATGAGGTTGCTCTTAAGGATAAAGATTTTGTTGAGGGTCCCTGGTCCCAGAACAATCTTGACAATGGGGCTGATTTGCTAATACCAGTACCTCCACCTATTTGTGGCGTCATTATTATAGGAGAAGAAACAATTGTCTACTGCAGTGCCAGTGCATTTAAAGCAATTCCAATCAGACCGGTAGGATATGCAGAGTTCTGCTGATAAATTTGCTTTTAGCCTTTACTAGTGAAATTTCAATAGAATTGCCAATGCATGGACTAAGTTTTCTTATTGTTCCTCATCATATTGGTTTGCACTTCAAGTCCATCACAAGAGCCTATGGAAGAGTTGATGCTGATGGTTCTAGGTATTTACTTGGTGATCATGCTGGGCTACTTCACCTTCTTGTCATAGCGCATGAGAAAGAAAAGTAAGATATTTCATCTTGTGTTAATGATTGAACAACATACGCTTGAGAAATTTCTTGATTACAAAACCAAAGGAAACCCTGGTTTAGAATTTGTGAATTTTTGTATCACTGAGATTTTCTCAATGCATCATCTACCTTACCTTGTAGGGTCACGGGACTGAAAATTGAGCTCTTGGGTGAAACTTCCATCGCATCTACTGTACCATATCTCGATAATGCATTTGTATATATTGGCTCGAGCTATGGAGATTCACAGGTGTGAGATTGCATTTATTCTTTGTATAGTTAAGTGTATATTCTGAGAAATTGCATCAGAAGTTTCACTGGCTTTAATGATCTTGACTTTCCAATTGTTATTTTCAGCTTTTTATCTGAAGTCTATATATTGATTAGAGATTGATATAATGAAGACATGGTAATAAATAATATTCATGTAAATAGCTTGAGTATCTCAGATGAGCTGAATCTAGAATGAAGAATAGGAATTATTGGAGGTATACATATATTGGAAGCATTGACATTTGTCTCTGAGGAAGATGTTTTGAGATGCAGAGGCTGCCATCTTTTCCTAGTTGCCAGCACAAGCAATTGATGGGGGAAAGTCATTAGAATTTCTCTTATTCAATTTATCTTTTAAATAAAGCCAGTACGTTAACCATTTTTTTAAGAATGACAAATAGATTTTGTGTTTGGATGCGCTTGCAACCATTTTGGCGACATTTTTTAATGTATCTGCTTTGGTTTATGCCAATTTTAATTAAAAGAAATGTGGATATGTCATTTTAAGGGAATTTTTAAAGGCTTTTGGCATAATGTCCAACTTTTTTACGGTATACTGGAGAGTAACATGTCAATATGACTTGTGGCTGTAAGTTGTTTATTGTTATAAGATCACTTGCAATATTGGATATTAATATTCCATTGTGGTGTGTACACAGCTTATAAAGTTAAATCTGCAGCCCGATGCAAAAGGTTCATATGTGGAAGTACTGGAACGATATGTCAATTTGGGGCCAATTGTTGACTTTTGTGTTGTGGACCTGGAGAGGCAAGGCCAAGGTCAGGTTGTAACTTGCTCTGGAGCTTATAAAGATGGTTCTCTGCGCATAGTTCGAAATGGAATAGGTATTAATGAACAGGTATGTTTTACTTGGTGGTTCGCTTTTCCTCAAAACTCCTCTATAAGCATTTTTTTTTTTTTTGAAGACTAAATTGGTGTGTATAAATGAAATGGTGTAGGCTTCAGTAGAACTCCAAGGTATTAAGGGAATGTGGTCATTAAGATCTTCCACTGACGATCCATTTGACACATTTCTGGTTGTAAGTTCGATCAGTGAGACACGAATTTTAGCGATGAATCTTGAGGATGAGTTGGAAGAAACCGAGATTGATGGCTTCTGCTCTCAAGTGCAGACTCTGTTTTGCCATGATGCTGTATACAACCAACTTGTACAAGTAGGTTTTGTTACTCTTTTTCCTTTATCAATCTATGAGTTCCTCTTTTGATCTAATATGTGGAAGATATTTTTGGATGAATTGAACCAAACTAGATGAATGTTCTTTTTTTGTAAATTTTATTTTCCTGAGGCATTTGTTTTAGACTCCATGATTTGATTGTGTCATGGATTATTGGAAATGTTAGATTCCTCTGTAGTAGTTACAATATCAATGTCTTGCATTGCATGTGGGTGCTAAGTATTCTTGAGTATAAGATATAAAGTTTCAGCTAGCCGTTGGTGTCTGTCCAGATATGCCGGAATCTCAGATTCGTTGAAGGGAATCTCAAAGTGGCTTCTTCTACTACTTTGGCTCGGCACAGTGATGGAGGGATCTCTAAACCGTTGAAGAGCCTTCTTCGGCGTGGCTTTCTTAATTCTCTGCCGTCGATTAGGGCCCCTTCTCTCCTGTTTCTACGGTTAGGGTCCCTGGTGCAGTCTTGAGTATTGGGTTGGCTCTGAGAGGGCTTCCAAGGCCGGGGGATCCCTCGGGTATTGTGATTGAAGGGCTTTGGGATTTGGTTTTGAAGCCGCTGTCTGTGATGTCCTATAAACCCATGCAGCGCTATAGCTGTAAGTTGAGGGGTAGCAGGTTTTTGAGGATGGACGATAGCTTGATCGTTGAGGCTGTGTCGTCGTTATATACCCCGTTTGGCTATTCTGGTGCGGGGAAAGATTTGGTCGGTCCATTTTTGATCCCAAGCCATTTGGACTGGGCTTTGCTGGACTTGATGGGGGAGTCGTGTGAGGGGTTAGATGTCACCTTTGAGGTTTTCCCTTGGAAGGTGAAGAGTAGAAAGGAGCTTAAAAAGTTAGAATGCTCTATCAAATACGATGCTAAGGGTACTTCCATTAGGCGGGGGAGAGGCAAGCCTCTTGTTTTCTAGTTGTCTTGGGCTTTGCTGTTTTGTGAGTTTGTTGGTTTGAGGGTTTTCCTGTGTTTGGAGCCTCATGTGTATACAGCTTGTGTACTTGGGGGCGTCTTCCGCTTTTAATAAATTTTCTTACTTATTAAAAAAAAAAAAAAAAAAAAAAAACAAAGTTTCAGCTTAAAATCAGTATACACAGCACTGATTCTTATGCTATTAGGCATAGAGAGTTAAATGTTTATCTACCTCCCATCTTTTTCTCTATGAGTATGTACATGGATACAGACTTGCACAAAGTTTGTTCTGCATATGAAACTCAGATTAATGCCTTGATTTATGATATCGGGTTAAAATGTGTTCCTGCAAGTTACCCAAATTCTGAGTTTGTCTCGTGAAACTTTTGCATATTGAGGTTCCCTAGCATCATTTCCCTTTCCCTGTCTCATTATTATGTAAGACAACTCTGGCTAATAATTTTGGACAAGCACCTTGTTCCAGTACATGTTCCTGCTCCTCCTCTCTTTCTGGGTTCTCCTCTCTCTCCTCAAGAGGAGGCTCGTGAAGGCGCGTTCTTTGTTTTCTCTTCTTTCCTCAGCCTAGAAGGTCTTGGGTTTTCCTCTGACATCTGGGATGTAGCCTCTGTCGCCGTATTTGGTGGATCTTGGGTGTTCTTCGCCTAAGTTGGGTTGCTGTTTGGGGTGGCTGTTGGAGGCCTGTGGTTTGCTCTTTCGACGGAGCGTGTAGGCGCGTGTTGTCATCTCCCTTTGGGTTGTTTCCTCATTGGGGTGGATCTCGGTTTGATGGATTACTTCAGTTGGTTCTTCGTTGAATCCAAAGTATTTGAGCTCTCGGTTCCTGCAGGGGGATCATTTTTTAGGCTGGTTGAGAGAATAAAGGGGCTTTCTAGGGTTATGACGGTGGGGAGATATAGCGTTGTGTGGCTAAAGAAAGTGATGGAGAAGATGGTGCGCTTGGCTGTGGATTGTGCCTTCACCTAGTCTTCTAGGGAAGGGAACAGTGCTTTCTTTGCTCAGTTAGGTGTCAATTGAGCAGGTAGATTTTTGGAGGCGGCGGAGTACGTCATGGGTGGTAGTCGAGGGCTCATTTTTGTCCCGAAGGGCCATTATGGGCTGGGATGGAAGATTTTCACCGAGGTGTTGGGGAAGGTGGTGGCTGTTTTCGAATCCTTTTCTGGGAAGAGCCGTGGAGGTCATCTGCAACTCCATCCAACTCCGCCTAGGGATAAGTAGTTGGAAGGGTTGTTGCCCAATGTTGGTGGTGCGTAGGCTTCGAGCGATCTTGGTTGTAATGGTCGCCTTTCTTACGCGGAGGTGGTGCGAACAGCGGAGATCAACTCAGCTTCGGAGGCACTAGTTCGTGGCAATGGACCGCTAGACAAGGACCATTTGGTCGCTGATTTTCCACGGGGGCAGATGGAAGACTTCTTGAATGTTCACGAGTTGAAAAATCGTGGTGAGTCCCATGATACAGCTGTCGTGGAGGGTGGGTTACTTTGCGAATGGTGTGGGCTGTTAGAAACGATTAAAAATGAGGTGGTTTGGGTTAAAACCAAAGTGAGTGGTAGGTTGGAAATTAGATCAATAATTTTGACATGTGGAACTTTTGAAGTATGAACTTAAAATTTGGGTGATTTTTCAAGTACAAGAGATATAGTTTAACCATGATAATTGGGCCAAATGGAGTTATGTTCGAGAAGGAAAGCAATATATTGGTCGTCTATCACCATTTACACTCAATGATCCCACTTTTTGAATTCAATTGAAGTATGTGCCATGGACTGTAGAGCGAGCCTAGCAATGCCTATCAACAGTAGAAGTTTAATTTTTCCACAACTATTAGGCTTGGAATCTGCCCCCCCTCCCCCCAAAAACACACAAAAGAGAGAGAGAGAGAGAGAGAAACAAATGGAGTTATTTGAAACAGTATTGTCAAATTTGACTGGAAGTTTGGTCAACGTGGGGTTTTCTATGTCCAACATGACGAAATGACCTGTAACTGGTAGTTCCCCAGCCTTTTTAGTCCAAACAATGCATTCTGGGTTTTGAATATTCGAAATAATGTTGTGAAATTTGAAACTGGAAGCCAATCAGCCTGGGGTTATCTATGTCCAAACCGCCTCAATTGCATTGATCCTTTAACCAGAACTCCCAGCCTTTTTTAGGGAATCAATGATTTTGTGTTTTGAATATTTAAATTTATCTTGCTACCTAACCTTATTTAAAAGAGACTAAGGAATAAATTGCTCAAAGTTTTTTCTATGTTGTGATTTGATTAATAGGATTGACTAAAGTCTTTCCTTTTGTTAATAATGCATTTTTGGAAGAAATACATATATTATATAATATTTAGTATATATATATAATTATATATATATATATATATATATATATATATTTTTTTTTTGGATAAATAAGAATAAAGTTTATTTCTAACAAGTGACACTTATAAGTACATGTGGTTATGTACAAGTTGTCCCTTAAAGAAATATAATCAAGAAATTCAATGAACAGAAAAAGAAGATGATGAACACTTCCTACAGCCAGCATCTGTTTGTACAACATTCTTAAGAAAGAGGTTTTATAATTGCCTTCGTGAAATTAAAAAAGCTGGAGATGGTTAATTTGTTGCTGGTTTGCAATTTAGTATACGCTGGCTAATCAACTGCCTTTACAGGTCGCTTCGAACTCCGTGAGACTGGTCAGTTCTACATCTAGAGAGCTGCGGCACGAGTGGAATGCTCCATCTGGCTATCCGATTAATGTTGCCACCACTAATGCCACCCAGGTTATTTTACAACTTGTGTTATGAGTTTGGACTAAAGTTTGGTGCTGGGTGATAATGTCCCCAACACTACTGCCGTGATTTGATTTTTCCATAAGCTGTTAATTATTGTTATTCGCCCTAGAAAAATGAATCCATTAATGCTTTAAATAGTATAATGATTAGAATTTTGTGATTTGCCAATGCTTGAGTTGATGCACTTCTTGGGAACACGGATTGACGTATGAGCACCCATTTGCCTTGTTCAGATTTTGTCTTCATTGGCATCAGTGTGGTATTTTTGGAATAAATGACCAATTGATGCATGCACTTCTATGACAGGTTCTATTGGCAACTGGTGGTGGCCATTTAGTTTATCTAGAAATTGGAGATGGGATATTGACAGAAGTAAAACATGCACGGTTGGAATATGAGATCTCATGCCTTGACATAAACCCAATCGGTGAGAATCCCAACTATAGTCAGCTAGCAGCTGTTGGGATGTGGACAGATATAAGTGTAAGGATATTTTCGCTTCCTGACTTGAATCTTATCACAAAGGAGCTTTTAGGAGGAGAAATTATACCTCGCTCTATTCTTCTTTGTGCCTTTGAAGGGGTATGCTTATCTCGGTTCCTTTTAAGTACTTTTGTTCACGGTTATAAGTTCTTATTGTTGCCTTTTAGATATTTTTTAATGGCAGTCATCATGACATCCAATTGGAACATTGAGGGAAGCAATTGTGGGCCAATTCAAATTAATATCAATGATGCTGTGAAACTCACAAATTTGCCACCTTCTTTTACATTTCATTTTAATGAAGTTTTTATGTTGTACTTCCCTAGCTTTTCATACCTTGCTTAAGTAGGTCTGTTGTTTGTTTCTTTCAGATATCGTTAGACCTGTTATTGTGCCCTTGGAGATGGGCATCTATTAAATTTTCTATTGAACACAAGTACTGGTGAGCTGACTGATAGGAAGAAAGTCTCTCTCGGCACCCAGCCTATTACTCTTCGTACTTTCTCATCCAAGAATCTACACATGTATTTGCTGCATCAGATAGGCCAACTGTCATTTACAGCAGCAACAAGAAGCTACTTTACAGCAATGTAAATTTGAAAGAAGTTAGCCATATGTGCCCTTTCAACTCTGCTGCTTTCCCAGACAGGTATATCATCTCTGTGTCCTATCTATAGCTGTGATCTGGTATAATTCGGTTTTAACCTTAATACAATTCGGATATTTCTATTCATCAAATTCTGGTCGTGAAAGATGAGCTAAATGGGCAGTCGGTTTATGAGAAGAAAGTGTATTTGTAACATAATTTAACTCTATACATCAAGCGATTTGGAAACAACTTGTACATAAATAGAGTAAGGAGCATCCCAAGTAACCTGAGATATCTTTACAGCTCTAGATATATATTCCTTGACTCGGTTCAAGATGGATCTAATGTATATTTATGGTACTTAAAATGTCTTTGGATTGCTTGCATAGATCAGTTAGTTTTCCTCAATGGGAGTTTATCAAACGATTTTCGTAACCTGTTTATTGGTTGTTCTGGTATCGGCTTTAGATTAGGTTCTCTCTTGTGGGTGTTTTCGAGATGGGGTATTTGAGTATGTTTGTCGTTGAATGTAAGGTGTTTGAGCTCTCGGCGGTGGAGGGGCCTTCTGTCTTACCTTTCGATGAAAGAGTGGAGGTGTCTCTCGTGCTGTTCTTCTGGGTAAGGTTAGTGATGGCGTGGCTCTTGGGTACGGTGGTAGCGTTGCTGTAAGGGGAGGGGCCGAAAGACTTCGTAAAACTTCCAGAGTAGGGAGTAAAGCTTAAATCGCTCAAAGATGCTCCAATCGACATGGCCGTTATCTGGTTCTTGTGGAATATGGTTGTGGTGGTTGGAGAGCTTTCATGATCTTGCCGGAAGGACGAGATGAAGTGTGCTGGAGAAGCTATGAATTTGAGTTGCAAAATGTTGTCTTTTTTTTTTTTTTTTTTCCAGGTGTCTTGCAGTGAAAGAGTCAGAGTTTTGCCTTCCTGCAAGCCTCTTGGTGTCCTTTTGTCGAGTGGAGTGGGTGGCAGGTCATTGGTTGTAGAGGAGAAGGCTCTGCCTGAGGGTGTTGTGAAAAGGTCGTATGCGGCTTTGGTAGGGATGGGGCAGTGCGGGTTTTTCAAATTTTAGAGTACGAAAAGGGGAGGGGTTGCTAGCAGTGGAGGTGTGCTAGGGGTAGCGTTAGGGCAGTCCAGTTTTTACATTGGCTCTGTCTGGCCTACAGATCCCAGAGAGGATTTGGGAAATTTTTTGGACTTACACTCACTTAAGGACTTGTTGTTTAGTCTAAAAAAGGAAGTCAACATTGTATTGATAGGCTGGAGGTGGGCCAAGGCTTTTGTGGGCTTGAGAGGGTAGTTAAGGATGGAGATGTGGTGGTAAAGTCCAAACCCAATGAGGGGGCCCATCTAACTCGGTTGCTGCATTGGGTTCGAAATTTTCAGGCTCGTTTGTAGTGGCCTAATCCACTGGGGTGTGTGCCAAAGGTTTGGGTCTAGGTTGTAGAAGAGCCCTTGGTGTCGAGTAAGGTTGGTTCTAAGAGCTCGGGTGTGGGGGCCTGTAATGTGGGCTCGGGTGACGAAGTGGGCCTGGGACGTTTTCCTGCGCACGCGGGCTTTTCGGATCCAAATGTTGTGCATTATGGGAGGACCCAGTCGTGTGCGGGCTCGAGTGCACGCGATCCAAGCCCTTCTTTGTCCCATCCAATCAGGAAACGTGATACAACCTGAGTTTAAATCCGCAGACCAAGCCCAAATTTGATCTAAAGGGTGAGTTAGGTCAGGCGTGGGTGGTGTCTCTCGGATTGGGTGCAGGTATAATTTTGGGTCCTATTGATCAACACCTGGGCTCTTTGATAGCTTCGCCGCTGCCCGCACTCAACACCACCCGTTTTGGTGGAGATCGGGAGGGGAGGTTAGGCGTTTCAAGGGGCGTGGGCTCTGATAGCATCGTAAGCAGCTCCAAGACAGTGGCGCTACCCTTTGTTGCCCAAACGCCATCATCGTGTCCTGTTGAAAACAGTCTCATGTCCAGAGTTGGCCAGCGAGGGCCTAGAAGCTGGTTTTGTGGAGTTGAGGTTGTTGGTGGATGGGCCTCTGGAAGTGGGTGCTTCTTCAGACAATTCCATCATCGAGGGGGTTGCTTTGGGCTTCGGTGGGTTAGATATTGTGGCTACTCCTAAGGTATTGGAGTGGGCCCTAGATAGCAGAGTGGGGAAGAGGTTTTCCTTCTCTGATCTCAACCCTAGGTCCGCTTTTCACCTCTGGAGAAGAAGTAAGGGGAAGAAAGTAGAGGGGGACAAGAGCTACAGATTGTGCAGGCAACTCTTTTGGAAGGTTTCTGATTGGTTGCGGTGGGGAAGAGGAGCCATGTTCCTCGGATATAGTGCTTTATCCAGGGGACATGCATAGGGATAGTGACCTTTGACTGTCCATTCCCTCGCTATAATCAAGGAGCCAGCTTTGCCGGAATCAATTTCTTCGTATTGGGTGGTTCAGAAAGTGAAGAGTTTCAGCCACGTCTTGGGGCTCTCTTGCAAAGTGTCTAAGGATGAGTTGATGGCTTTGTTCACAGCCATTGAAGCAACTCGACTTTAGTTGGAGGCAAAAGTCAAGTGCTCTTTGGCTAAAAAAAGGTGATAAATGCACGAAGTTTTTCTATCGGGTGGCCAACTCGAATAGGAGAAACAACTCCATTGAAGCGCTATCAGCTAATGGCTCAATTTCTTCTGGTCAATCTGCTATAAGGGAACACATTGTGCACTACTATGATGATTTGTTTTCAGAACAGTTCAATTGGCAGCCTAAGTTGGATGGCCTTGATTTTGACTCCATAGATGCGGAGGAAGCCTTTGGGTTAGAGAGTCTATTTGAGGTTCTTGAGGTTCTGAAAGGGATGCATAATGTATGTCTTCCTTGGCAAATACATGATCTTTTAAGAAGATGCATTTAATGCTATAGATCTCGCAATTTTAGTGTTATTTTGTCCCCAGAGTTCTTTCAGTCAGAAAAGAGTGGTGTAGGGCAGGACAGCAAGTAAGATTAGGATGGATGCGTTGACTATTTCAAATTGTGAACACATTATGGGCCAAAATACAATGAAATCAATATACTCATTATGGGACAGATAGGGCATTTATTATGGTATAATGATTACCATACCTAGCTGGTTGTGAAAACTGCTGTACTTAAAAACCAAAAAGAGAGAGAGAAGGGGTTCACAACTGCATTTGTTGGCCTGTCTAGAGATGACACTTGATGTGCAAGACGGATATCGGAAACCTGATCCCAGGCCTTTATTTGTTTGTTTTTTCTTTCTGTTTTTTTTTTTTTCCTTGTTTTGTGTCTTATATTTCTCTCTTGACTAATGCAGGGATATGGGGGTGGGAGGGAGGTTAAACTCCATCTACTTTCATACTGATTTTATTTATTTATTGTCAACAGCCTTGCGATTGCAAAAGAAGGTGAGCTTACTATTGGCACCATTGATGATATCCAGAAACTTCACATCCATTCTATCCCACTTGGCGAGCATGCACGCCGTATCTGTCATCAGGAGCAGTCCAGGACCTTTGCTATTTGCAGTGTGAAATATAACCAGTCCAGTCCGGAAGATTCTGAAATGCACTTTATCCGCCTTCTGGATGACCAGACGTTTGAGTTCATTTCTACCTACCCACTTGACACTTACGAGTATGCTTGCTCCATCCTTAGTTGCTCTTTTTCTGATGATAATAATGTGTACTACTGTGTTGGCACTGCATACGTATTGCCAGAAGAGAATGAACCAACCAAGGTAATATTGACCCTTTTAGTCTTCTGTTTTTTTTTTTTTGTAAGGCCCTAAACGTAAATGAAGTATGCTGATATTATTAACGTTTGTGTTTCCTTCATAAACAATTTTAGGGCCGAATACTAGTTTTCATAGTTGAAGACGGGAAGCTACAGCTTATTGCCGAGAAGGAAACTAGGGGATCTGTCTACTCTTTGAATGCCTTTAATGGCAAGCCGCTGGCTGCTATCAATCAAAAGATCCAGTTGTACAAGTGGATGCTCCGGGATGATGGTACTCGTGAATTACAATCTGAATGTGGACATCATGGACACATACTTGCCCTCTACGTTCAAACTCGTGGAGATTTCATCGTTGTTGGTGATCTTATGAAGTCCATATCCTTGTTAATCTACAAGGCAAGTAATTATCCCCCTATTCTACCATCATATGATTTATCATCAAGTCATTTAAATTATCCTTCTTGTCTACCAGTCCAACCGCCACTGAGCCCTATGTGAAAAAGGTGTGGTTGTGGTTAGAAAATAAAACCCACTGGCCACATGAGGTCCAACATAGTACATGTCCTGTTGTTTTCTGCCCTGACAACAAAAGACTCCCCTGTTTGGATCTTCAAACATAATTTCAATTTTCTTTTTTCGTCCTCTTGGTCAGCAGTTTAGTTTTTACCAGGATTCTTATAGCTGCACTTTTCTTGCTGAGTGATCAAAACTGCTCTTTTGTTCAGCATGAAGAAGGTGCCATTGAGGAGCGAGCCCGTGACTATAATGCAAATTGGATGTCAGCTGTTGAGATTCTTGACGATGACATTTACATTGGTGCTGAAAATAACTTCAATCTCGTCACTGTCCGGAAGAATAGTGAAGGTGCCACTGATGAGGAACGGGGCCGTCTTGAGGTAGTTGGTGAGTATCACCTTGGAGAATTTGTCAATCGGTTCCGGCATGGTTCCCTCGTCATGCGCTTGCCGGATTCTGACGTGGGCCAGATTCCAACTGCCATTTTTGGTACTGTTAATGGTGTAATTGGAGTAATTGCTTCACTTCCAAACGAGCAGTATCTGTTTTTAGAGAAGCTTCAGTCAAACTTAAGGAAGGTGATAAAGGGTGTTGGAGGGCTGAGCCATGAGCATTGGAGGTCATTTAACAATGAGAAGAAGACAGTAGATGCCAGAAATTTCTTGGATGGAGATCTGATCGAATCATTCCTTGATCTCAACCGTATTAAGATGGATGAGAGTTCAAAGACGATGAATGTTTCAGTTGAGGAGCTTTGCAAGAGAGTCGAAGAATTGACGAGGTTGCATTGATATCATTATCTGTTTGATTCCTTTTTCTTTTCTTTTTTATTCGTATTCTTTTTTCTCCTCATTTGGAATTTTTTGCAGATGAATCTTCTTTTGTTTTGTAGTCTTTGAGATTACGCTATGCTTTGTCCTGCACGTAATGTATTATATCTTTGATCATTTCGTGTCTCATAAGATGAATGCTTGACCCCATGGGCAGAGTAACCCTCTCTTTTTTTTTTTTAGTTAGTTAGAGTAACCTTATTCGTGCAAGAGGAGAGAGGATTATTCCCAGAGTACTAAATCATTTTCTATTTGGTATATGTCTGGACTAACTACAAATTGATTGGTTTAAACCTCAAGAGTTTGGTCAGAAAAAGGACTCGCGACGATTATTCACTTTACACGACAATGGTAAGAACTTTTCTTGGGGGGCTGGGCTAAAAAGTCCAAAAAAAGTGTGATTTTATGTGTAAAGAGGAAAATAAAGGTAGGGTCCAAAACCCAACGCCCATCCTGGCTCAATGTTCAGAAGGAAGTTTTCTTCTATCCAGAGGTTCCTTCTTGGCAAGAGAGACTACTACTGATGTTACTGCACCTGGGTTAAAAGCAAAGTTATTCAAGTTATTCTTCTAGAATTCCCTCCTTGACAAGAATAATTATTGCTGATATTACTGAACTAGGGTCAAGGAAGAACCTACTGAAATTAGAGAATGTTGATGTGCTTGTTGAATATTATAGCATTACAAAAGCTAAGTTTTGAAAAGGGACAAAATTCTTACTTCTGTGAACTCTTTCTCTTCCTCTCCCCTCCAAGCAGGAGTGCGGCTCCCTACCTCTCCTCCCTTCCCTTCTCCTGCTGCCCATCACCACCATTGCCACCCTCTTCCAACCCCTCTCCCCGTTTCTCAATCACATCTACCCCCCCTTCCCATCCCATCCCGTTGCCCTCTACCCTCCCTCATCTCGCTGCCACCCCTACCTTTCTTTTCCCTTAGATCTTGCTTTCCTTGCTCCAAATCTAGACCCTTTTTATGTCTTTCCGCCCTCCTCCCCATTCTACCACCACTCCCACCGCCGTCGGGGTCTTTTAAAAAATCACCACCCTCTTTGGGCAGCAAAAATAAATTTTCTATTGTATGTATTTTTTTTTTTTCTTTTATTTTGGCCTCTCATTTTCAAGTGCTTTGGTTTTGGGGTTTGGGGGGTCGCAACAACCAGCATCCAGATTCTGAATGCATTAAGACACTATTTGTAACGCCTCAACAAGGGTAGTTTTTGTATCCCTTTTCCCGATTTATTTAAAAAAAAAAAAACAAAAACAAAAACAAGGGTAAGTTTTCCCTTGCTACGGCTCAAGACCAATTAGTATCAATGCGGTCGAATCCGTTGCAGTGAACAAGTCCATCTTCCCTGCTTTTGCGGTGGTCATCTTTTTTCTCCAACAGTCCAACCAAGATTCCTCTCTGATCAGCTACTGCTTTCAAACCACCTGGAGATTTTTGTTTTGTTTTTGAATTTCACTCAGTTGTAAGCCCATTTCAGATTTTTGAGTACATCCTTAAAGATATAAACAGGACAAGAATTGCTTCAACTACCTTCATATATGTTGTCAATATAAAAACATAATGTAGTCCAAACAATATAAAAACATAACCATGACTTGAAAACACTATTAAACAGAGAAATAGAACATAACATAAATCTGTCCAAGCATTTGCTCAATACATCATGTACTCCAAATATCCATGAGAAATGTCGCACTAAAACAGCCAGTATCAGTCCAAATAGCCCTTCAACAGCCATCACTCAAAGAACTCTTACATGTCCTCGTCCTCAAACACTCTCATCCTCATTGTCGTCATGATTGTTACCTGCCCAATCAAAATGTATTCAATACGTTTTATATGATATATATATCTTATGCAATTACAATAATCTAAATGATATAGTGTAATTTACCCATTCCAAATTAATACGATAACAGTTTCTATGGATAATGTTAGTTCTCCAAACTGCATAAATACATGGATAATGTTGACTCTGAATTGTACGGATTGAGAGAGCAAAATTTCGTCGTCATAATAGTATAGACTAAATTTCTGTTTTATAGTATACAACCAAAATGTAAAGGAGAAAAAACATGCATGAATGTCTGTATGTATGTATGCAAACAGACAACTCAGCCAGCATTAAAAAGAAATGAACTCCCAAGTATGAATAAAAATATAGCACTAACATTTTTCCTTCAAGTCATCAACCTGACAGATACATTCTTGGTTCTATATTATCCGCATTGTCTTAAATTATTGATTAAATGATTAAATTTACATCTTTTTATCAACTTAAACTTTTAGGATAAATGGTGATTTAACACATCGTACTTCAAAAGTTTCTTGGAAATGAGAGAACTCTCTCACAAAAATCCAAGTATCATCAAAATTGGGGAGAACAAACTAGGAATGCACATGATGCACATTTAGCTTATAAAAACACCTTCACAAGTTGCAGGGCACTTTTTTCAGACTGGGAAAATAGAATATGATTTGAAAGTGGAAGGTAGAGTTGCAAACATATGGGCCATGCCGGAATTATTAATTCTGGTACAAACTAGAAAGAAAATCTCTAATGTACACAATACCTTGTATCGAAAATTTCCAACGAAAAACCCTATGTGCATGCCCAACTTAGTTTCCTCGAAAATTTTGAAAGGATGTATATATCACAAAACATGATAAACCAAGTCAAAATAAAAGTGACATCTCAAACTAGGGGCGGATTATGTACATATTCAAGTTGTATATATTTGGCAAAAGAGAAAAATAGACTCCAGTGAGCAAACTAAAAAGTGCATGATCCAGTGCTAGAGAAATAAGTTGAGTGCATGCTCCTAATTTGTTTATAAATCGACACCCATCACTACTTTTTTCTTTTTCTCTGACTTTTTTTTTTTTTTTTTATTCAGAATTTACTCAAAATCTCAACACTTCGATATTTTACCATCATCCCACGAATAATAGAAATGACCCTATTATTTATTAACATTATAAACAAAGAATTCAAAGTCCTTAATCAACAAGTAATTGACCAAAGACTAAGTCACAACTCAGAATAAAACAGTGGATCATCTAGCAGATAATTGTTGTTACGCAAAGTTTTATTACAATTTAGAAGTTAAAATCAATCAGGTAATTGACTTACTACAGTGCTGATACTGCTTATTATGGTCAACCAAGTAATACAGTGAAATTCTTTTGCTACGTATTTTGTTGGTGGGGGTTACAATGGATATCAAAAGTCATGATTTGTATGAGAATATACAATGAAACTAGACTTTTTCTTTTTTCTTTTGATGTGTATGAGAAATAAGCATGAACTGAAATTGCTCAAAACAACACTGGTATATCAAATTTGGGAAAGAAGTCCAGTCCTGCGTTGTCATTGATTATATTATTTTGATAATTAAGTAGATACCATACCAGCGTGAAATTGGCAGTACATAATCCAAGTTACACAAACAAATACGTGACATGCATAGTTGTTTTCATTAACAAAAAGAAAGCACAATTCCTCTAGAAAAGAAGATACTTTGAAAGGATCGTTATCGTTTTGCTAAAACGAAAGAAATGAACATGGAAAGATATTCCTTTGGAAGTCTGATGGGCACACCAAACACGAGCCACAGATCACACCAGCCCATGACCTTATGGGTGGGTGATTGAGGGCTGGATTACTATTAGGCTTTTATTAGTTTGCATTTTATTTGTTTTATTGTTTATCTTTCATACTGGTTGTAGTATTTTTATTTTGGACTTTATGTTATTTTAGCAGGCAATTAGCCCAAGTACGGTTTGGGTTAGAGTTAGGGTTTAATCCCTAGTCTATTTAAACTTAATTTTCTATTGTATTAGCAGCTTATGATGAATTAACAAAAGTGACCGACCGGTTGTCGTCTTTGTCTTTCCTCTCTTTTCTCTTCTCTTTGGTGCTTCTTCTTCTCCTCTCTTACTTCTTTTCTCGGCTTCTATTTCTCTTCTTCTCTCTCTTCAAACTTTTTTCTCACTTGCTTCTTGTCCTGCATCACAGCGGGAGCTACATATTCAAGAAGACATTGGAGGTTGGAGTGCTGAAAGGCAAGTCCCAAGGAGAGGATGGCATGATGGTTTGCAGTCCACTTCTTTCTTAAGTGTTGAAATAGAGGGCAATTATTCGAAATAAAACAAAAACAAAAACTACACAAAAAAATGAAGGTTATATAAATAGCCTTGATGTCCATGGTAATTAAATCATGCAAACCTGGGTCGATTCAAAGATTGATCCATGTTTATTACATTGAAACTACCAAGTTTATTTTNGTTAGCAGAATTAACAGCTGGATATGTGCTGGCGCCCTAGTCTATAAAGGCAGCATATATTCTTTCCTTTTTTAGTCTAGCTATATATAGAAGAGTATATTGTATATATGCATAGAATTGATAGGCGTTTATTCTTACCTTGCATAGTCCTGTGTAATGGCTGATTTGCAGCCTTGTAATTAGCCCTACAGCTTCTATATAAAGTAAGCAACTCTCACAAGGAGAGCATTCAGAACAAAACCTAAATTGACATGGTATCAGAGCCACAAATTATTTTCGTGGTTTTCTCTCAGCTTGTCTGAATTCTTGGTTCCTTGTTTTCTTTTCGGTAATTTATTTTTGAGGGTTGCTTGGTGGCTGTCGGCTCTTGGTTGTCTGTTGCTTGGTGGCTGTCTGCTGGAATATTTCTGGTTGTGACGCATTCTTGGTGGCTGTCGACAGATTCTGGAGGGGTATTTTTGGTGAATCAGGTTTATACTTTCTGATTATAATTTTGTCGCAATTCTGGTTTGGGTGTGTGACTATCGGCAATTTTTTTTTTGGTGTTGTTGGGCTGTTGCAATTCTTGTTCCAGTAACTGTTGTGATTTCTCTGCTCTGTCAATTTTTTGTGGTTTATTAATGTCTGGTAGAAAATTCTATTATTCACCCTTTATGGCAATTTAAAACTGTAATGCAGAATTAACAGCTGGATATGTGCTGGCGCCCTAGTCTATAAAGGCAGCATATATTCTTTCCTTTTTTAGTCTAGCTATATATAGAAGAGTATATTGTATATATGCATAGAATTGATAGGCGTTTATTCTTACTCTGCATAGTCCTGTGTAATGGCTGATTTGCAGCCTTGTAATTAGCCCTACAGCTTCTATATAAAGTAGCAACTCTCACAAGGAGAGCATTCAGAACAAAACCTAAATTGACATGGTATCAGAGCCACAAATTATTTTCGTGGTTTTCTCTCAGCTTGTCTGAATTCTTGGTTCCTTGTTTTCTTTTCGGTAATTTTATTTTGAGGTTGCTTGGTGGCTGTCGGCTCTTGGTTTTCTGTTGCTTGGTGGCTGTCTGTCTGGAATATTTCTGGTTGTGACGCATTCTTGGTGGCTGTCGACAGATTCTGGAGGGTATTTTTGGTGAATCAGGTATACTTCTGCTGAATATAATTTGTCGCAATTCTGGTTTGGGTGTGTGACTATCGGCAATTTTTTTTGTGTGTTGTTGGGCTGTTGCAATCTTGTTCCAGTAACGTGTGTGATTTCTCTGCTTCGTCAATTTTTTTTGTGGTTATTATGTCTGGAGAAAATTCTATTGTTCGCTTTAATGGCAAGAACTACGCCAGTTGGGAATTTCAGTTCAGGATGTTTGTGAAAGGGAAGGAGTTATGGGGTCATTTGGATGGGTCTTCTAAGGCTCCAACTGATCCCAAAGAACTTAGTTCATGGGAAAGCAAGGATGCCAGAATTGCTTCCTGGCTACTCAGCTCTGTTGAACCTCATATGGTCAACAATCTTCGTGGGTTCACTACTGTTAAGGCGATGTGGGATTACCTTCGGCAAATTTATTATCAAGATAATTCTGCCCGAAAGTTTCAATTGGAGTTAGACATTGGAAACTATCGCCAAGGGAACCTCTCTATTGAGCAATTTTATTCCGGTTTTATTAATTTATGGAGTGATTATTCTGGGTTGGTGCATTCTCAGGTTCCCAAAGAAGCTTTGGCAGCACTACAAGCGGTTCACTCTGAGAGCCAGCGTGACCAATTCTTGATGAAGCTTAGACCTGAGTTTGAAAGTGCACGAGCTGGGTTAATCAATCGCACACTTGTCCCCTCTTTGGAGGTTTGCTTGGGTGAGCTCTTGCGTGAAGAACAGCATCTCGCCTCACAGCTTGGCCTTGATCAAGACACTGGTGGTTCTGAGATGGTTAATATGGCATACGCTGCTCAAGGCAGAGGACGATCCAAATCTCCACCACAATGTTATAGTTGCAAGGAAATTGGGCACATTGCCAAATATTGCAGCAAGAAATTCTGCAATTATTGCAAGAAGGAGGGTCATATCCTTAAGGATTGTCGTGTACGCCCTCAGAATCGACCCGCTCCTGCTTTTCATACTGCTGTTCAGTCCGCTTTTGTGCCTATATCTTCCACTTTGCCCGCTGTTCCGAGTTCCTCTTCCAACATTACTCCCGAGCAGGTTCAACAGATGATTATTTCTGCCCTTTCTGCTCTTGGTCTCCAAGGTAAGACACCCTCATTTCTTGGAAGAGTAAGAAGCAGGCTCGTGTCTCGAAGTCATCCACCGAGTCTGAATATCGGGCTATGTCGTCTGCCTGTTCTGAAATTGTATGGCTTCGAGGGTTGTTAGGCGACTTAGTATTCCACAGCTTACTCCTACTCCTCTTCATGCTGATAATAACTAGTGCCATTCAGATTGCTGCCAATCCTGTTTTTCATGAGCGTACCAAACATATTGAAGTGGATTGTCATTCCATTCGTGAAGCCTTTGCTCGCCAAGAAATTACTCTTCCACAACATTTCCACTGAACACCAAACTGCTGATGTCTTCACCAAGGCTCTCTCTCGTCCGCGCCATCAGTTCTTGTTGACAAGCAAGACTACCCTTGGGATCGTCATACTTCTTGTGTATGTTGATGATATTGTGATTACTGGATCTGATCTCCAGTTAATTGAGCAGCTCCAACAGCGCCTCAAATCTTCGTTTCATATGAAAGATCTTGGTCCACTGCAGTATTTTCTTGGACTTGAGGTTCACCCTTGTCCGAATGGCACGCTCTTACATCAGCATAAGTACACCCAAGAACTTCTTTCTTTAGCAGGCCTTCAAGACGGAAATTCGGTTCTTACACCTATGGAGGTCAATTTGAAGCTGCGTCAGGCGGATGGTGATCCCTTATCTGATCCTTCAATGTATCGGCAGCTGGTGGGCAGTTTGAATTATTTGACCATTACTCGACCTGATATCTCGTTTGCTGTTCAGCAAGTCAGTCAGTTTATGCAGGCTCCATGCCAGACACATTTGGCTGCTGTCCGTCGTCTTCTTCGATATCTCAAAGGGACATCTGGTCGCGGCTTGTTTTTTCCCTCAGGGAATTCTTTACAGTTGCAGGGTTTTAGTGATGCCGACTGGGCTGGTTGTGCGGATACTCGTCGTTCTGTTACGGGTTGGTGTATGTTTCTTGGCGATGCCCTCATTTCTTGGAAGAGTAAGAAGCAGGCTCGTGTCTCGAAGTCATCCACCGAGTCTGAATATCGGGCTATGTCGTCTGCCTGTTCTGAAATTGTATGGCTTCGAGGGTTGTTAGGCGAACTTAGTATTCCACAGCTTACTCCTACTCCTCTTCATGCTGATAATACTAGTGCCATTCAGATTGCTGCCAATCCTGTTTTTCATGAGCGTACCAAACATATTGAAGTGGATTGTCATTCCATTCGTGAAGCCTTTGCTCGCCAAGAAATTACTCTTCCACACATTTCCACTGAACACCAAACTGCTGATGTCTTCACCAAGGCTCTCTCTCGTCCGCGCCATCAGTTCTTGATTGACAAATTGATGCTTCTCGATCGCCCAGCATCAATTTGAGGGGGGATGTTAGCAGAATTAACAGCTGGATATGTGCTGGCCTAGTCTATAAAGGCAGCATATATTCTTTCCTTTTTTAGTCTAGCTATATATAGAAGAGTATATTGTTATATATGCATAGAATTGATAGGCGTTTATTCTTTACCTTGCATAGTCCTGTGTAATGGCTGATTTTCAGCCTTGTAATTAGCCCGACAGCTTCTATATAAAGTAAGCAACTCTCACAAGGAGAGCATTCAGAACAAAACCTAAATTGACATATTTTGGTCAAGGTTGTTGGTCCCAAGGGGGCACTTCCTGGTCAAACATTGTCTTACCTTCCTTGTTCTAAGATGCAATATTTTCTCTTAAGTGCAGTTTTTCAATGTGATAATTTCAATAAGAATCAAATATTTTTATACGATCTACATCACATGCTTTAACAAATTCACCTCCATCCATTAACCTCTTCTTATGGTAAATCAATACAAACATCTATGACAGTCACCAAACAAAAACAAAAAACATGCGCTATTTCTAGTCCTCCCATTCCTTTCTTTCTCACTCCTTCCAAACCACCCCTATGAGTACATCGACCTCTTCCGCCTCCTCCAAGTTCATCTACCCATTATTCCATCAAAATTTAACTCTATCTCTGTGTTCTCTTTGATTTTCCTTTAAATTTAGCTCATATACTTGTTTTACTATTTTGGTTTCATAGGGGAAAAGAATAATAACAAGCAAATGTTTAGAAATACAAATTCATCCTATAAGCAAAATTAATAACAAGCAGATGTATAGAAAAACGCAGCAGATTACAATAGAGAGAGAAAAAGAAACCTTTAAAACGGAGCAGTACATCACACCAAAGGAGCGGCTTTAGGCTGCTGTCAGGGCTCACCGGAGAACCTTCCGTTCTTCTTCCTACAAGATTTGACGATGGCGAAGGTGTTGGCTGACGGTGCTGCTGAAATCGGAGGTTCTGAGAGAGAGAGAGAGATAGCAGAAAGGATAAATGGAATGTCCAAGAAGTTGAGCATTTCTTAGGCATGGTTTTGGGAAACATATACCTGCTTCTTTTTTTTTTTTAATAATTGTGTCGCTAAATACCAGCAACCATAAATGACAAATAAAGAATAAAGCAAGCTTTTTTGTTTTATGAATAAGCAATCCATTAAGCAATAAAGTTAGCTTTAAAAACGCATGGTTTTTAACAACCCCCACCAACACACACACTAGAGGCAAAAGCTTACGCTCAGTTTTACTTGAAAAGTTGGCTGGATCCAAATTGGGAGCGATATTGATGTTGGAGAAGACAGAAACTTTGATACACAATGCCGCTGAAAGCTTCTATCTCCCAAGTTAAAGATGCCCATGTCATAACGAGCCGAAGCGTGGACACCTGCTTTGAAAGTATAACCAGTTACACAGTAATCCACAAAGTATATGGAATTCGGATGGCATCCAAGTGAGTCAAAAGCTGGCACATAGGTGGAAGTATTGCCATCCAAGAACAAGACTCTGTCACCAAGAACAAGGTCCTTTGTTTCAACCCACTTTGTCTCCCCATTTAGAACTACTAGCTTGAAAACCTTGAACCCTTGTGTCACCACACGCTTTGGCTTTGCATGAATGAAATCCAAAATCCTTACAAGCTGTAGTATATTGCCACTAGCTGATTCAACAATATAATTCTTCTCCATAGAACTAGAAAAGCAGTTAGGTGAAACCATGTTCAACTTGGGACAATGTTCACTAATATCACAAGTTTTGACAAGGAGATGGTCATGGTCCTCTATAAATTCAAGCAGGGTGAATTGGCTTTCATTAGGCCAGGTGATAAAGGATCGACTTGCATAGAGGGGTGCGGGGGTGTTGTTGATGTTATTTATTCCAAAGGTCTATTTTATGCCCTCTATGAATTTGGTTCA
>FXXK01000554.1:47890-146271 GCA_900184695.1 Betula pendula
CACAGATTGACCCCAGCCCCCACCTTCCTATCATCACCACAGAGGGCACCCTCACTCCTGAACCAGAGCGAATTCTGCAACGACGAATGACAAAGAAGGGAAACACGGCCAGCACTGAAATATTGATGCAGTGGAAAGGCACAACAGCAGAAGAAGCAACTTGGGAAGAACTCGACAGCCTGAAGAAGCGCTTTCCTGACCTTGTGGGCAAGGTCTTCTAACAAAGGAGGCCGTGTTATGTGCCGTGTTAGGTGCTCTTGGTCTGCAATCCGAAAGCTATGGAACTAAGAGAGGAATGAAGCTTCTAAAATGCACAACAAAGGCCAACCACGTGTCCCACTCTATCTTACTATTTAATGCATGCTTTAGTAGTTTTATGTTAATATTATCCAGCTGTCTCTTGTTCCTCATTAACTCCAGAGTATTCTGGAAGTAAGGAGGGATCGTGGCCTGTAGCTGTTAGTGGGTTATTTGTAAAGGGTTAGTGGGTTAGATAATGGGGAGTCATGAAGTCCACGGTTATGTTAGTAAGTTAGTGGGCTAGCAGTTATTTTCATATGTTCCTGTATTTAAGTTAAAATCTTTTATTGAATGGATATCCAGAAAATTATTAACAAAGTCTTAGATCCTCTAGCCGTGAGTTAGAAGGAGAGGAGGAAATTGGCCCCTAAAAGTGCCAATCAGTTCTATATTTACAGCCTTTAATCCATTAAATTTCCAAGCCCATAACACCCTAGGGCCNAAGGGGTTAGTGGGTTAGATAATGGGGAGTCATGGAAGTCCACGGTTATGTTAGTAAGTTAGTGGGCTAGCAGTTATTTACATGTGTCCTGTATTTAAGTTAAAGTCTTTTATTGAATGAGTATCCAGAAAATTATAAACAAAGTCTAGATCTTCTAGCCGTGAGTTAGAAGGAGAGGAAGAAATTGGCCCCTAAAAGTGTCAATCAGTTCTATATTTACAGCATTTAATCCATCAAATATCCAAGCCCATAACAAGTAGTTTCAGAGCCGCGTTCCTACGACAATGGCGGATGGCACACGAGCTTCTCAACTAGTTGAATCCATGGCTAAACTCCGTGAAGAAAGCAAGGCGGAAAGTGCCCGAGTGTCCTAGCTAGCTGAATCCTTGGAAGAGCTACGTGCAGCAAGCAAGGAGTTCCAATCCAAAACTGATGCCAGCCTCAGCGCCATCCTGGAAAAATTATCAACATTAGCACCAGATTATGTTCATCCACACAGACATCAAAATCAAGGAGAAACTAGTGGGGAGACTAGTTCTAACAATCCTCCATTCTCTGAAGGTGGGGGAGGGATACATGCGAGATCCGTCAAGCTGGACTTTCCCAAATTTGATGGGACTGATCCAACCAACTGGATCCTCAAGGCTCAACAATTTTTTTCCTATGGCCAAATTCCAGACAACCAAAAGGTGCCCATTTCCGCCTTTCACATGGAAGGACGAGCTCTCCAATGGTACAATTGGTTAATGGAATCCGGTCCAGTAGAAGGATGGGAAGAGTTTGTAGTAGCACTTAAGGTAAGATTTGCTCCATCGGCTTTTGATGACCCTGTGGGAGCTTTCACTAAGCTTACACAGACAACAACAGTAGATGAGTACCAATCTCAGTTTGAGGTACTATCTAATAAGATCACAGGGTTAACTGAGGAGTTTAGGGTAAGTACTTTCATTAGTGGCCTTAAAGAGGAGATTAGAATTATCGTTACCATGATGAAACCCAGCTTATTACCAGCAACATTTGGGCTGGCCAGATTGCAAGAAGAGGAAGTGTGGAGAAGGAACTGAAGCTCAAGAGCCCCACCATGGCCTTCCAATTCAAACTACCCAACAAGTAAGTCATCCTACCCCAAATTGGCTGCCCCACCTACTACTCCCAACCCAATAGGTCCCAACTTTCCAGCAAACAACCGAAGTTTTAATCCCAACTATATCAACCCTTATCCCAACCGAAACCTTAATTTCCACAGCCCAAAAAATGTTGCCCGAAGACCCAACCTACCAATTAAAAGAATTTCTCCAAGCCAAATGCTAGAACGACGTGAGAAGGGACTATGCTATAACTGCGATGAAAAATTCCATCCGGGCCATAGGTGCAACCGTCCCAAAATTTATTTGTTGGAAGGATTGGAGGTGGAGGAAGTTGCCGCACCAGAAATAGAAGGGGTTCATGCTCATGAAGGAGAGGAGGGGGAAGCTCATGGAGGAGAGGGAGAATTGTTGGAGATTTCTCTCCATGCAATTGCTGGTGCACTAGCACCTAAAACCATGAGGTTGATTGGCACGATCAACAATCAATTGGTGGTGGTTCTTATTGACACAGGAAGCACACATAGTTTCCTAGATCCAAATGTAGCAAGGCGAGCCCAACTGCCAATGCATGACATGAGCAAACTAACAGTCAAAGTGGCAAATGGAGATTCAGGTATTCCTCCAAGGTCAAAAATTTACTACTACTCTCTACCTACTTACATTAGGAGGATGTGACCTTGTGTTGGGGGTCGATTGGTTAAGATTTTTAGGTCCTATTCTTTGGGACTTTATTGATCTCACCATGAAGTTCCAGCAAGAGGGGAAGGACATCCAGCTTAAAGGGTTAAGTCCTAGTGAATCTACTCTAGAGGAGGGAAAATCCATATGCAAAAACANCAAGAGTTTCAAGGGGTATTTGAAGAAGCAACAGGGCTGCCACCTACCAGGAGCTATGATCACAAAATTCCCCTACAAGAAGGGGCCCAACCAACATGTGTAAGACCCTACCGGTACCCTTTTTACCAAAAAGAGGAGATCGAAAGGCAAGTGAAGGACATGCTGAAATCAGGGGTTATCAGGCCAAGCCAAAGTCCATACTCTTCACCCATCCTATTGGTTAGAAAGGCTGATGGAAGCTGGCGTATGTGCGTGGATTACAGGGCTCTCAACAAGGGAATGGTGAAAGATAAGTATCCTATACCTAATATTGATGAACTATTAGATGAGTTGCATGGGGCGGTAATATTCTCCAAGTTAGATCTGAAATCAGGATACCATCAAATTAGAATGGATCCTAATGATGTACCTAAAATTGCCTTTAGAACACACGAGGGCCACTATAAGTTTTTAGTGATGCCCTTCGGGCTCACTAACGCACCCTCTACCTTCCAAGGTCTCATGAATGGCTTGTTTAAACCTTATTTAAGGAAGTTTGTGTTAGTTTTTTTTTATGACATCCTAGTCTACAGCAAAAACTTCACAGACCATCTTAAACATTTGAAGGCAGTGATGAGAATCTTGAAAAACCATCAACTCTATGCTAAGATGTCTAAATGTTCATTTGGGAAACAAGAAGTGGCGTATCTAGGTCATCTAATTTCAGAGGAGGGGGTAAAAACAGATCCTGCCAAGATCACAGCTATGGTAAATTGGCCAATCCCAAAAACTCCTAAGGCCTTGAGAGGGTTTCTTGGCCTCACAGGCTACTATCGAAAGTTTGTTATGGGCTATGGGGGAATTGCAGCTCCTTTAACTTCTTTACTAAAAAAAGAGTCTTTTGGGTGGAATGATAGGGCCTTTGCAGCCTTTACTAAACTTAAAGAAGTGATGACCACACCCCCGGTCTTGGGATTGCCTGATTTTACTAAACCATTTTTAATTGAGTGCAATGCCTCAGGGGAAGGAATAAGGACTGTTTTGATGCAAGGAGGCAGACCTTTAGCCTATTTCAGTCAAGGACTCAAAGGCAAAAACCTGCTCCTATCCACATATGAAAAAGAGCTACTAGCTCTAGTGCTGGCTGTACAAAAGTGGAGGCATTACCTTCTGGGTCACTGATTTAAGGTCAAGACAGATCAACAAGCATTGAAATATCTTCTGGATCAGAGGATAGGGACACCAGCTCAGCAAAAGTGGGTCTTTAAACTATTGGGGTTTGATTTCGAGGTGGATTACAAACGGGGCAAGGAGAATAAAGCAGCTGATGCTTTATCTCGGATCCATGCAACAGAAGATCAGACAGAATCTCCAACACAGCAGGCAATCACTCAAACAGAGCATACAGAGGACTCAATAGCACAGAATCATGCAATCAGTGTAGTCAACCCAACATGGATAGAAGAATTGAAGAAAACTTATCCTGAAGACCAGCTGCTCCGAGATCTACTTCAGCAATATCACAAGGGAGAGTTAGACCCCGTGAAATACCATTTCCAGCATGGACTCCTCTTTTATAAAGGGCGAATCCATCTTGGTTCACTGGGTCCGATTCAGCAGCAAATCCTACAACAATTCCATAGCACTCCATTAGCAGGTCATATGGGTACACATAAAACTTTTTCAAGGATAAAGAAAGAGTTTTACTGGCCTGGACTCAGAGGGGCTGTCCGCACGTTCATCAGGGAATGTGATGTCTGCCAGAGGAACAAGACAGAGACACTGCACCCAGCAGGACTCCTCCAACCATTACCAATCCCAGCCAAAATCTGGACTGAGATTAGAATGGATTTTGTCGAGGGTTTACCAAGCTCCACAGGTAAGAATGTAATCATGGTTGTGGTGGACAGATTGAGCAAATACGCACACTTTGTGTCCTTGGTACATCCTTATACAGCAGGGATGGTGGCGAGGCTCTTCATCGACAACATCTTCAAGCTACATGGCATGCCACAAACGATTTCAGTGATAGGGATCCGGTATTTACTAGCAACTTTTGGAGGGAGATATTTCGGTTGAGTGGTACCGAGCTCTTAATGAGCTCCGCTTACCATCCCCAAACCGATGGGCAGACAGAAGTCATGAACAAGGGATTAGAAGGTTACCTTCGCAGCTTCTCAGGCGATAGACCACAAGATTGGGCAAAGTGGCTATCCTTAGCCGAGTGGGCCTACAATACGTCGACGCACACTTCCACGAAGATCAGCCCGTTCGAAGCAGTCTATGGACAACCTCCACCACGACTGATGCCCTATGAACCTGGGACGACAAGAGTCTAGGCGGTGGAAGAAGAGTTGAAGAGTCGGGATTACATCCTGACACTGATCAAAGAAAACCTGCAAGACGCCCAAGCAAAGATGAAATTTTTCGCAGATCAAAAAAGGACAGAGAAAGAGTTCGAAATAGGGGATTGGGTATACCTCCGGTTACGACCCTATCGGCAAATGTCAGTCGCGGTCCGACGCAATCTCAAGCTATCTCCCCGATACTTTGGGCCATTCCAGATCATTCATAAGATCGGGAAGGTGGCGTACAAGTTAGCCCTACCACCAGAATCACGAATTTTCCCTATCTTCCATATCTCTAGCTTAAAGAAAAAATTGGGCTCACAGATTGACCCCAGCCCCCACCTTCCTATCATCACCACAGAGGGCACCCTCACTCTTGAACCAGACCGAGTTCTGCAACGACGAATGACAAGGAAGGGGAACACGGCCAGCACTGAAATATTGCTGCAGTGGAAAGGCACAACCGCAGAAGAAGCAACTTGGGAAGAACTCGACAGCCTNCGAGATCTACTTCAGCAATATCACAAGGGAGAGTTAGACCCCGTGAAATACCATTTCCAGCATGGACTCCTCTTTTATAAAGGGCGAATCCATCTTGGTTCACTGGGTCCGATTCAGCAGCAAATCCTACAACAATTCCATAGCACTCCATTAGCAGGTCATATGGGTACACATAAAACTTTTTCAAGGATAAAGAAAGAGTTTTACTGGCCTGGTCTCAGAGGGGCTGTCCACACGTTCATCAGGGAATGTGATGTCTGCCAGAGGAACAAGACAGAGACACTGCACCCAGCAGGACTCCTCCAACCATTACCAATCCCAGCCAGAATCTGGACTGAGATTAGTATGGATTTTGTCGAGGGTTTACCAACCTCCACAGGTAAGAATGTAATCATGGTTGTGGTGGACAGATTGAGCAAATACGCACACTTTGTGTCCTTGGTACATCCTTATACAGCAGGGACGGTGGCAAGGCTCTTCATCGACAACATCTTCAAGCTACATGGCATGCCACAAACGATTGTCAGTGATAGGGATCCGGTATTTACTAGCAACTTTTGGAGGGAGATATTTCGGTTGAGTGGTACCGAGCTCTTAATGAGCTCCGCTTACCATCCCCAAACTGATGGGCAGACAGAAGTCATGAACAAGGGATTAGAAGGATACCTTCGCAGCTTCTCAGGCGATAGACCACGAGATTGGGCAAAGTGGCTATCCTTAGCCGAGTGGGCCTACAACACGTCAACGCACACTTCCACGAAGATCAGCCCGTTCGAAGCAGTCTATGGACAACCTCCACCACGACTGATGCCCTATGAACCTGGGACGACAAGAGTCCAGGCAGTGGAAGAAGAGTTGAAGAGTCGTGATTACATCTTGACACTGATCAAAGAAAACCTGCAAGACGCCCAAGCAAAGATGAAATTTTTCGCAGATCAAAAAAGAACAGAGAGAGAGTTCGAAATAGGGGATTGGGTATACCTCCGGTTACGACCCTATCGGCAAATGTCAGTCGCTGTCCGACGCAATCTCAAGCTATCTCCCCGATACTTTGGGCCATTCCAAATCATCCACAAGATCGGGAAGGTGGCGTACAAGTTAGCCCTACCACCAGAATCACGAATCTTCCCTATCTTCCATGTCTCCAGCTTAAAGAAAAAATTGGGTTCACAGATTGACCCCAGCCCCCACCTTCCTATCATCACCACAGAGGGCACCCTCACTCCTGAACCAGAGCGAATTCTGCAACGACGAATGACAAAGAAGGGAAACACGGCCAGCACTGAAATATTGAGTGCAGTGGAAAGGCACAACAGCAGAAGAAGCAACTTGGAAGAACTCGACAGCCTGAAAGAGCGCTTTCCTGACCTTGTGGGCAAGGTCTTCTAACAAAGGAGGCCGTGTTATGTGCCGTGTTAGGTGCTCTTTGTCTGCAATCGGAAAGCTATGGAACTAAGGTTGCTTTTGGCAGCTTATGGTAAAGTGATGCAGAGGAATGAAGCTTCTAAATGCACAACAAAGGCCAACCACGTGTCCCACTCTATCTTACTATTTAATGCATGCTTTAGTAGTTTTATGTTAATATTATCCAGCTGTCTCTTGTTCCTCATTAACTCCAGAGTATTCTGGAAGTAAGGAGGGATCGTGGCCTGTAGCTGTTAGTGGGTTATTTGTAAAGGGTTAGTGGGTTAGATAATGGGGAGTCATGAAGTCCACGGTTATGTTAGTAAGTTAGTGGGCTAGCAGTTATTTTCATATGTTCCTGTATTTAAGTTAAAGTCTTTTATTGAATGGATATCCAGAAAATTATTAACAAAGTCTTAGATCCTCTAGCCGTGAGTTAGAAGGAGAGGAGGAAATTGGCCCCTAAAAGTGCCAATCAGTTCTATATTTACAGCCTTTAATCCATCAAATATCCAAGCCCATAACACAGCCCCAGCCATAGACCACCACACCTGTCGCCGGCGTGGCACGCGCGTCTTCAGCCAGCACTCTGGTCACTAATGGCTTTAATTGCTGTCATTCGGGTCTCTTTCTACAAGCATTGATCCTCTAACTTTCATGCGGCCATACCCTTCGTCACTTCCATGATCTTCATGCTCTCAACTCTCCTCTCTCCAGGCGCTTCATCACAGCCGTGCTCTAAGGGTGCTTGGATCTTGGCTTTGGATCGATGAGGACAATCTAACGAGGACCAAAAGCTTGACGGTTTATTTTCTTAGGAAAATNAAAAATGGGTTTGATAAGGTAATGACAAAATTCTTATCCACAGTAATCAACCATCCATGTGAAGAACTACACCATCTCTTACTACCACTCGATATGAATGAATTTAATTCATATGTCTTGTTTTGGCTGATACTGTGTATGCCAATTGTAGTTTCTCCTTTAGAGGGATTTGTGTGAGTTAAAAATAGTAGTGGAGGTTGATGCGTGGAAAGTTTGAGACGCCTCTCTCCATGGTAGTTCTCTAGGGCAACGTTGTGCCATGGAATGCAGACAACACTAAAGCGAACGTAGTCTAAAAGTGTTACTAACCTGTCCAAAATCAAAACAAGAAGGCCTTCTGGAAGACATGCCCAATCCGATTCCATTGAAACTTCAGTGTTTCTTCTCTTGTTAATTTGTCCTAAGTAATACGAGATGGTAAAAATTAGAGATAACAAAATAATCTTACCAAACATATATGCACCGAAAGATATTTGAACACAAAACGAGACAATCAAACAAAATTCAAGAGAATTCAAGAACTCAAGAAGACGATCAGACGATCATGGAATTCAAGAAAATTCCCCGTTTAAGAAGTTCTACTCTATATTTGGAGAAACAATCTTCTTCTCTACTTCATTCTCAATTATTTTATATTCATTTTCCTTCTTTTTCTCTCATCTCTCCGGCAGTACGTGCCCCTCAATCTTGGTCTTCAATTGGTGCTTTCCTCGCAAATCAATCGAAATAATTTTGTCTTGAGAGTCTCGTAATTTGGTGATTGCATTCCAGTTTGCTCGTTCGATTGGTTATTCAGACAAATTGGCAAACACAAGTTGGGTATTTTTTGGTGGTCAAAGTTGTATAGTTCATTTGACTTGGAAATGCTTCATTACCTTCCTCTAAATTAATTCTCTTTTGATTGTCTCTGAGATTGTAATCGGAGTCGTCAAAAAGTGAATTTTTTAGCTAAAATTTAGAGAGCTCGTTTGGGAATGCTAGAGGGGAGGAAGTATAGTACCTCTATTCTCCCTCTTTCATTCGGTCTTTTGTGGCTCTTCTGTTTTTCGAAGACCACTCTGAAGCAACTTGTGTGTTTTTCGGCATTTGCTGGCACAGAGAGGGATAGAATTCTAGAATTATTTGCTATTTTACCGGTAAAGTAATAGTTATTAGTTATTCCCCTTTTTTAAAAATAAAAAAAATAAAAAAAAAAAAAAAAAAACTTAAGTCCGAAACTTTCACCATTTTTTCTAATTAATTTTTTAAGGTTTAAAAACTTTTAAATTAGTGTATCAAACTTTTAATTTTTTATAATTTCATCACTCTCGTTAGAGTTTAGGGTTAAATTAAATAATTTTTTTTAAGAAAAAAAAATATTTTGAGAATTTTTAAGACTTTCATTAGAATTTAACGAGAAATCTTAATAGAGGGATGAGATTGCAAAATATTGAAAGTTTGATACATTTAATTGAAAATTTTTTTACTTTGAATAATTGTAAAAATAATAAAAGTTCAACGGTTAAGTGAAGTTTCTTTATTATTATTATTATTATTATTATTATTATTATTATTATTATTATTTTTTGCTAAAAAAAAAAAGTCTTGCAAAAATAGAAAAGAAATAATCATAGTTCAAATGATTGAGAAGCCTTTTGACAAATCATGACACGAGACGGAAGTCCAAATATATCTATCCAATTACACCACAACAATGGACAAATTACCACTCACCGTTCTGTCTCATCATAGTCATCTATATGAATTTTGTTGATGGTCCATGTCTTGTCTCTTGTCTCTCTGATTTTTCAAAAAAGGAGAGCAGAATAAATAGTCATAAATCCTCTACGTTCCAGATTCCCTAATAAACGAGTATATGATAGAAGCAAAACAATAATATCCATCTAATAAGAAGTTTTGTAATTCAATGGAAAATGAAAGAGGAAGATAAAGAAATAAAGAAAAATAGAGATATGATTTAGTACTAGTGTTAAATACTTACATTTACCATTAAAAAAGAACTCAATAAGGTTACATTCGTGGGTGGAACTACATGGTAGTATGGGGGCTATTCCCCAATTTTTTTTTAAAAAAATACTTTTATAATTCTTTTAAAATTAAAAATTTTTCCCCCCTCCAACAATTTTTTTAGACAGAAAATACACAGAATGGCCCATTTGAAAATTTGCAAAAAATCAAGCAATCAAATTCAATTTTAAAAAACTCAATAAGTGATAAGCTAATGACGCGTTTACGGAGAAATTTATTTTAGATTTACCCTATATATTACGTATGATGTTATATTTGTGTTATATAGGTATATATACCAAAAGGGGGGCAGAAGCACAAACACTTAATAGTAGAAAGTGCGAAGAGAGGTGTAGACAGAGAAATGGTGGTGGTAAGTAAAGAGAGTAATTAGCAAATAAACTTCAACATCATAATCATAATATAATAAAACAATATATTCAAAGATCATGAAATGAATTTAAAATAATGATTAGATTTCAAATTAATGAAACTAAAAGTTACAGAGACAGAATGCTAGCACAGAATTGTTCTGGCTTGATACATCTGAGGATACAATTGATAAACTAAAGTGTTTACAATATTTGTGAATAACTATTCTAAGTTGAGGAGATGGTATTGCTCTGAATAACCTCTCTCTTCTGCTTCGAAGAGTATCCTTAAATAACCATTGAGGGAGTGGAGGAAATCATGAGATTCCTGAAATTGGGCAGACAATTGAGTGCTGTCTTGAATACTTTAGCCGAAAGGAGATTCCTTCTGCTTTTACTTGGGTGAAAGACACCGAAAGTAAGGTAACTTCAGGTGCTTTTACTTTTTTCTGTTGGTGAACAGTATTTGGTCGGGAGACTGACTTTAGATCTTTTGTATTGTACCCACCGACGCTTTAATCTGAAAGACTAGCATAGGGATCCTGTGCTTCTTGATAGGAGTCCTTGAGCTTGTCTAAGTGAACGGAAGATTCTGCTGAAGAGGCATCACCTTCATCGTCACTGGCTTTTGAGGCTTGACTCAGGATGGCCTGAGCAATGGCTAAAAGATCCTTCTTGGAGGTCTTCTTGCCCGAGGATGACTTCTTTTCCTTGGAGGAAGAGGAAGGACTTGACTTTTTGGGGGCCTTGGGGCCTGATGGTAGCCGAGAGATGGGCTCTGGCTGGATAAGAGCTTCTGGGGAAGCTTGAGGTTGCGACTCTCCTGAGAACTCTGAGTAGAGACGCTCTAGAACTTTGGTGAAGATATATTTGTCCCACCATTTAATCGAAAATTGTCTTGCGACACAATTATCAACAAAAGTATAATGCCACTTCAATATCCAGGGGACCCTGAAATAAGAGAAGAAATGGAGTGAACTTGAAAATAAGGACTGATGTCCTTCAACTTTGTGGACAGTCGAAAAATATCGAACTGCATCTTTAACTTCTGTGGGCATGATCTCATGACTGGGACCATGAACTTGCCACCACCTGATGACCCAGATAGGGAAGGATCCTTTGAAGGATTTGTCGAAATGAACAAACCAGGAATGAAAAAAATCGTCGAACAGGTAAAGAAAAACCTTATACCAGGCGTCAATATAGTCATGATATGAAAAAGGTATATCATGTTTGGGTAATTCTTTGGTTGAGAGAGGAGGCAACTCCCACTTGGCTTCGGAAATGAATCTAATCACATAAAAATGATGGTAGAGTAATTTCTTTTTTGTGTTAGGATCTTCGTAAATCGGGGTGATCCTGACTGATTTTGTGAAGAAGAGGATATCAAAATAATACCTCAAAGTTTTAAGGGGATGGATGGCGTGATAATGCCAATCTGGGGAGAAATATTTCCTAGCTAAGATAGCAGGAGATTTAATATGGCTTGAATTTGGTTCGATCATGAATAAATTCAAGGGAGTTTTGTTGTGATAAGGCGAAGGCCTATCAAAATGGCGATGTTCCGGCTTCTGTGGAGAAGAGGCGAATGGATCAAAGGCTGTTACCAAAGCAGTATGGTAAGAAGGTTTAGGGACCGTACCAAGGACGGTAAAATTATTTGCTACTTCCAGCGCTGAAGAAGGCTGAGAAGAGGAAGTTGAACTATTGGAACCAAAAGGATCAATGATCCTCTGGCTAGGTTTTGGAGGAGGGCTTGATTCAAACAGATTGGGGAGTTTTCCCAATCGTTGATCCCTTTTATTGAGCTTACGCTCATGTTCAAGCTGCAGTTGCAGCTATTTCTTTTTATCTGTCATTTCGTCCTTGCAAAAATTTACGGGTTAAGAAATCAGGAATTGAATTTTGACTACCTTTGATGTATTCGATGTCAAAATCAAATATGCTTAAAATTGCTTGCCATCGTGCAAAATTTGTTTAGATGCAATGTTTTGAACATCTTTTTCTAAAACATGTTTTGTAGATTTACAATCAACTCATACAAAAAACTTTTCATTTAACAAATCGTCTTGGAATTTAGAAATGCATAGCACTATAGATAAAATCTCTTTTTTAATAGTACTATAATTACTTTGTGAAGGGGTCCATACACCTGAATAGAATCGAACAATCTGTTCAGGTTGAGTGGAATGAACTCTTTGCTTGAGAATGCCACCGTAAACCAATGTCCGAGGCGTCAGTTTCAATAATCTTAAAAGAGTTGATGCTTGGAATGCCAAGACAAGGGAGTGTCTGGACATATTTTTTAATTTCCTGGACGAGGGCAGTATGAGCTGGAGTCCAAGGAGGAGGATTTGTTTGAAGCCTATCAAAAAGGGGCTTGCACTTTTTTCGCAGATTCTGGTAGAAATCAGCGACATAGTTGAGAGATCCTAGAAACCGCTGGAGTTGGGTTTTGTCAAAGATTTCATCTGAAAATTTATCAGCGAATTGAATGACTCGACTGATTGGGCTTATTTTAGACTGATGGATATTGTATCCAAGAAATCTAATGTTTGTTTGGAAAAGTTTAATTTTAATAGCAGAGACTACTAAACCATTTGACTTGATAACTTCTAGAAACGAATTCAAATGTTTCCAGTGTTCTTCAAGAGATTTTGAAAAGATTAATGAAGATGGTACCTCCATCAATCTTTCGTCCAAATATTTAATAAAACTCTACATATCTTGTGGGTATGCCTTAATAAAAATAAAAAATAAAAAAATTAAGATATTAAAATATTAATAAAAAAATTGAACAAAAATAAAGAGGAGGTGGCTCTTTGGGCAAATGGAGATGGCTGGTCACCCCATGTTTGGCCAAGGAGGGTGGCAGAGCCACCTCCTTGGCCGGTATCGGGTGGCCGAACCACCCTCATGGTCCATGGGGGTGATTTGGCCACCCCCAAAGAGAAACAAGGGGATAGCCAAGCCACCCCCAAAAGCCATTAGCGGTGGCTCAGCTCCTCTCTGTTTGGTCTGTGGTGGTTTTGGCCATCTAATTCGGGCGGTTTAAAATTTCAAAGATGTTATACAATATTCACTTTATGCTATACTTGATGCTAAGAAATTTTTTAAAAAGAATTGAAATTTTAAATATTTTTAAACTTGATATTGGAGAAAGCAGAAATCCTCTTTAACTCTTAAATGTGTACATTTTCTATAAACCAAAACAACAAGAAACATAATATGGGGAAGTTTGTTTATATTTGTCTTTTCTCATCTATGAAAAGCATGCTATAGAGGTGGGAGTGGGTCAAGACTAGCGTAACACTACTCGAATCCAAGCACTAGAGTTGGTTTGACGAGGACTCAACACTCTATTTGTAACGCCCGAGGAATTCAAATCTCTTAAACATATTATTAAACTAAATGATATATGTTGAGGAAACATTATCATTTAGTTACGATAATGGTTTTAGAGACGTTCATGAAGTTTAAGAGATTTCTAGTCAAAACCCTTTAAAATCTCTTTAGAAAAGGATCGTTTTCTGACGACCAATCTTGTAAGTATCAAAAACTAGGTCAAACGAACTCAGTTTTACTCAAACTGAAGCCCGTTATGCTTGTATCGAAACCCTCTATGACATAGTAGATTTTTGATAAAAGTCAATCCGTTGACCTTTTTAAGCATAAAGATGACTATTCATCGCTTACGTGGCACTTTTGACCCGGGCCTTATTTCTAAAATGGAGTTTCACCATTTTGATTTTATATCATAAATGGACTCTATTTAGTATATAAATGGTTTTTACTTCGGTTTGGTGAAATCGGAATTCAATTCCGAGGCAGTTAACTTTTGGCCTAAAAACCGAGCCTTAAAACCTCCAACTGTCGAATTTAGCTTAAAACTGCTAAATTCACTGAGTAGGGCCGGCTCTTTACTGATTTGGGAGCTTAGGGTGATGACACATGGCAGCAGGAGAAGCTGCTGGAAAGAAGGCACAAAAAGCCAAAAAGTCTAAAAGTAAGCTTGACTTGGTGAAGACTTTGGTGGCTTGTATGGAAAGTTTGCTTTCCATGCAAGACTAGGCTGCTTGTGCGTGTGGAAAGGGTCACTTGAAGCCTTGACTTCACCTATAAATAGGAGAAGAGAGGCCAGAACCGAAATCATTCAGTTCTTGCACCCAAAAACAGAAAAGTCCCTCCATTCATCTCACTCACACCCTCTCACGGCACCTAGGGGGTTTTTGAGAAAATCTTCTCCAAACTGTCCAAAACTTATACACAACCTTGCTTGAGGTGTCCAGAAGCTAATCCAACCTTTAGAAGTCATTTTGGAGTCCATTTGAGGTATGAAAGCTTCATCCTCCTCAACTAGCTTCAAAACCGGCTCAATAGAGGGGTGTTAGGGAACTTTTGTGGTTTTTCACAACCTGTTTGCATGGGCTGTGTATTATCACTTAGGAGGGTTCTAAAAATATTTTGTATCATGTTTCCATTGATCTTTGGGCTTTGGAATCATGAGAAAACACCAAGAACTCATCCTACACCCATTCGGCCTCTATGGAGTATTTTTATGTGATTTTTGATGCTAACCGGTTTTGATGGCTTCCTTTGCTATTATTTGATGTTTCTAATATATATTTGATGTATCTAATATGTGTTTGAAGTAGGTTTGATTATTGGTTTAGTTCAAGGATCCTAAAGTGCTCAAAATTACTAAAAGAGGAAGCAAGCGGAGCTTGTTTTAAAGGAAAATGAAAAAGGTTTAAAATCAACCTATATTTTTTTTTATTGGTTGTTATTTTTAATCTTATAGTGGATAACACTCAATCTCATGCCTAAACGTTATGGTGGTCTTTCCCTTCGGCGGTATAAGCATGAAGTAGAGTGAAAACTGGCTATAAGAGATTCTTTCAATACTGTACATATAACTCATAATAAGCCCTTACTAATAGTGGGAACGTTTATGCAGTATTACCTCTTGTTTGTTTAAATACTCATCTCGAATTATACTCTTACTTCGGTGGGGTATTCGAGTGCAATATTGGATGATTTACATTATTGTCAACGGGATCCTTATGGCATGTCCTCACTTATGTGGGATTTCATAAGTTAAATGCTTTGAATAAATTATGGACAATATGTGAGAATACTCACAAATATGACTTGTATATATATATGAGTATATGTATGGATAAAATCAAGTAATGAAAATGAAGTGATGGATAATAATAAAGGCTAAGAGCAAGGATCCTGAAGACTGACCAATTATTATTGATTGGTCATTGATGTATGTTATTTTGTATCCATATTGCTAGGCAGTGGTGGATCACTATTATTCTGCGGGGAAAAGAGTAAGTATGGAAGTACTTACTGGGGCTGACGCTGTTTTCTTTTATATTCAGTATTGTTTTATTCATATGCATGTGTTATAAACTGCTCATACAATACATATGCATACTCTGTGAAATGGTAATGATGTGACATTTAGCTGGTCATGTGGCGGGGGAGATGGCTGATCCAGTGGACAAAAAAAAAGGGGTCTTGTCCCAACTGGTGATGTGGCGGGGGAGATGGCTGATCCAGTTGGCAAGAGCCTCGTCCCTAAACCTGGTAATAAGAACAGAGACTGGAATGTCGGTTCCAGTGCAAATCAACAATCTGCTAAGTAGGGGAGGTGTAACAGTGCGTTAATCCGGGGTTGGCCCATTATGAGCGGAGTGTAATTTCATGCTGCATTAAGACTAAACAAAGCCTTCACAACGATGCATGAAATCCCATTCATCATATCTGTCATATTCTTGTTCAATAATTCAATTATCTGTTTATATTGGGATGCAGTAGACTCACTTGTTTGCCTATGTAAATGTGATGATGTCATGTTTACATAGACTGTGATTCAGGTAACGAAGGCGGAGACCCCTTCGTTAGCTTTGATGACTATTAGGCATTACTTTGTTGGGAATGTGCTATATCCCGGAAGAGACAACATTTTGTTATATAAATGTCTCTTCGTATTTTGTATGTTTTGGTTTTTATTAATGATGGTTTGTATTATATGTAAACAGCGTGATGTTGCAACTGTATACCGTTTGTGGCATATACTGCAACTATCTTTTATTTGGTGCAACTGGTATGCACATGTTTGTATTATTAAAACATCTTACGTATTTTAATTCACGAGGTATTTCAGTCAGCTCTATTGTGTAATTTAGTTGTTCCCTAGTGTTTTTAAAAGAAAAAAATATTCCGCTGCGAGATTAGATCTCTGAGGTAGTAATGTCAGGTGGAAACCGGAGGTTTCTGCTTACGGTTCTATTGCATAGAAACCGGGGCGTTACACATGCCATCTCCCTGTTGAGCTTGAGCACAAGGCCTGGTGGGCCGTAAAGACTTTTACTTTGATATGAGATCAGCTGGTTCCCACCGGAGGCTACAATTGAGCGAGCTTAAAGAGCTGCGAAACGACGCTTACGAAAGTGCCCCGATGTAAAGGTAAAAACAAAGGCATTTCATGATAAACACATTTGGCTTAAAACTTTCGTCCCGGATTATAAGGCATGGCTATACAATTCCAGACTTAGCCTATTTCCTGGTAAGCTCTGATCAAGATGGGATGGCGCATTCATTGTTACATCCACATTCCCTCATGGAGCAGTTGAGCTAAGAGACCCGAAGAGTGGCCAAAATTTCAAGGTCAATGGTCAGAGATTGAAACCCTACATCCAAGGTGTTGAGCATAAGGAAGATGTGGATTCCATCAATCTGATGGATCCCATCTATTTGGAGTAATTCTTAAGTGTTTTGGAACTACTCCATTTTTGAAATCCTACATACATTTGAGGTTGGATCGATCGTAGGAAATTTAGATCGATCGTAGCTTGGATCGATCGCAATCATTCCAAAGGGTCACGTGACCTCTTTAAAAACCCCTCTGCACCTTCATTTCCCTATTTTTTCTTCTCCCACCAATCCATCAGTGCGCTGTGCTCCTCCTTGACCTAATTTCCATTGCAAGTAAATCCTTTATTTAATTTATTTAAACTTTATTTTCTTTTATTTTATCATTCCTTATCATCTTTCTTGCATTCCCCACTGATTTTGCCCCAAAAATTATTCATTTTGGTATCTTTTTCCTTTGGCACAGCAGGTAGTTCTTAAAAGTACCCAACAAAATTTTTCAATGTCAACCTCCCGTTCTTCATCCTCTCGTGCACCGGGCCCGGTTAGTCTTTTCATTAACACAGTTTGGCAGCATCATGAGCTCAATCCCGAGACTCGCTTTGATGTTGTGGGGGCGTTTCTTGAAGACGAAGATGTCAAATGGGCACGCAAGCAACTTAGGCAAAGGCAATTGATGCCTTTGCTGCAGCCAGCCCATAATGTTTACCACCCGCGCTTCGTCCAACTTTTCTATCAGAATATGACCTTTGATTCGGACACGCCCGGGGTATTGTCTTCTACCGTCAAGGAGATTGAGTTTGATATCACCATTGAAGACATTGCAGAAGCAATTGGCTGCCCCCATGAGTGCCCTTCCTCGTGCTTCACTAAGCCTCCTCCCGAGATTGATTTACACTAGATTGTGCACGACATGTGTGATGGAGAGTATGCCGACACCAAGCAAAACTGTACAACTAAGGCAAAGTTGCCTTCGCGGTTGTGGATGATTGACACAGTGCTTAAGAGGAATGTGTGTCCGCTGGGACACAAGACACAACGGACAGGTGACTTCTTAGCTGCTCTTTATGCTTTCTGTAAGAAATACTGGGTCTCAATACCTCAACTCATCTGGAGTCAAATGTTTAAATGCTGGGAAGACAAAGTTGACAAGGGCTTGCTAGGTCCCAGATGGCCAGCACTACCCTTTCCATTTTTGGTCACCAAACTAGTCCTCAGCAAGGGCCTATCACTCTCAGACACAGACTTTCTCGAGTACAAGTTCCAAGTGTTCGGCTATAACCAATGGAAACACAGCATATCTCATTTGCCAAGACGAGTTCTTGCGAGTGAGCAAGATACCGAGATGGAGGATGCAGCTACTGAGGATCAGCTTGTTGCTGAGATGGCTGAGGGAGAGCCATCTGTTCAGGATAGAGTTCCCATGTCACATTCAGAGTATGAATTGCTGCAAGCACAGTTTGAGCGGATCTCCCAGTGGCAAGAAGATTTTGAGAAAAGAACTAGGGATGCATTTCAGTCTCTTGAGGCGACACTTCAGGAGATCCTGAGTCGTCTCCCACCTGCACCACATGCACCACCTGCTCCATGAGTTTCCATTGTATTTTTTATTTATGGCTTTGGACCTGTATTTTTTATTACATTGTTGGAAGTTTTGGAACATTGTTTTGTTATCGACCAATGTATTGTTATTGCCATTTTATTTGAGGACATGTGTTTTATTTATTTTGGGAAATATGAGAATTCTTTTATTTTCTGTTTCATTTAACTCTTGATTAGTGTTAATATTCATAAATTCTTTCATTTATTGTATTATATTTATATTCTCTTGCTTTTTAGTTTGTTTTTAGTTTTCTTTTTCAAGATAAGTGTTATGAATTCAAGTTTGGGGGTATGCATAGAGCCAACCTCCCCAATGAGGTTTTCCTTTATCCCTCGGTTTTTGCATTCATTGTATATACACATTGGGGACAATGTGTGATTCAAGTTTGGGGGTCTAGTTAAGCACTTGTTTTCTTGTTCACTAACAACTTATTCATAATTTGTAAAAAAGATTTCTTTTGTAAATACTTTTCTTGTAAATACATGTTGATATTATCCTTAGAATTTTGTTAATCTTCAATTTTGATTTACATTTCATTGGTGAGCTTAAGACAATAAACACATGATCATACAGTCAGGAATTCAAAACCTTTTCATTTACTCTTGGCTTTTGAGAATTCATTCATTTCACATTGACATATCACGAGCACATTGGCATGTGGATTGTGAGGTATGAGCTCTAATGACAATATGCTTGTTTTCAATACCTCTGATGCAATTGGATGACTTGTTAGATGGATAACTTGGGCTATATATATTGTCAAAAAAAAAAAAAAAACGGCTAGTTTGTCTTTGTAGCCAAGTTGAATCGAGTATAAAGCCCTTAGGGATGTCTCTACATCTAGTGCCCTAAAGCCATTTGGTTTGGGAGTCATTGGCCTAACATTCGTTATATGGGTCAACTAGAAAAGCTTAATGGAGTTAAGCTAATAGCTGTGTAAATATAATAAAAGGTCGGTAATTAGTAACCATGCCCTGGTTGTTTCATTTGATGAGGTAGTTCAGTGAACTTTGGGGTATTGAGCCATTTGTGTTGAAATTATTTTGAAGCCTCATGTCTTTGTGCTGATATCACTTTACACCAACTAGAACATATTTGGAATCTCAGCTAGCTATCTGTAAGTAATCATATTTTGCAAATCTTGAGTTATTGTGAAAATGGAGTTTATTAATTTAAGCTCACTATTGACATGTGAACCATGATTTTTGTGATACTTTATTCTTTTTGATAATTTGACCATACACAATGTTTGTGGGTAACATTTCTGTTAAACCCTCACGAGACTTCACTCGTCCACTAGGGATGCCTGGGGGTTTAAAATGCTTGTTGCATGTGGTAAATGCAATCGTTTTCCTACGACAAAGGAGGTAGCATAATTATTCATATCTGTTTCATTTTAATTTTTTGTTGTGTAATGCTAAGGGACTAGCATTATGTAAGTTTGGGGGTATGATTTTTGTTGAATGTTACACATTCAAACTCCCTAACTTGCATATGTTAAACCTTAGTTTGTATTATTATCTAATATTTGTTGTGTTTAGTGTTTGTCTTATTTTTAGGTCTTAATGGGAAACACATGAAAATCTTGAGCATTAGGCCTAAGAAGACATCAAGGGAAAGCTAAGGAGTAGAAGAAATGCCCAGCGATCGATCATCACTCTCTTGGATCGATCACAGCCTTAGATCGATCGCTAGAACCTTGGATCGATCGCCATCGAAGCTTCCAGAACATGAAAAGATCTTTGACAGCAGATCACGATGAAATGATATTTTGGATCAAAGATTGCGGCTGTTAGTCAATTGTAGGCGCCGAAATCTCTTCCCAGAGGACTCCTAACAGCTGATTGTAGATTTTTAGTTTGATATTTTCTTAAGAAAGATCAAAGCTTCCTTCTTTCATATATATGTATGTTCTGTCCGAGAGAGGCAGGAGCTCGTTTTTAGTTTATTTTCAGAGTAGTTTTTAGTTTCTTTTTGCTTTCTTTTGCTGCTGGATAGTAGGTAGAACACAACCCATAGTTCTTAATCTCGTTAGGATATGGTTCTCTCCAATTCAATGGAGATTTCCAAATTCTCCATGAGGAGCTAAACCTTTTATAAGGTTTTGATGGAATTCATTGCAAGTGATATGGGTTGATTATGTTTAGCTAGGATCTTACACATTTTGTATAATGATTGTGTAGCCAAGGATATTGTTCTTTATGTGATATCAATTTGAGTAAAACTATCTTTTCTTGTCTATGAGGAAGTGTTGTTTTTTTGATTGACTTCTATGTTTTCATGATCCTTGATTGAGGGAACATAGGTTATACAATGAAGCTTTTTGACATGATTTATGAGGATTTGATGAGTTATGCTAGGGACCACGATTCAATCCACACTTAGTTTAATTTAGTGTAAGTGGAAAGTCTAGTGGAAATCTATGATGCCTCATGCTTTTTTCATAGAATTGTACAAGCTTTGAAGAGGATTTATATTGCATGCTAGGGAGCTTGAACTATCTCACATTTAGATGATTAGGTGGGTGGTTAATGTGTAACTAAGATGCTATATCATTTTCTCTTAAAAGTATTTTCATGTTGAGTAGTTGTAGGGTTGACAACCTTTGCACTCTCATTTTATGCTTATGTCAAAAGATCCATGTTCAACATAGTTCACTTGTAGTATGCAGATTGGATGAAGTCAATTCCTTATACTCTCCCTACTCCCCTTATCTTTAAATTAGTTGTTGTTTATTTTTGTTGTTTAGTTGTTAAGAACTTCAAAACCATTTATTTTCATGAGTTGAGTTGGAAGGAATCTTGAGAACTTTGTAGCAAAAAGCAACCACCACAATCCCTGCGGACGATACCCTTTTTTAGAACTATCCTGCAAGGATACGATCTATCGCAAGTGGTTAATTATAAATTTAAAATCGGTAACGCTTGCGCGCGTTCCAATTGATGATGAGTTTTGATGACTTATTGATGTTTTATTATGATTTGTAAACATGGCGAAAAGATTGATATATTGAGTTTTATGATCTTTTATTGAGATTTGATTTTGATAAAAAGGGTTTATGGCAAAAATATTTACATTGTATGTATGAGTAAAGTAAGCATGTAAACCCATGAAGAACATATGTATGAAGAACAAAAGAATGCATGTAAACCCATGACACAGGGGTTGTAAATATCTTGTGTACTAAACCCAATCCACATGGGTTGTAAAAAGCTGTGTGCAACATAGTAAGAAATAAAGAGATAGAGAAAGCATTGCATGGTGAACATGATGAATTTATGAGGTGTTTCATATGATGGTTTATTGGATTTTATTATAGACGTTGTTAGTGCGATTTTTAGATCGTCCTCTTCTATAAGCCAACGACCCTAATAGCAACTGTACAGTTGAACTGAGAGTAGGCTCCCTTAGCATGAAAGGGGCATATTTGCAAAATAAAGAAGTCATCAGAATGTCCCCAGCCGAAGCCGACGACCCTCCAATGCTTAAGTTAGCATGCTTATATAGAGTGAGGGAAATAAAGTGAGGTTCTAGAGAGAACCATAGTTCTCCCACTAAGGGGAGAACCTGTGGGTCGGAGCTCTCATGGAGAGCTCCTGTCTGAGAGAGAGAGAGAGAGACCAAAGGGGAGAAGTCCCCTTCTAGTGGTCTCCCCTTTCCTCTTTAAAGGTATCTCATCTTTTGGTCAAATAACATCTTGGCCATACACGTGTCAATCATGTAGGCCCATGCTATCAAGGGATATTTTATCCCCAATAGTTACCCCCCGATCCCCATGGCTGACTTGCTCAGAGGGTCAAGTATCGGGGATCTTTGGTATACTTGTGATCAGGGTTACCTTTGCATTTCTTGGTGAGAACAATTGTCGTTTGTCAGATGCCTAGAGGAGCGATCTTGGAAGTATGAACGTCCGTCAAGTCATATAGGTTTTACCCCCCGAGCCTGCGACTCGGCTATTGCCAGCGTTGTTGCTGGCGAGCTTGTTTAAGCTTTATTCCTTGTCGGGTTGACCCGAGTCAAGGTCACTATCAATCCTATCAGATCACAATAGATGAATGTTCGGGCTGATATTTTGCCCATATAACTGAGGAGAGCTTGATATCTTCCCGTGCTTCATGTAGAAACTTAAAGACAGAAAGACATGTAGCAGCTTCGCTGCTGGTTATCTTGATAGTAACAGGACCTTGGTCCAGGTTAGTCAATAAGCAAATAATAGCTTTAATCATCAGATATAAAAGTATTCATGCACTGAATTAATAATTGAAAAGGGTTTACCGAGACCGTATGTCGATGGCAAAGCTTGTAAGCTCTCTTGTCCAAGGACTGTTGAAGGCGAGGATCCAAAGCTCTCATGCCTCCACTGGGTGCCGAGTACTCTCCCGATTGCCCGGACACTCCCTCGGTCTTCAATCGAAGCCCGTGCACCAAGAGACTAGAGTCTCTTGACTAGAACATTGGTCTTCTCTCCGAGCACGTGCACCAAGAGGTCGGAACCCCTTGACTAGGACATTGGTGATAAGTGCTGAATGTTATACATTCAAGCCCCTTAACTCGCATGTGTTATACCTTAGTTTGTGTTATTATTTAATATTTTTGTTGTGTTTAGTGTTGTCTTATTTTTAGGTCTTAAATGAAAATACATGCAAATCTTAAACATTGAGCCTAAAGAGACATCAAAGGAAAGCTGAGGAGCTGTCGATCGCAGATACCAGGGATCGATCGTAGCCTGGGATCGATCGTAGAACCCTAGGATCGATCCCCATTGGACCTTCCAGAACGTGAACAGATATTTGACAGCAGATAGCAGTGGGGATCTTTCTTGGTCCAAAGTTGCAGCTTGCAAGCACATTGTGGGAGCCGAAATCACCTCTCAGACGACTCCCAACAGCTGGATCCTTAAATTTTTGGCTTGATCTTTCCTTAAGAAAGATCAAAGCTCCTTTTTCTATATATGTGTATTTTTGGTCCGAGAATGGACAGTAGCTTAGCTTAGTTTCATTTCAGAATCGTTTTTAGCTTTGTTTTTGCTTTGTTTACTTCTGGACAGTAGGTAGAACTCATCTCATAGTACTTGATTTCCTTAGGAAGTGGTTCTCTCCAATTCAATGGAGATTCCCATTTTCTTCATGAGGAACTAAACCTTTTATAAGGTTTTGATGGATTTCATTCCAAGTACTATGGGTTGATCATGTTTAGCTAGGATCTTACTCATTTGGTATAATGATTGTGTAGCCAAAGATATTGTTCTTCATGTGATATCAATTTGAGTAAAAATTATCTTTTTTTGTCTATGAGAAAGTGTTGTTGCTTGATTGACTACTTAGGCTATACAATGGTATTTTTGACATGATTTATGAGGGTTTGATGGGGTATGCTAGGGACAACGATTCAATCCACATGTAGTTCAATTTAGTTAAGTGGAGGGTTTAGTGGAAACCTAAGATGCCTCATACTTTTCCCATGAATTGTGTAAGCTTGAGAAGGGTTTATATTGCATGCTAGGGAGCTTTGATTATCTCACATTTAAATGAGTAGGTGGGTGGTTTGAGTGTAACTAAGATGTTTTATTATTCCCTTCAAAAAGGACTTTCATGAAGAGTAGTTACAAGGGTTGATACCCTTTGCACTCTCACTTTATACTTATGTCAAAAGATCCATGCTAGATGTTGTTCACTTGTAGTATGAGGAATGGATGAAGTCAATTCCTTATACTCTCCCTATTCCCTTTATCTTTAGTTAATTGTTGTAGTTTATGTTGATTAGTTGTTAAAGAATATCAAAACCTTTGTTTTTGATAAGTTGAGTTGGAAGTGATCTTAAGAATTTCATAGCAAAACAACCAATATAATCCCTGCGGATCAATACCCTCCTTTAGAGCTATCCTACAAGGATTTGATCTAACACGAGTGGTTTTATAAATTTTAAAATCGTGCGCATTCGCGTTATCAATTTTTGGCGTTGTTGCCGGGGATTGTTTTCAAAACGGTTGGTTATGAAGTTTTTAGGGTTATATCTAGGTTGATTTTGTAATATTGGTATGTTCTGTATATAGTGTGTTTTGTACAAAATTCGTCTCTGTCCAAAGTTTGGTTTTAGTGTGTGTTTGGTTTCTGGTTTCTGTTCTGCTTTTCTCCTGTTCTATTTCTGCAGAATTGGGCTGGGATCGATCGTAACCTCCTTGGGATCGATCGCAGTCCTGCTGATCAGTAGCACTGAAGCTACTGCTGCAAGGTAGAGACTAATACTTTCCTTATTTTTTCTTTTTTCTTTTTATTATTCTGCTTTAATTGTGTGTTGTATATATTCTGTTTAAGTGGTGTACTGGTTTCTGTTTCAATTTTTCTTTTTCTTCTGTTCTGCTTCTGCCGTTTCTGTTTCTGCAGAAGTGGATTTGGGATCGATCGTAGCATACAGGGTGGGATCGATCGCAGGACTTCTGACCAGTAGCACTGAGGCTACTACTGCAAGGCAGAACCGAGTACCTTCTTTAATTTTCTCTTTTATTTTGTTTTATATTTGTGTTGTACATATTATTAGGTTGTTAGTTTATGTACGGTCGTCGCTCATTATCATTGCCAATATTTCCGTGCGACCTAGATATAGAGCGTACTCTTAGACAATAAAGAACCGCAAGGAACTTAGATATAAGAGTACCTAATATAGAACACATGGCTGAAGAGAATAGGGCTGTTTTATTGCGGGATCACTATGTTCCCTCCACTTACACACCCTCTTCATGCCTTCAGTTGGCAACCCAATATGAAATTAAGTCCAACACGATTCAAATGTTACCATCTTTTTACGGACTTAGCAATGAGGATCCTTATAAGCATCTAGACGAATTCATTGATATATGTTCAACTTTGAGATTGCAAAATTTTGATGAGAATGCTTTGAGGATGCACCTCTTTTCGTTTTCCCTCAAGGATAAAGCCAAACATTGGCTTAATTCCTTGCCTAATGATTCAGTTACTTCTTGGGCTCAAATGCAACAAGAATTCCTTAAGAAGTACTTTCCAATAGGGAAAACAAATCAAATCCGGAAAGCCATAACTGGCTTTTCGCAGATTGATGGTGAATCTTTTCACGAGACGTGGGAAAGAATGAAGGACCTTTTACGAAAGTGTCCGCACCATGCTGTCCCCAAGTGGCAGCAAGTCCAATGCTTCTATGATGGCTTAACTGAGCCTCATAGGCAAATGGTCGATGCCTCATGTGGAGGCACATTTATGTTGAAGAGCGAAGATGATGCATGGACTCTTTTTGAAAATCTTGGTGAAAACTCTTTACACCCTGCACCATCTGGTCGTAGGGCACCTCCTGCCAAAAAAAAGCATGAAGGTCTTTTCGAAGTGAGCCATTCTTCTGAGGTTACCTCTAAAGTGGATGGTCTCTCTCGGAAGCTTGACCAAATCATGGCAGCTGGCTTTGTTCCTACGCTTGTAGCTCCCATCTCAACTCCACATGAGGCATGTTCATTCTGCTCTAATCCATCGCATCAGGTGAAGGATTGTCCTATCATTGGACAATTTTCTGAAGTTCATCCCAAGCAGGTGAATGCAGCATTCTCCAGACCGGGTAATGATCCTTATTCCAATTCATATAACCCGGGATGGAGAAATCATCCTAATTTTTCTTGGCGAGCCCCAACTCCGGGAAATCAAGGACCCATTGGAGGATTGCAAAATCAGGCACATCCGATGCCTACCCATCAATCTTTTAATCAGTCCTCCAATTACCGACCCCCTCAGCATCAATTTCAGTCAGCCCCTCCTCCTAGGAATTCTGCCTTTGAGGATAAGGTTTTGCCTGCTTTTGGCAATCTTGAGGCCAATACTCAATTGCTGAATTCTCATTCCCAATCCATCGCCAAGCTGGAAGGCCAAGTTGGCCAGCTGGCAAATGCGCTTAATCAGAGGAAGGAAGGGAAGCTGCCCTCCCAACCAGTGGCCAACCCTAAAGGACAATATATGGTCGATGGGACTGCTTCTGGTAGCGGTCCTCCCGAGCAAGTCCAGGCAGTCACCACTTTAAAGAGCGGCTGGGTGGTCGATAACAAGGACGGGTTGAAGGCCCAAGAGAAGGATGATTCCCCCGTAAATCCAAATCCGCCCATCGGCAGTCCAACCTTTGAGACGTCTTCTGAGCCTAGAGCTCCATTCCCTGAACGTCTCAAGGGGCCTCCTTGTGATCCAAAGCAAGGAGAGAAATTCCAAGAAATGATGGATATTTTCAAACAAGTTCAAATCAATATCCCCATCATCGATGCCATCCGACAGATCCCATCCTACGCTAAGTTTTTGAAGGATTTATGTACTCAGAAGCGTAGGATGAGGGCTCGTAGTCCTGAGAAGATCCTCTTAACCGAGCAAGTTAGCTCACTCATACAACATATTATCCCTACAAAGATCAAGGACCCTGGTGCTCCTACCATTTCTTGTATTATTGGAGACCATGCTGTTGATAAAGCCCTTATTGATCTAGGTGCAAGTGTGAATTTGCTGCCCTTCTCGGTTTACACACAGTTAGGACTAGGAGAGTTGAAACCCACGACGGTTGTCTTACAACTTGCAGACAGATCCGTTAAGAAACCTCGTGGGATAGTTGAAGATGTTATCATCCGAGTGGACAAGTTCTACTTTCTTGTAGACTTCATAGTTCTTTACACGGAGCCTATCCCGGATCCCGCCAAACTGATTCCTATCATCCTCGGCCGTCCTTTCTTAGCTACGACTAATGCATGCATTAATTGCAGAACCGGGGGGATGGAAGTTACTTTTGGGACATGAAGGTGAAGTTGAACATCTTCAATGCGTTTCCAGCACCCGTCGGATGCCAGAGGAGTGTTTCTTTGTCGATCAGATTGGAAGAACCATAGAAGATTCACTCCCCCAAATTGTTGAGTAATGACCCATTGGGAGGCGTGCCTATCTCATTTCGATTTGAAGGACTTCGACACGGAGCAATATGTCGACGGGTTAATTCCCTCCTTGACATTGCGGCCGCAATAGACTTTCCCCATGGAGAGTACTAAGGAGCCCTTACGTCTTCATTAGGCATTCCTCCGTTTCTTCCCTCATCACCCACCAAAACTTGAGCTAAAACCAGCTTCTAAAGCAAAAAACTCAAGTAACGCCTTCTTAGGACTTAATGATACTCTTCTGGTCATCATTGCATCAGATTTACTTAAGGACCAGGAGAGCAGCTTATTGGATGTTTTTGAAGGAGCATAAGGAGGCGATTGGTTGGAGTGTTGGGGATCTTAAGGGGATTGACCCCTCCATTTTGTATGCATAGCATTCATTTGAAGGATAACGCTAAGCCCTCTCGCGAGGCGCAACGTCGATTGAATCCCACCATGAAGAACGTGGTCATGGCTAAAGTAGTAAAACTGCTAGATGCGGGCATCATTTACCCCATCCCAGACAGTAAATGGGTGAGTCCCATTCAGGTGGTACCTAAGAAGTCAGGTATCACCGTTGTTGAGAATTCGGTAGGTGAATTAATTCCTCAACGCACGACCACAGGAGGGCGTGTCTGCATAGACTACCGAAAACTGAACTCGTCTACTAGGAAGGATCATTTCCCATTGCCATACATTGATCAAATCCTAGATCGTCTTGCCGGCCAGTGTTATTACTGTTTCCTGGATGAATATTCAGGATACAATCAAGTTGCCGTCGATCCGCAAGACCAGGAAAAGACGACTTTCACCTGTCCCTTTGGTACTTTTGCTTATAGGCGCATGCCTTTCGGGTTGTGTAATGCACCATCCACTTTTCAAAGGTGCATGATGTCTATCTTCTCGGACATGGTGGAGAACTTTTTGGAGGTGTTCATGGACGATTTTTGTCTTTGGACCCTCATTTGATGATTGTCTCCATAACCTTTCTCGTGTTCTTAAACGATGCAAGGAGACAAATCTAATTTTGAGTTGGGAGAAGAGCCATTTCATGGTTCAAGAGGGAATAGTTTTGGGGCACATAGTGTCCAAGAGAGGACTTGAAGTTGATAGAGCGAAGGTGCAGCTGATTTCAAAACTTCCTCCACCTACTACGGTGAAACAAATTCGCTCATTTCTCGGACATGCCGGCTTTTATCGCCACTTCATCAAGGACTTCAATAAGATTTCAAGACCCTTGTGCAATCTTCTTGCCAAGGAAACTCCATTTGATTTTGATGAAGCGTGTCTTAAGGCGTTCGAGACACTCTGATCTCTTCTATCCTCCACCCCTATCATTAAAACGCCTGATTGGTCTCTCCCATTTGAGATAATGTGTGATGCATCCGACTATGCTGTTGGTGCAGTTTTGGGACAGCGTGAGGACAAGCTCCCTCACGCTATTTATTATGCTAGTAAAACTTTGATGGACGCTCAAGTGAATTATACTACTACAGAGAAGGAGTTGCTAGCCGTTGTTTTTGCCTTGGACAAATTTTGCTCTTATCTTTTAGGGTCCAAGGTAGTAATTTACTTTGACCATGCCGCTCTGAGGCATTTAATGGCTAAACGGGAGACAAAGCCCCGTTTGATTAGATGGATTCTCTTGCTTCAAGAATTCGATTTGGAGATTAGAGACAAGAAGGGATCTGATAATGTTGTTGCTGACCATCTTTCTCGCATTTCGGTCGAGTCTTCTCTCATTCCAGTTCATGATTCCTTCCTGGATAAGCAACTGTTTGAGATTACTCTGAAAGAAGTGCCATGGTACGCTGACATTGTTAATTACCTAGCAATAGGTAAGATTCCTTTTCATTGGACGAAGCAAGCAAGAGACCGATTCTTCAAGCAGATCCGATCCTATTTTTGGGAGGATCCTGAGCTCTTTAAGTATTGTGCTGATCAGATTATTCGCCGCTGTGTACCTCAGGACGAAGTGCAAAGTGTTCTCTCTTTTTGCCACACATTGGCTTGTGGAGGACATTTTAGTGCTAATAAGACCGCGACGAAGGTCTTGCAAAGTGGATTCTACTGGCCATCCTTATTCAAGGATGCCAATCAATACTGTCGGGCGTGTGATAGATGTCAGCGCCTTGGAACATTGTCCAGAAGGGACATGATGCCTCTAAACCCCATCTTGATAGTGGAAATATTTGATGTGTGGGGGATAGACTTCATGGGACCTTTTCCGCCCTCTTTCAGATTTGAGTATATTTTGGTGGTGGTGGACTATGTGTCCAAGTGGATAGAGGCTGTGGCTACCAGGACCAACTACCATAAAGTCGTGATCAAATTTATCCAATCCAACATCTTTGGTCATTTTGGTACACCTAGAGCAATCATTAGTGACGGAGGAAAGCATTTTTGTAATAGGTTTATGAAAACCTTACTCCTCAAATACTCCGTCACTCACAAGGTTGTCACGCCCTACCACCCTCAGACAAGTGGCCAGGTGGAATTATCTAATCGGGAGATTAAGCAGATATTAGAGAAAACGGTAACGCCTGATCGCAAGGATTGGTCCTTGCGACTTAATGATGCACTGTGGGCATACCGTACAGCATTCAAAACACCGATTGGCATGTCGCCATACCGGTTGGTTTATGGCAAGGCATGCCATCTCCCTATTGAACTTGAGCACAAGGCCTGGTGGGCCATGAAGACTTTCAATTTCGATATGCAATTACCGGGTTTCCACCGGAGGTTACAATTAAGCGAGCTTGAAGAGCTACGTAACAATGCTTACGAAAGTGCCCGGACGTACAAGTTAAGAACAAAGGCATTTCATGATAAACACATTCGGCTTAAAACTTTCGTCCCCGATCAGAAGGTATGGCTATACAATTCCAGACTTAGCCTATTTCCTGGTAAGCTCCGATCGAGATGGGATGGCCTATTTATTGTTACATCAATATTCCTTCACGGAGCGGTCGAGCTAAGAGACCCGAAGAGTGGCCAAACTTTTAAGGTCAATGGTCAGAGACTGAAACCCTACATCCAGGGTATTGAGCATAAGGAAGATGTGGATTCCATCGATCTGAGGGATAGCATCTATTTGGAGTAATTTCTAAGGCATTTCTTTTAAGTACTACCATTTTTGAAATCCTGCACATACATGGGAGGATCGATCGTAGAATTTTAGGATCGATCGCAGCTGGGATCGATCGCAGCCTGCGATCGATCGCACGGAGTAGGGGATCGATCGTAATCGTGCAAAGGGTCACATGACTTTTTTTTAAATACCCCTCTGCACCCTCAAACCCTCATTTCATATTTTTTCCCAGCAAACCTGTGCGTCGTTCCCTCCCAAGGGTTGACACCCTTTGCACTCTCACTTTATACTTATGTCAAAAGATCCATGCTAGATGTTGTTCACTTGTAGTATGAGGAATGGATGAAGTCAATTCCTTATACTCTCCCTATTCCCTTTATCTTTAGTTAATTGTTGTAGTTTATGTTGATTTGTTGTTAAAGAATATCAAAACCTTTGTTTTTGATAAGTTGAGTTGGAAGTGATCTTGAGAATTTCATAGCAAAATAACCAATACAATCCCTGCGGATCGATACCCTCCTTTAGAGCTATCCTACAAGGATTTGATCTAACACGAGTGGTTTTATAAATTTTAAAGTCGTGCGCATTCGCGTTATCAATTGGTCTTTATGTCAGGTTCATGCGCTAAGAGGTTAAGACCTCTGTGACTAGAACACTGATTCTCAATGTCAAGTTCATGTGCCAAGAGGTTAAGACCTCTATGACTAGAACACTGATTCTCAGTCTTCAAGCTTGTGCTTCAGATCAACGTGTCAGGTTCGTGTGCCAAGAGATTAAGAACCTCGTGACTAGAACATTGAGTCTCAATGTCAGGTTCGTGCGCCAAGAGGTTAAGACCTTTGTGACTAGAACATTGATTCTCAATGTCAGGTTCATGCGCCAAGAGGTTAAGACCTCTGTGACTAGAACACTGATTCTCAATGTCAAGGTCGTGCGCTAAGAGGTTAAGCCTCTATGACTAGAACACTGATTCTCAGTCTTCAAGCTTATGCTCCAGGAGATTGGGTCTTTAAGCTTGTGCTCCGGATCAACATGTCAGGTTCGTGCGCCAAGAGGTTAAGACCTCTGTGACTAGAACACTGATTCTTATTGTCAAGTTCGTGCGCCAAGAGGTTAAGACCTCTATGATTAGAACACTGATTCTCAATGTCAGGTTCGTGCACCAAGAGGTTAAGACCTCTGTGACTAGAACACTGATTCTCAATGTCAAGTTCGTGCGCCAAGAGGTTAAGACCTCTGTGACTAGAACACTGATGCTCAGTCTTCAAGCTTGTGCTCCAAGGGTCGGGATGTTTGATTGTTTTGACCTATTTGCCTGAAATCATTGGAAACACAAGGTGGAAACATCCCAAATTCGTTAGTAGAAAAAATGTTTACACTTGAGATAAATTTTATACTTGTTAATGATGTTTCCTCCAATGTTCGACGCTCCATGGATGCGGAGTGCCTAACCCGACCACTTTGAGAAGTGAAGTGATCATTATGGACCGGATTTCGGGCCTAAATAGGCTGCCCTGCAATTTTTCCGCATATTGGGGCATCTTGTGAGACCAGTCGAGGTGTTGCCATGTACCAGTCACTTATGAGCCTAGGAACAGTTGGGGTGCTGCCATGTACTGATCCTTGGTGCGCCTGGTGGAGCTAGCAAGTTGTGTCCTACAAAAGCTCAAGATATACAGAAGACGTGGCAGCATCTTTGTTGCTAGTTAGTTCATGCATAAAGAGACTGTAATCTCAGTTAATTCAATTAATCAGGTAGTAAACAATGATGATCTCATGTATTACTATTTAATCATTGCAAGAAATTGGCATGTGAAATAATTAGTAAAAGTTTTACCCAATTTTGATTATTGAAAGTTGCTGAACCTTTGGCATTTGAAACTTTGGCCCTCAAGATCTTTTCTTGGGATTCTTGATTCTTGAGGTTTTGGAGCTGTAGCTCATAAGATATTCAACCTACACTCACACAATTTTGAAAGATCAACTACGATGTGTAAGTAATAAAAATGGGCCCTTCTTATATAGTAGAAGATGCCACTATTGTAAGACACTCAAACTGTAAGGTCAACCATTCTTCCTTGTTGAACTGGGTATCAATAAGTTGTTGGGATATGCCATGTTGAATGAGCCTGACCATCTTTTGATTGATGGATTTTGTTGCACAACTCGGAATCAGGAGCTTTCTAAGTGGGCACTTCAGTTATGAAAGAGTTCCGACCATAATCAATTTTTGTGGACTGAATGTGAGGAATAGGGGGCCATGACGTGTGTATAGGAGCATATGCTAAGCAACGTAGCGTGTTTCCTCTTAGACCGATCTGTTTGATTTTGTTTCCTCTGAGAGCCTTGATTATCGTATGCGACCGAACTCAGAGATGATTTTTTTCTTTTTACGTTGGTCTGTAAAATTCAGATTTAAGCCTTTTCTCCTGCACTTATACAGTTATTAAAAGCAGATAGTAATAGTAAAGTGAATACCCCTCGGTTCCGGTTTTCGATGTAGGCCTTGGGACAAGCTATCCTTGAGTGATATTCTTGGTGGAGCCACATCAAACCTGAGTAGTTCTCGGAGGTGCCCGCGTGGCTCTCAAATCGTGTTGTCAAATAGATTGCCTGAAATTCACAAATAAGTTGTTAATTTGCTTAATAATTGTTGGTGAAAGTTGTTCATAGTCCATTAAACAATGTATCATATTGGCAGCAACTCTTGGGCTTAGTTGGGAGGCGGCCTTTGGAAGTTTTGGCTCTCGGAACTGTTTAGCTCGAAGGGTGAGTTCTCATAAGAGGTTCCGCATAATACCCAAGGTCCTGGCGAGCTGCTAAGATGCCGGTAGTTTGGAGATGATCTCCATATGCCATGAGTTATTCCCCTATATTTATATGGTTAAGAAAGATATATAACAACATTAAATTTGAAACAAGTACCCCCCAAAGCCGTATATGTTTAAAAGTGTGTGTGGTCTGAACTGAGAGAAAGCTCAAGTTTTGATGGTGGAGAACCAGATCATGATCTCTTCTTGGTGTTGAACATGAGAGATGTCTTGACTGTGCTCATGGAAATTGAGCCATTGAAATGACTTTCTTGGAAGTAAGGTTTGACTTATCAAGGCTTCTAGTTTTGTTGGATGGTTCTCGTGGCTTATGATTGGTATGCGCAGTCATGTGCAAAATTTGCTCAAGTAGAAGATTCATCTAATTTCTTGGAGATGAATTCTGAAATGGAAAGCATTTTCCTCATTTTGTTTCAAATTGGCCAATAGTCTATCCTTTGTTTTTGGATCTGTACATAATGACAGGCACTAACCATACGGGTCTCTCGGACCGTATTATAAATTAGTAATAAAATGTAAGACACCATTTATCTTAATGGTGGTATATAAGGGTTTTACATTTATCATATGTGAAATGTCTTCAATAAATAGCGTTAGAGAATTAAATTTCGAAATGAGAAAGAACACAAAGGAAAGTAATCACTTATCTCGAATGTTGTTCACTGATATTAATTTTTTATGTTCTTCATGGTCCTTTTGGAGGGATCCTTGGACTCTAAATTGATCCAACCGAAGTAGCTGGAAACATTGTTGACGTGTGGGTCGAAGTTATTGAGGGATTCTTGTGTTTTGGAAGATAGCCGTTCAAACGTGAAGCATGAGCTATCTCGTCACCACTGATAGGGACGGTGCTTTCATTGAGAGAGTTCTGAGCTAGCTTGGTTGAGGACAGCTCTTTTTTTTTTCTTTCAGTTGTACAATACTTCAACGGCGATCCAGCTTCATTTTAGAGATTTCCAAACTATTTGAGCTTGTTTTTTGGACTCGCTTTGTTGTGTACCTGAAATGATTGCTGGTTTGTTCGAAGATGGGCATAGCTTGCGAAGTGTCTCCCCCAGGTTAAGGAGAGTGCTCGGAACCTGGTGCTTAGGAAATTTTGGTTCTCGAGAGCCCAGTGCTATGAGCAACTCAAGATCTTGACTCTGCAATCAATGTATATAGTAGTGTATTAAAATGAAATTTAGCTTTTATGGAAGCTCTTACTGGGCAATTTTTCTCAAAAGTGAACACGAAGGGTTCGGCATTGGGATGCGCCACTTGGGAGCTAGTGTGGTGTATTTGGCGGCGTAGCCCATTGTTGTTTAACACCGGGCTTCTGAGCATGGAGTCTGAGAAAATTTTTACTCGGGTCCTGCTCTTCTTTGTCATAGTTGTTGTTCTTGTTTTGGCTTTGGAAAGCAAGTGTTATGGGTCGCAGGATCTAACCATCGTGGATTTGATGGAGACCGATACCCATGCAATTGTATAGCGCCATTATATTTTTTGTTGTTGTGCCAAGTTGGCACTCCATAGAGTAGTCTGTAAGAGATAATAATACTAACTCCAAGAGCATTTTAGATAAAATTTTAGCTTAGCCTTAAAATATGAAAGGCAGTGTAAAGGCTTTCCATAAATGACATTCTTTCATGGCAATATTAGAAACATCATTAATAAACGGAAATGAAGAGGCATAGTGTAAACTTATCTTGCATATGTGAAAGAGATGTGTAGAAACTTTTCCATTTATGACTTCTTCGGGTGTATTCCGGGTGGTTTCCCCAAAACATTTTGCCTCAAGTGCTGTCTGCACTTAGGCAGCAGCTTCTTTATTTTTCCTGGAAGCCCAATTTTGGGACTTCGTCCTGTGATCCGACTGGGTGTGCCATGGTCAGCCCCCAGCCGAGTCTGGCCACTACCATGTGCACTTATGTGAAGCCGTCCTTCTTCTTTTTTGAATTTCTGTAGACACAATTAGTCAAGTATGAAATGATTAAGATGGCAAAAGAAATGTGTTTTACTCTCTTGAGCCATGTGTCTGATGTTGACTTCAGGAAGCGACTTTTCGAGTTGCTTTGAGTCCACCACATACTAGTGGAAAGACACTGCTTCGTAGGTGTGGGAGCTCTCTTTTCATTTTGATGCTTATGGCATGATTCGCTACACATCATGATAAAGCACAAGTTGAGTGGTTGTCTTCTGTGGTCAACCCTTTATTCTAGGGGTTTGCACATGGTCACAAACACTGGTTCTAAAAGTTCTTTTGGATTATACTATGAATATAGAAATCTCGTAATCACCATTCATAATATTTTTTATCCATTTTCAATATCACGAAAGCAATGGACTTCACTAGTTAGTCATGATGCATTGATGTGCCATGAGCCAATAAACAAGAATAATAAAAAGAAAAGCAGTATGAACTTATCTCATATATCTGTGAAGGGTAAGCTCCCTGTGACGTGGCTGTGCAATAGTATATCTTCTGTGTTGCAGATCAACTGGTGAGTTTGGCAAATTCAGCTTCAATGCCACTAGATTTTTATTATATGGATCCAGGCATGTTAAATTATCTTCAAGGAGAGTCTCAAGGTATTCGGGTGGTTTCCCCCAAACTTTTTGCCTCAAGTGCTGCTTGCACTTAGGCAGAGTTTTTTTCTTTTTTTTTAGATTTTTTTTTTTATATCACGTGGCTTGCTTAGCAGTTTTTGACCATGCCAGCAAGTGGCGCAATCTTTGAATGTAATCTACAAAAGACAACAACACTAGCTTTAGGGCTTTTTCAGTGAAGTTTTGACTTTGCTAAAGAAAAACATGTGAATTTCACATTTTATTATTTAGCAGATAATGCTTATTGTTAGGAAAGCAATATAGCAATGCAAAAGAGAAGTGACAAAAGTTAAGAATGCTATTACGTATCTTTCAGATATGCTTTTCACCAACTTCTCTTTCATTCAAGGCCGAAGGGATTTACATGACCTTTTGAAGTTTGGGTTACCGAGGTGGCTCCTCTGAGTTCTGGAGTCGGTTTTTTTTTTTTGGAACCACGAAGTTTGGGAAAATTTTTGGGAACCATGAGGTTCCAGAAAATTTTTGGGAACCATAAGGTTCGAGTAAAATTTTTTTTGAACCATGAGGTTCGGGAAAAATTTTGGGAACCATGAGGTTCAAAAATTTTTTTGGAACCATGAGGTTCGGCCCGAGCCGAGTTGGCGACTGTGGTCGGGTCTCTGAGTGGCCCGATCTTTGCTTTTGTTTTGCACAGTTCTGACCCCCCACCCCCCCGGCGATGTTTAGTTGTTGTTTCACTGTCCACGAACTTGATGCTCGGTTTTCATGGTCTGTGATTCTTAAGGCGTGTGCCTCTCTCTTTTTATTTCTACAAAAAGTTTGGGAAACACTTGCCTACACCAAAGCTTTACGGTGAGGTAATGTTTTACTCGCTTAGAAAATTCTGTTCGAAGTAGAGAAAAGCATGTGGCCCATTCATGAAGCCACATAACAGACAAGTTATCCTATTGAAAGGCTTGACTATCATTTATTGGCCATTCACCTTTTGAAGTCAGTATTTTCCAAACAAAGAGGCATTTAAATACTGATAATTATACACGTAAAGTCGTTCTAATAAATTGTTAACTCCTACAAATTAGCAATGAGGAATTAAAGAACATAGGACGAACTTATCTAGCATGTCACCGGTGTTGGACATCCTGAGGTGGTGCTTGGCAGCTTGATGGTCAGAGAAGCTGAACAAGCTCGATTGGAACAGCTGGGCTTCATGATCAGCAAAGAAAACAAAGGATCGGGAAAATTCTCATGGTTCGGGCAACCTCAACAATCGGAGGTTCTGTTCAGGGAGCAAGTCAATGGTCAGGGAGGAGGCTTTGGTTTTGGAGCCATGTTTGAAAATCTTTCCATTAAAGCTTTAAGACGGTAGTCCGATCCTTCTTTTCTTCTATTTCATTTATTCTTCTTTCCTGCAAAAAATTACAAGGGCCATGACTGCACCTAAGCTTGTGACAAATTAATCTCCTCTTCCTGTGGGGCCCTCCAAAAAAGCCTTCTCTTTTTCTTTTTTTTTGGGGTGAAGATCTACATAGGAGATTCAGCAAAGCTGGAGACCGAGTCTTCTTTCTCCGACCTTGCTTGAACTGAAACTTCAATAGGCTTGCACCTCTGTAGCTTTGATGATCGATAGAGAACTCCTGGCTGTTGGGACAGGAGGTCAATGATCGGGAAAAATCTTGAAGATCGGGAACAAAAGCTTGGGAGTGACATCCATGTTCTGGAAAACAATTGGTGACCATGATGCAGTTCGGGAAGCTAGTCAAGGATCGGGTAGCATGATGGTCTTGGGCTAGACAGATTGGGTCTTGGAGCTGCCCTAATGATCAAGATCGAAAACAGTCTTGGCGACCATGATGGTCGAGAAAATCTGGAAAGATCTGGCGACCATTGATAATTGGGAACCATCTTGAAGGTCGGGTGAAATCTTGGAGACCATTGAAAATCCAAACTTGATAAATTTTGATGACCATTGAAAGTCGGGAAAAGGCTGGCGATCAGTGAAGAATTAGCCCATGTTCATGCTCATGTTCAATGCACATGAGAAAACCATGTATTATTAGTCTATCTGAACATATTAAAGCAGTGAAGACTTTTCATGCACATATCCAATTTCTTGACTGACAAAGAATAAATCCAAGAAAAGTAGAGCGTGAGAAATAAAGGAGATGTAACATTTGCTACAAATCCAAGAAAGGTTTGGAAGTTTATCTTAATCTGAAGAATATTCCACGAGTCTTCTACATAAAAATTGCCCCTTAAATTCCACATGCGCCTGATCACGATATCTATAATTTCCTAGTGATAATCCCAAGTTTATGATGTGTGCGTGTTTCATGCCTTTTTTTTTTTTTTTTTCTATAACGTAACGGTGCTTTAGGTACCTCCCTTAACCCTATATATATTTTCAGTAGTAACATCATATAACTGAGTTGAAGTCAAATGATGTTGTGTTCTTGAAAATCAAATATTCAAAGGCAAAGGCACCTCCAGCAATAAAATGGAGAATAACATGTCAAAAAGCAAACATTCAATCCTTCACTCCCCCCCCCCCCCCCACTTTTGGATGGTTTTTCCACTCCCTCACTTACTCTTCACTCTGTGCATGCAAATTGCTTGTTAAATTCCACATAGGACCCCATGATATCGATTTTTTGAAAGTGATATTCAATAAAAGTGTACATAACTCATATTTTATTTTAATGTTATGATGTGACGATACCCGTATGGAATTTCTAGGTATCCACTTTCTTGATTCATTCACAATATATCCAAACGAAAAATCCACTTTGGGAATAAAGGAGATGTAATGGCCATCCACTTTGGGATTGGTAGTTTATCTAAATGCAAATAGTATTCCACGATTTGAGTCATCTATACGTAAATTGCACGTAATTTCCACATAAGGGCCCTATGATGACAATTATTTGCAATAATTTAGCTTCCCAACATTACACTTTTCTTTCATAAATTATATATATCATTTTCTTACTTACCTCCTTATATTTTAACTCAGTACAACATGATTTCTATTTTAAAGTTTCATCATCAATTTGTCCCATCCATCCAAATTAACTATATATTAAGTTGGATGAAAAAATACAAAATAACTATATTGCTTATTTATGTGAAAAATTGGTCTGAAAGATTAAATGTGAAAAATCCCATTAGCATAAATGTAAGGTAAGGGGCTAGCTAATTGATCTTGGTCACTCGTGTACTTTAAGACATCTACCTTTCGTTGTGAAAACAACAATATATAGTTTATGTTATAGGAGAAATTGCAATGAAATTAATAAAAATTCTGAAGTATATATGTTACAGGAGAAACAGTAATTTAATTACCCGAAGTAATTAAAATTCTATTCCAACATATTATGTTAGGCCTTTGTACCAAGTCTTATGATCAAAAGAAACTGACAAATTCTATCCCAACATAGTACGAATTGCATACAACTCAAATTTACATAGTTAAGCGGAATCGTTCGTTTTTAAGAAATCAAAAGAAACTGGCAAATATTCTTGGCTCTTTTCCCACAACTTTCCCGGCAACCAAAGATCACATGGAGCACACAAAATTAAAGTCCTCATTGGAAATCCTCGGAGTTGGCTTAAGTGGTAAGGGTTTTGGTCTTGGTAGCATCTCTATAAGTCTAAAGTTCGAATTCTCTTGGGTGCAAACAATTCTTTTAAGCCACATCCACCGACAAAATCAGAGTATTACTCAATCCGTGTGGGGAGCACTTTGCACGGGTCTAAAATTTGCCCGAAATGGATAGGTACACAAAGAATTCTTGTAACTGCATACTCTCAAGTTCATTTGAACTAAAGAGGATCTCAGTCCATTTATTTTGGGGTTTGAGAATGTTTGAAATGGAAGCTATTAAAGAGCATTGAATGAAGAGAAATTGATGTTGGCGTTCACACTTCAAGCATTTTCTTTTAAGCAATGCTTCAGTATATGCACTTGTATGTATACTTTAGTACGTTTCAAAGCACCCGATGCTGTGGGCTGTAGGGCACTAGTGGTGCACTTGGCGCGCTGTTGTTTAGTTGCGTTTTGCATAAACTAAACCCGAACACCGGTCCTTTGCAATGCGCTGCTCTACTTCGCCGTTTGCCTCTTGCCGCTCGCCAACCCCCTCCATACCAGATTTGTCAGGGTTTTGTAGATTGGGTCTTTTCAAAACGTGATCTACTTTATACAGTCAAATCTGGCCCCCAACGCTCTAGTCCACGACCCTCTACGACCATCTTGCTTCTAGCTGTCGTCTCCCGATTAGCCCTCAGATGCACACACGCCCACGTGTGAGCTCCACACGCTTGATTGTGGATCTCACACTCCGACGCGTGATCCCCACGCGCTAGTCAAAGGATCTCTTTTGCCATCTCCCCGCTGTCGATGCATCTATTTGTGGGGTTTTTGGTTTGTTTCTTCTTTAACTGTTGTATTTTGGGTTTTTTCTTTAATTGTTTGTTTGTTTGTAGCTACTGTTTTAATGTTTTCTGTTTGGGCTTTTGTCTCCCTGAGGTGTTGTTGCTTTGTTTTTTGTTGGAGACTTTGCCTTCCGGTGTTCTTTTACTAGTTTTGTTCTATTTGGTTTGGCTACTCATAGGCGACTCTGTTCCAACCTTTTTTGGTGCTAGTTTGGTTATGGTTCCACCTACAAGGGTTTTGGTGACGTTGCTACTGGTTGCAGCCCTCTGTGGCTGCTATTGTTCTCTTGATAGGCTGAGTCCATTTTTTGATCCATTCCTGCTAGTTACTTGGTTCTTTGGTTGCCGCATCGTGTTCTAGCTATTTCTGGGTTGTTGTTTGGGTTGTCCACCCATTTTATGTTTATTATGATGTAATTCCTCTTTTCCCTTTCCCCTATTTTGAAAAAAAAAAAACCACAAAACGAACACTTTTAGATTTTCTATTTTAGCAAGATACATTATTTAATTATAACCATTAGATCGAAATTGTTAGTAACAACTACTTAATCTAATTGTACAGTTGACTTTTGCAACGATCCAATAAATCTAACCATTAGATCTAGCTTAGAAGCATCCTATGGTCTAGATCAAAGCACCAGATCGAACGATCCTAACTGTGCAAAATTGAATGGATGATAATTTTGGTATAAGTGAAGGGAAAAGTGATTACTTGTGAGGAGGAGCCTCCAGGTCAGTATACATAACAGCACGTCACACCACTCTTTTTCTACAATTTTCCACTCCAGATCCTTTTTGACCACAAATTGGTCTATGATCTGCGATTCCATAATAATTGTATATATACTAAAGTGAAGTTATATCTATGGAAATCAAAATTATTCCCAAATTCCATTTAAAATGTCACTCATTTTACTTAAATTGTGCTCTTTACAAATTAATATTATTGAGGGAAATATACCCCCTTCAAACTACTACTTCATTGTAAATGTCCTCTCAAACTACCAATTGTTTAATGTCTCCCCTAGACTATCAGAAAATATCAATATCTCCCAATAGATTGATAATTTAAGGGGGTATATGTACTTTTTCCTATTATATAAGTCAATGTTATATGTATTTTGAAAATAAAAATGTATACTTATAATTTTGTTTCAAAAAATTTAGATATATTTGATCATGTTACCGATTAAATGGTTGTGTTTCAGCTTTCAAGATAAAATTGTATGTATGATAGATGTTACCCTCATATTTTTTTTGTCTCTTCAAAATTAATGTGATTTTTAAAATGACCATTGAGTTTGTGATAAAGTATTATTTCATTTTGATTCAATAACAATTTTAAAAACCACATCAATTTTAAAAAAATACAAAGAAAACATGAGAAAAATATGTATTATTAGTCTATCTGAACATATTAATGCAGTCAAGACTTTTCATGTAACGCCCCAGTTTTAGATCAATAAAACCGTAAGCAGAAACCTCCGGTTTCCACGTGACATTACTACCTCAGAGACCAATCTCGCAGCGGAAATATTTTTTTCTTTTAAAAACACTAGGGAACAACTACATTACACAATAGAGCTGACTGAAATACCTCGTGAATTAAAAAATACGATAGATGTTTAAGCATTACAAACATGTGCATGCTAGATGCACCAAATAAAAGATAGTTGCAGCATATGCCACAGACGGCATACAGTTGCAACATCACGCTGTTTTAAAATATATTACAAACTATAATTAATCAAAACATAAAACATACAAAATACGAAGAGACATATGTATAACAAAATGTTGTCTCTCCCGGGATATAGCACATCCCAACAAAGTAGTGCCTAATAGTCATCAAAGCTAACGAAGGGGTCTCCGCCTTCGCTTTCTGCATCACAGTCTATGTAAACATGACATCATCACATTTACATAGGCAAACAAGTGAGTCTACTGCATCCCAGTATAAACAGGTAATTGAATTATTGAACAAGCATATGACAGATATAATAAATGAAATGAATGGGTTTTCATGCATCGTTGTGAAGGCTTTGTTCAGTCTTAATGCAACATGAAATTACACTCAGCTCATAATGGGCCAACCCCGGATTAACAAATGTTACCTCCCCCACTTAAACAGATTACTGGTTTGCACCTAGAACCGACATTCCAGCGTTAGTTCTTATTACCGGATTTAGGGACCCAAGGTCCACTGGATCAGCCCTCACACCCCTGCTACTAACCAGCTAAATGTCACATCATTACCAATTCATAGAATATATAGTTGTAACGTATGAGCAGTTTATAATACATGCATATGAGTAAAACAATACTGAATATAAAAGAAGACAGCGTCAGCCCCAGTAAGTACTTCCATACTTACCCTTTCTTTCGTAGAACAATAGTAATCCACCACTGCCTAGCAATATGGATACACAAATAACATATATCAGAGACCAATCAATAGTAATTGGTCAGTCTTCAGGATCCTTGCTCTTAGCCTTTATTATTATTATTATCCATCACTTCATTTTCATTACTTGATTTTATTCATAAGTATACTCATACATATATACAAGTCATATTTGTGAGTATTCTCACATATTGTCCATAATTTATTCAAAGCATTTAACTTATGAAATCCCACATAAGTGAGGACATGCCATAAGGATCCCGTTGACAATAATGTAAATCATCTAATATTGCACTCGAATACCCCACCAATGTGAGAGCATAATTCGAGATGAGTATTTAAACAAAAAAGAGTTAATACTGCATAAACGTCCCCACTATCAGTAAGGGCTTATTATGAGTTATATGTACAGCATTGAAAGAATCTCTTATAGCCAATTTTCACTCAACTTCATGCTTATACCGTCGAAGGGCAGGGCCACCATAACGTTTAGACATGAGATTGAGTGTTATCCACTATAAGATTAAAAATAACAACCATATCATAATAAACCTCATGTCTATACACCGAAGGGCAGAGCCACCATAGTATTTAGACAAGAAGTTAAGAGTTAATAACAAGATAAAAATGATTTATAAAGCATCATGTCTATATACCGAAGGGCAGAGCCACCATAGTATTTTAGACAAGAAGTTGAGAGTTAATAACAAGATAAAAATGACAACTAATCAAACAATATATAGGTTGATTTTATGAGTTCCTTAAAACCTTTTCCATTTTCCTTTAAAACAAGCACCGCTTGCTTCCACTTTTAGTATTGAGCACATAAGATCCTTGAATCTAACCAATGATAAATATACATCAAATATATATTAGATACATCAAATAAAAGCAAAGGAAGCCATCAAAACCGGTTAGCATCAAAAATCACATAAAAATACTCTATAGAGGCCGAATGGGTGTAGGATGAGTTCTTGGTGTTTTCTCATGATTCCAAAGCTCAAAGATCAATGGAAACATGATACAAAATAGTTTTAAAACCCTCCTAAGTGATCATGCACAGCCCATGCAAACAGGTTGTGAAAAACCACAAAAGTTTCCCAACACCCCTCTATTGAGCCGGTTTTGAAGCTAGTTGAGGAGGATGAAGCTTTCATTCCTCAAATGGACTCCAAAACTGCTTCTAAAGGTTGGGTTATCTTCTGAACACTCAAAGGAAGGTAGGGTATGATTTCTGGACAGTTTGGAGAAGAACTCCTCCAAAACCCCCTAGGTGCCGTGAGAGTGTGTGTGTGAGATGAATGAGAGAATTTTCTGGTTGAACTCAAAGGAACTGAGTGGTCTGATACCAGAGGGTTCTCCATCCTTTTATAGGCTCATCTAGGGCCCAATAGGTCAAAAAAACGTCCACCATATGTATGGACAAGGTAGTCAAGCTTTCATGCCAAAAAAGTCACCAAAACACACTTTTGTCAAACCACTTTAGACTTTTTGGCCCATTGTGTGCTCCTTTTCCAGCAGCTCCTCCCTTTGCCATGTGTCATCACCCTAAGCTCCCAAATCAATGAATAGCTGGTCCTACCTAGTGGATTAGCAGTTCTAAGCTAAATTCGACAGTTGAAGGTTTTAAGGCCCGGGTTTAGGCCAAAAAGTCAACTGTCTCGGAATTGAATTCCGATTTCACCAAACCGAAGTAAAAACCATTTATATACAAAATAGAGTCCATTTATGATATAAAATCAAAATGGTGAAACTCTATTTTAGAAATAAGGCCCGGGTCAAAAGTGCCACGTAAGCGATGAATAGTCAACTTTATACCAAAAAAGTCAACGGATTGACTTTTTTTCCAAAATCTACTATGTCGTAGAGGGTTTCAATACAAGAATAACGGGCTTCAGTTTGAGTAAAACTAAGTTTGTTTGACCAAGTTTTTGATACTTACAAGATTGGTCGTCAGAAAACGATAATGTTCTAAAGAGATTCCAAAGGGTTTTGACTAGAAATCTCTTAAACTTCTTGAACGTCTTTAAAACCATTATCATAGCTAAATGATAACATATATCATTTAGTTTAATAATAAGTTTAAAAGATTTGAATTCTTTGGGCGTCACATTTCATGCATATATCCAATTTATTGACTAACAAAGAATAAATCCAAGAAAAGTAGAACGTGAGAAATAAAGGAGAAGTAACATTTGCTACAAATCCAAGAAAGGTTTGGAAGTTTATATTAATCTGAAGAATATTCCACAAGTCTTCCACATACAAATTGCCTCTTGAATTTCACGTGGGCCTGATCACGATATCTATAATTTCATAGTGATAATCCCAAGTTTATGATGTATGCGTGCTTCACGCCCTCCTTTTTTTTTTTATTTCCTGTAACGTAACGGTGCTTTAGGTACCTCCCTTGATCCTATATATATTTTCAGTAGTAACATCATATAATTGAATTGAAGTCAAATGATGTTGTGTTCGCGAAAATCAAATATTCAAAGGCAAAGGCACCTCCAACAATAAAATGGAGAATAACATGTCAAAAAGCAAACATTCAGTCATTCACTCCCCCCCACTTTGGATGGTTTTTCCACTCCCCCACTTACTCTTCGCTCTTTGCATGCAAATTGCTTGTTAAATTCCACATAGGATCCCATGATATCAATTTTTTGAACGTGATAATCAATAAAAGTGTACATAACTCATATTTTATTTTGATGTTGTGATGTGACGATACCTGTATGGAATTTCTGGGTATCTACTTTCTTGATTCATTCACAATAAATTCAAACGAAAAATCTACTTTGGAAATAAAGGAGATGTAATGGCCATTCACTTTGGGATTGATAGTTTATCTAAATGCAAAGAGTACTGTACGATTTGAGTCGTCTGTACGCAAATGCACGTAATTTCTACATAAGGACCCTATGATGACAATTATTTGCAATATTCAGCTTCCCAACATTACACTTTTCTTTCATAAATTTAGTATATATATATATATATATATATATATCATTTTCTTACTTACCTCCTTATATTTTAACTCGGTACAACATGATTTCTATTCTAAAGTTTCGTTATCAATTTGTCCCATCCATCCAAATTAATTATATGTTAAGTTGGATGAAAAATACAAAATAACTAAATTATACTATTTATGTGAAAAATTGATCTGATATTAAATGTGAAAAATTGTCTGAAATATTAAATGTGAAAGAATCCCATTAGCAAAAATGTAAGGTAAGGGGCTAGGTAACTGATCTTGGTCACTCATATACTTTGAGACATCCACCTTTTGTTGTGTAAAAAAACAATATATAGTTTATGTGACAGGAGAAATTGCAATGAAATTGGTAAAAATTCTGAAGTATTTATGTTAGAGGATAAATTGTAATTTAATTATCCGAAGTAAAATTCTATTCCAACATATCATGTTAGGCTTGGGTTCTAAGTCTTATGATCAAAAGAAACTGACAAATTCTATCCAACATAGTAAGATCAATTGCATACAACTCCAATTTACATAGTTAAGTAGAATCGTTCGTTTTTAAGAAGTCAAATGGATTGAGGTCGTCAAGGAATGATAGTGAGTCATTAGTGACCATGAAACAGGTTATAAATGCAGGTTTTTTATTATTTATTTATTTATTTCCTAGTCTTCTGGTTACTTGTTCGAAGAGTTGCAATTTCTCATTCTATGAGTTAATTCTTTGTCACATATAGAGATTCTAATTTATTCATTTGGTTATGCTTTAATTTATTTTTTTATTTACCGGCCGAGCGGAGGAGTCATGTGATACCACCAATTAAAGTCTCTCATCTATCGAGCAATTATTTCAATAACGTGCTTCTATTTTGAAATCGCCTAGTTCGAACTAAATGAGCCTATATAATATAATATATATTTTGAATAATTCTAGGTGCTTCTCTTACAGTTTGAAAACTAAGCGAACAATGATCCTATTAAACGACTAAGCACGGTAGAATTTCCTTCCAGATCTTTTAAGACTCAAATTGGTCTATGATCTCCGATTCCAAAATAAATTGTTTAGTAAAATGGAGTTATATATATCTATGTAAATCCAAATTAATCCCAAATTCCGGCTAAGGCTCCGTTTGTTTCGACAGAAAATAATTTTCATAAATCTTTTTTTGTGCTTGGTGAGGCGTAAAATAATAGTCAACGGAAAGCATTTTCAGTTTAATCGAAAAATCTTCTTTAATTTCTGTAAAATAGTTTTTCCTTTTTAAAACCGTAAACTATTTTCCGAATTTGAGCGTCACATTCTCAAATCGCCGGATCACAGCCAAAACACCACAAGCCCTGCGAAACCTGGTCGGATCTGCCTGGGACATCGCTGGTACCTCACCAAGACCCGTCCGTGACCCGAACGGGATATCGCCAAGACCTGGTCGGGACTCGCTTAGGACATTTCTGAGACCCGCCCGGGTCATCGTTGAGACCTGACCAGGACATCGCTGGGATCTACTTAGGACACTGTCAAGACCCGATCAGGACCTGCCAGGGACATCGTCGGGATCCGACTAGGACATCGCCGGGACCTGGTCGGAACATTTTCGGGACCCGCCTGAGACATTTCTGGGACATCGTCGCGACCCAATCAGGACATCGCCGGGACCCGCCTATGACATTTTAAGGATCCACTCGAGACATCGCTGAGACTTGCTCGAGACATTGCCGGGACCCACCTGAGACATTTTCGAGACCCGCCCAGGACATCGTTGGGATCCGCTCGAGACATTTTCAGAACATCGCTGATACCCGCTCGGAACATCGTTGGGACCCGATTGGCACATCACTGAGACCCACCCGAGACATTTTCGGCACCCGATCAGGATATCGTCGGGACCCGCCCAAGACATCTCCGAGACTCAATTGGGACCCGACTGAGACATCGTTGGTACCCACTCGGGATATCGCCGGGACTCACCCGGGACATTGTTGGGACCCAGTCAGGACATTGCCGAGACCCAACTCGGATCCACCCGGGACATTGCCAGGACCCGCCAGGGACATCGCCGAGACCCAGTCAGGACGTTGCTAGGACCCAACCGGGACGTGATTGTGACCTAGTCGAGACCCTACCTAGATCCGATCAGGACCCTACTGGGACCTGGTCGCCAGCCGAGATTTTATTAATAAAATTATATTAATATTTTTAAGTTGTGAAAAAAAAATTATAGATTAATATGATTGATTGAAAATATAAAAAAAAAAAATTGTGAATTTCTAGAATCGCCAAAAACCGAAAAATATTTTCAACGGAAAATATTTCCTGAAAATTGATTTTTCTAAAATTATTTTACGATGAAAATCATTTTACGCTCAAACAAACAGAGCATAAATGTTGTTCATTTTTCTTAAAATGTACTCGGAACAAATAATATACAAGTCGATGTTATATGTATTTGAAAAAAAAAAATGCAGATATAATTATAATATATATATATATATATATATATATATAGTATATATATATATATATATATATGTGATGTTACCATTAAAAGGTCGATTGTGACAAATGAAAGCAGGGAAGACTTTACACATATCCACTTTATTGACTGGCTAAAAATCCAAGAAACGGTTTCCTGCACGTCTTACAAACAACTTTCTTATTTTCCACCTCTATTACGCGCATCTCTGCTGCAAAATAATTCTTGTTTGGTGTTATGGAGGGAGGTCAAATTGGGTGGCTCATGATTTCTACTTAGATCTATCCTTCGCGTTATTTGCGGGGGGAAAGAAAGGTTTGCAGTGGGGACGAGAAAAAACAGCAAAATTGGTGAGTCAAAATAAGAGAGGCAAAATTGGCATTTTAATTTAAGTAAATAGTAAAACCCTCGACCCTAACCGTCTAATTTTATATTGAGTTTACGGGTTATGTCAAAAATTACATGCTATTATATTGCGTGTCAGATTCGAATTGTGTCGAAGCATAGATATAAAACTATATAAATAAATTATAACCCGACTCATTTAATTAAATAATCAAAATTTTCAATTATAATCATTTAATTTTATATTCGATTCGTATCAAATTTTAAGTCACGTAAAAAATTACAAACTCTAATGACGACCAAAGAGGAAGCAGCTCACGAGTATCGAGACCGTGTGAGCCAGCTCACGCCTCATAGTATGTTCCTGGAATCCCTTGTCTGACTAAAACCAAAAGAAGCATAGAGCATGGAAAATCAAAAGAATTCACTTATTCACATCTGCTACGCTGGGCCAACCACATTGGTTATGAAAGTTTGTCTAATTGTCTTAATGCAAAGAATCCACCCTTGGAGTCTATTACATGAAACAAGTGGGAGAATGGCTTGTCAGGTACAAACTAGGATCCTCTAGGGGATAGTTAGTTTAAATTTAAAGATAAAATTGTCATTTTCATTTTTTTGGACAGTTTTATCTCTCAATTTGCACTAACCGGATGTTCTCCATTTCAAATGAAATGGAGAGAATCCTTTTCCATCATGTACCCAATCTTTTTCGATTAATTTAATTCCTCTAATGATACTGGAAGAGCCACCTTATACTGGATGGGATTAATTATTTCTATTGAAAGTTGTAAAATATGTGAAGTATTTCTAATTTTTTGAGACATTTGATTTTTTTTTATTGGGAACATGACCCAATCCTTGATCATTGAAGCTCTTTGATTCCTGCAAAATGCAATTTAATTAAATGATATGTTGGTAATGGAATAAAAAGAGAATTTGATGCGAAATTAGCTAGCTTAAACCTACCCAACTTGAACCAGGTTGCAACCGTAAATTCATAATAAGCACTCTTTGGGAAGCCACAAAAACTGATATTGATATGCATACCAAACAACAAAATAGCTAACGAAAACTTATTTTTACTAGTTTAGCTAATCACTCTTCAAGACATACATCCATCAGTTTATCTAAATTTTTTCTCTATTTTATTAAAATAATTATTTCTAAAAATTTTTATTCATTTTAAATAAAAAGCCATTTTTACCAAAAACACCAAATAAACCTCTCTATCAGCTACATGAATCAGATTGCATCAAAACAAACTGGAACACCAATTTTTTACAACACTTCTGCAGAACCAAACGGCCAAAAAACACGATCAACCCAAGATCTTCCATTCAACTCAAATCTGCAGAACCCATTACAATTTCCATCCAACCTACTCTATACACCCCTATATCTACAAACAGACTACGCCAAAACAAACTATTTACACTATAGAGAAACACGATCAAGCCAAGATCTTCACATGTATTCCCAGCTTTCACAAAAAAAAATTCAGTAAAATTAAACTTGAAGATTATGTTCCTCCCAAATCTGCTTGAGAGCTTGGGTGCGAGCAATTTGCCCAAATTTGCTTGTGAGATTGTGTTCATGCCCAAAGCTTCTCAAACCACCCACACCAATTCGGTGCTTACCCAGATAGCGCACACAAAATCAACCAAAAATGTGTTCAAGAATTAACCAAAAGCTCAAGAAATCAACCCAAAATTGAACTTATCTCCTTCTACCCAATCGGCAACATGCTTCTGGAAGACCTCACAATCTGCCAACAATCTCTTGCAATTACCCAAAAATCACCGAAAATCTTTCACATTCTCACCACCCAAACAACCCATGCTCTTGTCGTGCCTCCTCCATTCCGGTACTTGATCTTCCAGCATTCAATGATTTCGAGGTCTTCTTCGATGTCTGGAGCTCCAGCTTCGACTACATTGAGTTCTTTGGGGGCTTCAACTATGGCGGCAACAAACAAATCAGAGAGAACATTGGGGGAGGATGTGTCAGAAGAAGGGGAATGTGGTGAGAAATACTTGTGAGATTGTGCGACTCAGTGCGAGAGAGAGGGGAGAAACATTAGAAAAAAAAAAAACAGAGGAAGAAGAATAGTGTAAATCAGTAGATCCGGTAAAAAAAAAAAAAAAAACAAAAACAAAAAAAAGGGAGAGAGAAATAAACAATAAAATATTAGTAGAACTGTGAACAGTGTAACGCCCCATGGGGCGTTACACTGTTCACGGATGGAAGGTAAATCTATTTTAGATTTGCAATGGATAATCGGATGGGTAGGGTTTTTTAAGGTTTGGTTATCTATTCTAGCCTAAAGGAAGATACAACTAATCCAATGTGAGTACTCTTAGGAATCATACCCTGCAAAGACAATGCATGAGTGTCATCTTATTGTTAGAAGCACGTGTATTAGTGACTTTAGAAGTCTGTCCAACTTGAATCCAATTGCAGAACCTAAAAACATTTGATAATTAAAATGATATATGATTTGGGATCATTTGATAATTAAAATTAGACATAAAATCTGCTCTGAAAACTCCCATACACATGACATGCCACTGATGCAAAAAAATATGCAGAGGACCTAAAGAATATTTTGATTCCTCAGTATACACAGAAAAGGGAAAAAGGGCGAGAAAAAGGAAGCTTTGTACAGAATGAATTGTGCTGACCAGTTCTCTCTATAAAACCGTTTTAGTTATTTCTTAAAGAGGAAACACATACTTGTATTTCTTAGCAACAAGCTTATTGAGGCTCTTATCACATCCAAACATGTTTTGCTTTACAAGTATTTATATAGATCCATCTGCAGCTCGAATTCCAACCACCTCTATAATTTTGAGACAAAAAAGAGAAAAATTGCACTCCAATTGAGCGCTACTTTTCAAACTCAGTAATATTAGAAAATAATTGGTTCGGTTTGTTAATGTGTTTTAGGGGTGCTTTTGTTTTTGGTTTCACATAAATGTAAAAACTGTTTTTGTGTTTCGAGGAATATTTTATGTTTTGGGTTATTTATGAATGTCTTTGTCATGAGAACACAAAACAAAAAGACAAAAACGGGAAGTTTAATAATCACAGCCATTGTAACGACCTGCCCTAATTTCATAGAGCGAATGTGGGAATATAATTTTTCTTTCCTCAATAATCCCATGAGACGTTAATATTACATCTTTAATCATTCTACGCAGCAAAAATACTTATAATAAATTTGTTTTTCAATTGACCTTGTGAATAAATCATTAAACTAAACCAGAGCTTACTTATTCTTTACATAACTTCATTACATCAATACTTTAATAAACTATACAACGTCAATATACTTTGCCACGCTAGGCATCAACACAAATCTAAATAGGCTGACTAAACTTATGTCAACTATCACCTACTAACATCTCCAAACATATTCCTAATGACTTCTAAGCTTACACTTGCGCCAAAGCTAAACTCTCATACTACAACAACAACATCTATACAACTATAGAAATCATTCATGATTATATAGGTGAAGAAAAGAGGAAAGGGTAAGTTAACAATTCATAATGAATGAAGACTCCCTCAAGGGTTTTCACAATGAACTGATTAGTTCAATTTATAAGAATTTACAATAACAGCTATTAAATGTATGGCTTTTATTTTAAAACATGATGTAGCTAATGAAGTAAGCACTGTAATTACAAAATTATTTGAAACATAGTATATTATATAGCCCAGCTACACCCATATACAAGCATTTCATCAACTTTTTGACGAAACGCAAGCGTATAAGTATATCTAAACAATAAAACACAAATCTCATAAACATCATATAAAATCATCATATAAATCATCATGCTATGCACAGTGTGTATGCTCACAATTCTTTACCCTTGTGGCCGAGGTTCATATGCTCACAATTATTTATTTTTGTGACTGAGGTTCATATGCTTACAATTCTTTACCTTTATGACCAAGGTTCATATGCGTCTTTTAACTCATGTTGTTTTCATGTTGTTCTTACATATATTCATAAATATCATGTAAAAACTTAGTCATACTTTCTTTCTCAAATCCAAATTAAACATCATAAAACACAAACTTGTCAACATTTCCTCCGTAAACATAAATCTCAATAAATCATTAAAACTCATAATAAATCACTCATCTCAATAAATCTCATGAAAATAACAAAAACATCAAAAACTTATCATCACAAATATCATCGGTTCGTTCTTTAAAATATTCTTATCATTTCTTCAAACTCATTTTAAAATCATTTCCTTTATTTAGTAAATAAAAACATTCACTAAACATAAAATATTTTATGACATCGTCCTCAGTAAGTATAATACTTAAAATTGTAAATAGGATTACGTGGAAGAAAGAGGAGGCACATTATATTGTCTTTCGTAGCCTACCTCACACATATTATTATATAGGCTTTGAAAAAGTATTACAATGACCACAATACCCTCAAACCCTAATACATTATTCTAACACTCTCCCTCAAGCTGGAGCATATATATCATATAAACCCAGCTTGTTACAAATAAACTCTAACTGGTTTCGACATAAAACTTTTGTAAACACATCAGCTAACTGGTCTCCAGACTTCACGAATGCTGTAGATATATCTCCATCGAGTATCTTGTCTCTGACGAAATGACAATCAACCTCAATATGCTTAGTCCTTTCATGAAAAACTGGATTAGATGCAATATATAAAGAAGCCCGATTATCACAAAATAACGGAATAGGAGTAGGAGCTGAGAACCTAATCTCTTGAAGGAATTGTTGTAACCAGGTCAACTTAGTAGCAGTATGAGCCATTGCCCTGTACTCTGCTTCAGCACTAGATCGTGCCACTATTGTTTGTTTCTTACTCTTCCAAGTGACAAGATTACCGTCGAAAAATGTGCAATAACTTGTAGTAGACCGTCTATCTGAAGGAGAACCTGCCCAATCTGTATTAGTAAAACCTTCGACTCTAAGATGTCCATTTGGTCTATATAGTATTCCTAAACCAGGGGCTATCTTCAAATACCGAAGAATGCGAGTAATAGCTTCCCAATGTGAAACTAGAGGAGTCTCCAAAAACTGACTAACAACACTAACTGCATATGAGATATCTGGTCTGGTGCTAGTAAGATAATTCAACTTCCCAACTAGACAGCGGTACCTACCAGGATCTTCAAATAATTCACCTTCATCCTTCAATAATTTCTTATTTGGATTCATCGGAACATCAACTGGTTGAGAACCCAAGAGACCTATCTCTTCTAATAAATCAAGTGCATACTTTCTCTGAGATAAGTTGATACCTGTTCGAGATCTAGCAACTTCAATACTTAGGAAATATCGAAGTTTGCCTAAATCCTTTGTATGAAACTACTGTTGTAGAAACTGTTTTAAATGGGCAATACCTCTTGAATCATCTCCAGTAATAACGATATCATCTACATATACCACAAGAAAGATATAGCTTGCATTAGTGTGTAAATGAAATACTGAATGATCCGTCTGACATCTCTGAAGACCAAACTTCAATACTACTTCAGAGAATTTTTCACACCATGCCCTCGGTGATTGCTTGAGACCATACAATGCCTTTTTCAACTTACAGACACGGCCCTGAGACTCCCCCTGAGCAACAAACCCAGGTGGTTGCTCTATATAAACCTCCTCATGCAAATCCACATGTAAAAAGGCATTTTTGACATCTAATTGAAACAAGGGCCAATCCAGATTAGCAACCAAAGAAATAAGAACACGAACAGAAGAAATTTTGGCAACTGGTGAGAAAGTTTCATCATAATCAATTCCATACATTTGTGTATAGCCCTTAGCAACTAACTGAGCTTTCAATCGTTCAACTGAACCATCAGGATTAAACTTAACTGTGAAGACCCATTTGCAACTAACAGTCTTCTTATGAGGTGGTAAGGGAACAAGCTCCCATGTCCCATTTTGATGCAAGGCCCTCATTTCCAATTCCATAGCTTGCCTCCAACCGAAGTGAGATAAAGCATCATGCACTGTCTCTGGAATGGAAATACTATAGAGGTGGAAAATAAAACAAGATAGTGAAGGAGATAAAGAACTGACTGATAGGATGTTAAGTAGTGCAAGAACGTGTACCTTTCCATAAGGCAATAGGCAAGGAGTCTAATCCAGGTGGAAACACTGGATCTGGAGACGGTGAGGATGATGGTGGAGGAGCAGGAGCTGATGGGCGCGGTCGACGAGTATAAACTTGGAGGGGGGCAGTGATAAGTGCTGAATGTTACACATTCAAGCCCCTTAATTCACATATTTTAATCTCTTAGTTTCATTATAATATGATGTTTTGTGTTGTTTTTGTGTTTTTCCCTTATTTTGTAGGTTTTGGAAGAAAAGAAGTCAATTCCATCAACTCGAGCTCAAAACACATGAACTATGCAAAGTTGCTGAAAATCTGACATTTGTGCACTATTTTGGCCATAACTCTTAGCTCAAAACTCGGATTAAGGCAAGGTCAAGTGCGTTGGAAGAGGACTCAAAGAGGAACAAATCATCAAGACAGAGTTTTTTCATCCAAGGTGCACTCAAGCACCCAAAATGACGCTCGAGCACCATGGCACGCTGGAAATGAACGTCATGTCACCTGACGCTCGAGCGCCCAAAGTGACGCTCGAGCGTCATCGCGCGCTGGAAGCTTCTAAAGTCGGCAGAACTGATATAATCTGACCACAACTCAATCTTGGACTTCCTAGGGTGCACGAAATTGATTAGGGTTGTTCCTAAACTCTATAAATACTCCCCTAAGTCCTCCAAAAGAGAGACACAAGCTTGAGGAGAAGAATCAAAGGCTTCAAAGAAGGGTTTTTCTTAGTTCTTTATTTCTTTTTAGTTTTTCTTTGTTATTTTCTTATGGGGATGATTTTCATCCAAATTATGTGTAGCTAATAATTTAGTTAGGGCTCGATTGAAGCCCTAATCATGTCTCTTTAAGGTTTCAATTTGTCTTGCTACAATTCATATTTTGATGTTTAACTTGATTATTTTCGTTTTTCTTAAATTCCTCACATGTATGTGTTTGATCATCATATGCTTGTGGTATGGATATGTTATTTAGGTCAATTTGGATGGCCGAGTCCTAGGCCTAATAGAGTAACAAAAGAACCCCATCACAAGTTCTTGGATTAATCAACATGGAAAACCGGAGTAGATGCCATGCTCCAGGCTCCATGTGTTTGTCGATCTCCATAGTTTTATGCTTTCTTGAAAAACAATTTAGTAGATGTCATGCTAAATCCTTTGAGAAAGAAAAGAGTTAGAGTAGATGCCATGCCTAACTCATTGCTTAGGGAGATCAATAGCCTAAGGAGTAGATGCCATGCCCTTAGGTTGGCAAACATTGAGTATCTTTATATGGTTGTAGCATTGTGCATATTGTTTACCTTATTTGAGTATGATTAGCGGTGGATATCGAAGTCCTAGCCTTTTATTCTTATTATTTCAATTTAATCATTTATTTCGTTCCACTCAACAATATCTTTTTAGGAATTGCTTTTTAAACATAGTTTACCAATCCTCGTGGGAATGATCTCGTATTTGCCGTCTATGCTATCGTTTTGATCTTGTGCACTTGCGAGTAAAACGTGCATTTATTCGCCTATTTATTTAGGTGGATATTTGTACAACAAGTTTTTGGCGCCGTTGCCGGGGATTGCGTTAAAATTGTGTTTAAAAGTTTTTCCTTTTTCTTTCGTTATTCTTGTTTATTTTCTTCTAAAAAAAAAAAAAATTAAAAAATTTCTGACTTTTGTTTCAGTTCTGTTCTAATTTGTTTCTGTAGAGATGGCCGAAGAAATCATAGCAAATCTACCGGCAAGAAGGCCAATGAAAAGCTCCTTCATTCCACAGAATCTCAATCAACCTTCTTGCATTGCTTTCCAACCGAATGTTCAGAGCAATTTTAATTTGTCGCCTCACCTGCTCAATATGGTTCCACACTATAGAGGCACACCTATGGAGGATCCTTATCTACACATTCGAGACTTCTTTGATCTTTGCAAAACGCAGAACATCCATGGATTAACCGCAGAAGGAATCAGGTTAATTCTCTTTCATTTTTCTTTAAAAGATAATGCTAAGTTGTGGTTGAACTCTTTGGCTGCAAGATCTATTCAGACTTGGGAGGAGTTGGCAACAAAGTTTCTTAAGAAATTCTTCCCAGCCCAAAGGACAAGACAATTGAGGAGGGAGATTCAGACCTTCCAACAAAAAGATGGAGACCTTTTCTTCGAAGCGTGGGAGCACTTCAACGAGCTACTTATCAAATGTCCACATCACAACTTATCCCAAGAAGATCAGGTACAAGCGTTCTATGAAGGTTTAGATAATTCTAACAAAAGTCTTGTAGATTCAGCTTGTGGAGGCGTGTTGATGGAGAAAAGTAGTGAAGAAGCCATAGAGCTCTTTGAGACTTTGAGCGAGAACTCCCAACAATTCTCATCCCGAGGGAGGCAAGGACTCAATGGAAAGGGCGTGTATGAAGTCAATATTAACAATGGAGTTCAATCTCAAATGGCGACAATGGAGAGGAAGCTAGACATGATTATGACATCACACAACATCTCCCCAATTCAGCAAGTACAACAAGTCGAGGTATGTGCCATATGTTCTCATTCTAACCATACCACTAAGACTTGTCCTATGTCTCCATTTGCAGATCAAGAACAGGCCAACTATGTGGGACAAGGTGGATTTCCTCCGAAGAACAATCCATACTCCAACACCTACAATGCAAGGTGGCAAAACCACCCTAATCTTTCATAGAGTAATAATCCAAATGTGCAGAGTTCACAAGGGCAGCAAAGAAATTTTCAACAGGGGAATAATTATCAGGCTCCACCACAAGTGATGCAACCCAATCCGGAGCAGAAAAAGAATGATCTTGAAGGGGTCATACTCCAGTTCATCATCGCACAGCAACAGACTAATGCTCAAAATAGCTTGTTTATTCAAAGACTGGAAGCAACCACCAGCCAAGCCATTCAAAGATTGGAAACACAAGTGGGGCAGATAACCAAGGAGATGAGCGAGAGAAAGAGGGGCGAATTCCCATCCCAAACAATACCCAATCCAAGAGGACATGAGCAGGTCAATGTTGTGACATCTCTCAGGAGTGGTAAGGTCAGTGATAACAAGGTGGGAACAGAAAAGGAAGTAGAAGTACCTCCAACAAAAGCCACAACCTCCAAAAAGGTAATTGAGAGAGAGTATGTAACATTGCCACCCTTTCCGCAAAGGTTAGTGAAGCCCAAGAAAGAAAAACAATTGCTAGATGTTTTTGAAACCTTAAAGAAAGTTGAAATCAATATTCCTTTACTTGATGCAATTAAACGGATTCCATCTTATGCCAAGTTCTTAAAGGATTGTTGTACTAACAAGAGAAAGTTTCAGGAGCATGAGCAAGTTGCATTAACCGAGGAGGTAAGTGCGGTTTTGTTAAGAAAGTTACCACCTAAGCTGAAAGATCCAGGTAGTTTTACTATCCCATGCAGAATTGGTGATAAACTCTTTGACCGTGCTTTGTTAGACTTGGGGGCAGGTATGAATTTACTACCTTATGAGGTTTATCAAAAATTGAGTTTGAGGGAACTTCAACCAACCTCAATTACAATGCAATTGGCCGATAGAAGCATCAAGCGACCAAGAGGTATTTTAGAAAATGTTTTGGTCAAGGTAGATAAATTTATTGTGCCTGTTGATTTTGTTGTCCTGGATATGGAAGAATCACCCATGCCATCATCCTTATCCATTATTTTAGGAAGATCCTTTATGAGCACTGTTGATATTAACATATGTGTCAAAAATGGTATTATAAGCATGGAAGTAAATGGGGAAAAGGTTGAGTTCAAAGTGTTTGATGCAATGCAGTTACCACAAGATAATCATGTGTGTTTTAATATTGGTGTGGTACAAAATACTGCTAAATCAATTTTGCAAGTACACAGCATTGATCCCTTAGAGGCTGCCATGACCCATAGCCTCACAAAGCAAGAATTTGAGCCGGAACATGAGCGTATTATCGACATCATTGATGCTACACACTCCCTTGAAGCTTCTACACCTCATCTAAGAAGGTACGCACTTCCCTTTGAAACTCTTGTACCTACTAACACTACTTTTGATCCTTCTATTGGCAGGCCACCAGATGTGGAGTTAAAGCATGATGGATATGGAAACACCAAGTTATGCAAGGAACAAACCAAGAAATATCCTGATAAGCTGCTTGTCAAGAAGGAGTTTTATGTGGGACAGAAGGTATTGATATACAATTCAGAATTAAGACTCTTTCCTAATAAGCTGAATTATCGGTGGTATGGTCCTTATGATGTCATAAAAGTTTATCCTCATGGAGCTGTGGAGGCCTATTGTAAAGAAAAGAATCAAACATTCAAGGTGCATGGACATCGGGTGAAGCCTTATATGGAGATGGGCGTTCAGTTTAGAGATGAAGATGTGACCCTCCAATCTGTCCAACATATTACTTGAGAGTCACACAGTCTGGCTGAAGACAATAAACTTAGCACTACTTGGGAGGTAACCCAAGAAGAAATCAGTGGTACTGAGGCCACTTCATGCACTAAAAAGCCATATCCTTTAAAATTTTTGTTTGTTTTTAATTTTTGTCTTATTTTCTTATTATTAATTTTTAGTTTCTATTTTGTTTTCCTATTTGTTGTTTTCCTTTGTTTTGTTTTAGCAGTTTATTTTTCAGGACAAGTGTGCTTACATTCAAGTTTGGGGGTATGCTATGAGCCATACCTAGTCCAACCATGTTTCTCATCTCCCTGGTATGATCTTTCCATTATCTCTACACATTGAGGACAATGTGTAATTCAAGTTTGGGGGTATGAGAGACACACACACACTTTGTCCATATTTTTTTGGAAAAAAATTGTATATTCTTGTTATCTTAAGAATTTGGTTGATCTGAAACTGTGATTTGAATTTCATTGGCGAGCTTAGAATGTTGAATACATGATCATATGATTAGGATTCTAGGTCTTGTTGCTTACCTTTGACATCTAAGCATTCACTTGTTTCAATTCGAATTGCCAACGAGCACATTAACACATAGTTTGTGAGGTATGACATGTGAACCTGATTGTGTATGCTTTCAATGTTTTGGGTGAAGTTGGGTAACTTGTTGGATAGATACCTTGGCATTAAAAAAAAAAAAAAAAAAAAAAACCAGTTTTCAAAGTTTTCACTGAGTAACTAGACTTCTTGCCTCATTAAGCATTGAATGTTCACGTCAAAAGGTGAGAATTTTTGAATTGGTTAAAGTAGAGATCATTTTCAAAGTTTTCATTGAGTAAATGGACTTCTTGCCTCACTAAGCATTGAATGTTCACGTCAAAAGGTGAGGATTTTGGATTAGTTAAAGTAGAGATCATTTTCAAAGTTTTTACTGAGTAACTAGATTTCTTGCCTCACTAAGCATTAAATGTTTACGTCAAAAGGTGAGAATTTTAGATTGGTTGAAGTAAAAAAAAAAAAAAAAGATAAAAGAGAATGCCATGGTTGTTCAATCCGATGGGGACCCCAGTCAACTTTGAGATATTGAGTCATTGCACATCAAAATTAATTTGAAGCCTCATGATTATGTGTTGGTTCACTTTACACTGAATTGAACTTGTGAAATCTCAGCTTGTCATTTGTGAGTGGTTAGACTTTGAAATTCTAATTCATTTTGAAGATGGAGTTTATCCTTTTAAGCTTGCTAATGAATGAGAATCATGGTTGTTTATGATACTTTAGTCTTGGAGATAACATGAATTGTGCATAATGTTTGTGGGTATCATTCCTGTTAAACCCTCACGAGACTTCACTCGTCCTACTAGGGATGCTTAGGGGTTTAAAAGGCTTGTTGCATAAGCTAAATGCAATCGTGTTTCCCACGATAGAGGAGGAAGAATAGTTGTCATTTATTTTCAGTTTTGTATTGCTAAGGGACTAGCAGTATGTAAGTTTTGGGGTATGATAAGTGCTGAATGTTACACATTCAAGCCCCTTAATTCACATATGTTAATCTCTTAGTTTCATTATAATATGATGTTTAGTGTTGTTTTTGTGTTTTTCCCTTATTTTGTAGGTTTTGGAAGAAAAGAAGTCAATTCCATCAACTTGAGCTCAAAACACATGAACTATGCAAAGTTGCTGAAAATCTGACATTTGTGCACTATTTTGGCCATAACTCTTAGCTCAAAACTCGGATTAAGTCAAGGTTAAATGCGTTGGAAAGAGGACTCAGAGAGAAACAAATCATCAAGCCAGAGTTTTTTCATCCAAGGTGCGCTCGAGCACCCAAAATGACGCTCGAGCACCATGGCACGCTGGCGCGCTGGAAACGAACATCATGTCACCTGATGCTCGAGCGCCCAAAGTGACGCTCGAGCGTCATCGCGCGCTGGAAGCTTCTAAAGTCGGCAGAACTGATATAATCCGACCCCAACTCAATCTTGGACTTCCTAGGGTGCACGAAATTGATTAGGGTTGTTCCTAAACTCTATAAATACTCCCCTAAGTCCTCCAAAAGAGAGACACAAGCTTGAGGAGAAGAATCAAAGGCTTCAAAGAAGGGTTTTTCTTAGTTCTTTATTTCTTTTTAGTTTTTCTTTGTTATTTTCTTATGGGGATGATTTTCATCTAAATTATGTGTAGCTAATAATGTCTCTTTAAGGTTTCAATTTGTCTTGCTACAATTCATATTTTGATGTTTAACTTGATTATTTCCGGTTTTCTTAAATTCCTCACATGTATGTGTTTGATCATCATATGCTTGTGGTATGGATATGTTATTTAGGTCAATTTGGATGGCTGAGTCCTGGGCCTAATAGAGTAACAAAAGAACCCCATCACAGGTTCTTAGATTAATCAACATGGAAAACCGGAGTAGATGCCATGCTCTAGGCTCCATGTGTTTGTCGATCTCCATAGTTTTATACTTTTTTGAAGAACAACTTAGTAGATGTCATGCTAAATCCTTTGAGAAAGAAAAGAGTTAGAGTAGATGCCATGCCTAACTCGTTGCTTTAGGGAGATCAATAGCCTAAGGAGTAGATGCCATGCCCTTAGGTTGGCAAACATTGAGTATCTTTATATGGTTGTAGCATTGTGCATATTGTTTACCTTATTTGAGTATGATTAGTGGTGGATATCGAAGCCCTAGCCTTTTATTCTTATTATTTCAATTTAATCATTTATTTCGTTCCACTCAACAATATCTTTTTAGGAATTGCTTTTTAAACATAGTTTACCAATCCTCGTGGGAATGATCTCGTATTTGCCGTCTATACTATCGTTTTGATCATGTGCACTTGCGAGTAAAACGTGCATTTATTCGCCTATTTATTTAGGTGGATATTTGTACAACAGGCAGGCGAGAGTGGTGGCGACAAGACTAGAGGAGCAGAGACAGGCTCAGAGAGAAATGGAACAGGTGGCGGAATAGGCGCGACATCAGGTGCGAGAAAAGAGTCACCCAAAGAAGTAGAAGCAGGAAAATAAGGGAGAGACTCAACAAATGTGATATCGGCGCTAGTGAAGTAGCGTCGAAGAACACGACTATAGCAACGATATCCCTTCTGAGTGGTGGAATATTCAAGAAATACACATTTAGTAGCACGAGGGTCAAGTTTATCAAAACTGAGACCTAAATACGGACATAGCAAACACACCCAAAGACCATAAGTGGCAAGGAGAACTGGGAGGAAGAAGGATATAAAAGAGAATGAGGAGAGACACCATCTAAGACCGAGGAGGGCATCCTATTAATGAGATAACAAGCAGTGAGAGCAGCATCACTCCAAAATTGTTTGGGGACATGCATATGAGACAAGAGACAATGTGTAACATCCAATAAATGACGATTCTTGCGTTCAGCTACACCATTTTGTTGTGGAGTGTGAGCACATGAGGTTTGATGAATAATGCCTTTATCAGATAAATAAGAGGCAAAAGAACCAGATGTATATTCTTTGGCATTATTTGAATGCAAGAGACGAATTTTCTGAGCAAATTGAGTCTTAATCATATTGCGGAAAAGTTGGAAAATAGAAAATAACTTAGTACGATTTTTCATTAAAAATAACCATGACATACAAGAAAAATCATCCACAAAGGTCACAAAATAATGAAATTTATTAGATGCTATATTAATGAAACCCTATACATCAGAATGAACCAATTCAAAAGGACTTGAAACCCTACAAACAACTCTGGACGGAAAAGAGACACAATGGTGCTTACTAAGCTGACAAGCTTCGCAAGATACAGACAACTCAAGGCGAAAACTCGGGACTTGATGCTTCAATGTAGGAAGAGAAGGATGACCAAGACGACAATGCCATTGAAGAGCGAAGGTCGACGACTGCAAAGCGCGAGAGGCGGGTGTAGGTGCAAGGTCCAGATAATATAATCCATCAACTTCATGCCCCATACCAATCATCCTCCTCATCTTGAGATCCTGAAAAATGCATAAAGATGGGTAAAAACTAACTGAACAATTAAGGGCTTGGTAATTTTACTAATGGATAACAAATTAAACGGAAAACTAGGGACATGGAGAACAGACAACAACTCAATATCAAGACTCAAATGGGTAGTGTCTGAGCCGGCCACTTGGGAGAGGGAACCATTAGCAAAGGTGACACTTCAAGGTGTATCAATAGAATGATAATCAGAAAGGGAACTAGACGAATTAGTCATGTGTTCATTTGCACCAGAATCGATAACCCATGGGTCACTAGTGGAGGATAAAAGACAGTGAAATGTAGTACCTGACTGTGCAAGAGTAACAGTGGAAGAGGAAGGAGCTCGCTTGTGGGCTAAGAACTGAGCATACTCATCTTTTGGAATTGAGATCAAATCAGACTCCAAATTGAGGTTTGACTAAGCAGGTGGTCCAGAGGTGGCTGAAGAATCTGCTGGAGAAGCAACTTGATTGGCAAACCTAGATGGTGTGCCATGTAAATCCCAACAATACTCCACAGAATGATTGCTTCGGCCACAATGAGTGCATTTGCAAGACCCACGACCGCTAGTGCGACCCCCGCCTTAAGAATCATGTCCATCGCGAAACCCACAACCACCTCGACCGACACGGCCTCCATGGGAACTACCAAAACTACCACGTGTAGCAATAAAAGCAGCACGATCACCATCACGTTCATAATTCAATGTAGGGCCATGATTAGAGAGAGTAGCGCGCTAAATCCGAGAGAAAACTTCAGGAAGAGATGAGAGATATGAACCACCCAAGATCTATGCACAAACTGACTCATACTCAGGTTTCAAGCTGAGAAGGAATCGAACCACATCCATCTTGACGTTGCTGCGCCATTTTCCTTAGATCAATTGAGAGTGGTTGATACATGTCTTGCTCCTTACAGATAGTGACAACTTGATTGTAGTACTCGTCCACAGTGTGAGTACCTTGCTCAAGCCCAAAGTATTGTTTGCACACCTAAGAAATGCGAGTAATATTCCCAGCACCAGAGTACATATGACTGAGATGATCCCAAATATCTTTGGCAGTAAGAAGATAGATACACGAGGATCCAATGTGAGGCTCAACACTGTTCAATATAAGAGAGATAATTTGATTATCTTCTTGGTCCCAAAGGTTGGCAGTAGTAGGATCTGACGGTTTGCTTGATTGCAAATGAGTATATAGGCCTTTCCCTTTCAAGAATACCTCGACAAATCAGGCCCAATAAGCATAGTTTTTTCCATTTAGTTTCACAGATGTCATAGGTGCATTGCTCAGAGTAGACGAAGTGGGTAAATTCGATTTAGTAGTAGTCATGCTGTGTCGAATCTACCACAAAGTGTATTAACAAGAACAACGAAGCCCAAAAACACAATAACACAATCAAGAAAGTGTGTAAAAGAGGCAAAAACCGGCACAAAGAAACCTAGAGAAAGTGAAACCGGGACTAAACTAGCCTCAAATAACTTGAACCGGCACTGAACTAGCACTGAACCGGCCTGAAATGAATTGAACTGACTTGAAATGATCTGAACCGGCACTAAACCAGCCTAAAAGATCTGAACCGGTACTAAACCAGCCTAAAACGGACTGCAACGAACTGAACTAGTCCTGATTTTACCTGAAACGAGATGAATCGATGGAGAGCAAATCGGGCGGATGCAAGGCGGGTCGGGTTGACCCGAAATTTTGAACGAACCGGACCTAAAGAGGTTGGGTTGAACTGGCCTAACCCATGTGGGTTTGGGTTGACCCAGCCCAAGTAAAACCTGGATAGGCTATTCCAGGATCGGATTGAGGATATCTGTATCCCGGGATAGGGGACAGGTTGGACTCGGAGCCAATCAAACTTCTTCTTCTCCAAAAGTCACCTAAATCATGCTGGTGACACTTAGACTAGGCCGGCGACCACGACGGTAGCAACACCTCAGAATACCGACGATCACGACTACACTATCTCCACCGAGACCGACCATTGACAGAGCACCGGAAGCCTCACACCACCACTAGATTCATCGCCGGCCACTTCAGACAATACCAACCACCACAGACTGCGCTGACAACACCAACCACGGCGACACCAACCACGACGACACCAACCAACTTCCCTGAAACATGCTTTTAACTTAGGGAAGACGTGAGACAGCACCAAACCCACCATTGTCGGAGTGCACCATGACGGCGATTTCACGATCTCGACGCCAGTGCTCTCCTAACACGAGCGTTAAGCCCATAGCCTTAATCTCAGCAAAACCACGACAAAACTAGGGAAAGAGAAAAGAAAGAAAAAAAAAACAAAGAGGAAAGGAAGGGGAATTCTCTGAAGAGGAACGTAAAGTATCAAATAATGAGATTAAACCCTAGGATCTGATACCATATTAATAAGATTACGTAAAAGAAAGAGGAGGAACGTTATATTGTCTTTCGTAGCCTACCTCACACATATTATTATATAGGCTTTGAAAAAGTATTACAATGATCACAATACCCTTAAACCCTAATACATTATTCTAACAAAAATCATTTCTTTTGTTTAGTAAATAGAAACATTTACTAAACATTTTTAAAACATAAAACATTATTGGTTTTAATATCCTCATCTCAGTAAGTATAAATACTTATAGTTTTTGCAGATTACCGATGTAGACACATCACTGCGAATACTGCAATTTAATACCATCATATCATTAGTATAAGGTTATCCATAAACCTTATAACATCAATTTAACCTTTTATTAACTATTATTATTCTATAACCTCTGTTTAAACCATGATTTTATAAATCTCATTTAAGACTTCTAACCTCATATGGGCCTAATAGATTACCCACGGCGTACATAAATTTCTCATTATTAAAAACTCACTCACTAAACCATGAATCAAACAATCTTCATCCCATCTTAACCCATCAACGACAGTCCAATTAGACATAGATTCAACCCTAAAATCAGTATATTATTTTAGTCATTAAATCCATACTGTTTAAAGTTGGAAAATTAGAACATATATATATATATATATCCAAAAATCTACAGCCGTGAATAGGGCTGTAAATGAGCCCGCCTGTTCGCGAGCGCGCTCGATACCCGCTCGGTTAAACTTGACCCGAGCTCGAGCTCGGTACAATACAAACCCGCTCGTTATTGTAAAAGCCCGCTCGATTAGTTAGTGATACATACCCGACTCGCCCGATTAAGCTCGATAGGGGCTCGCGAGCCTGGCTCATTAAGGCTCAAATAGACCAACTCGTTTAAGGCTCACGAGCTTAACTTGTTTAAGGCTCGAATAAATCAGCTTATTATTATCATTATCATATGATTTAAGTTATCTAACATTGTATTTATCACTTATGTTATGTAATTATATAAACATTAGATCAAATGATAATAAGAATATGATAAAAATTTGTTAGGTTTAGTCATTATAATTTATATCATTGATTCATTATCATTATATACTTGTTATTATCATTATCATATGATCTAAGTTATCGAATATTGTACTTATGCTATATAATTATATAAATACTAGATCAAATAATAATCAGAATAAGATAAAACTTTGTTAGGTTTAATCATTATAATTTATTTCATTGATTTATTATCATTATATACTTAGCAATGCTATTAATATAATCTCAAATTAAATAATTAGTATTATAATGAACAATATATATTATTAACATATACTAAACTAATACTATTAAGTTAATAAATCAATTAATTAAAATAGGTTATAACTTAATAAATGAGTCGAACTGCCTATTTAAAGCTCGAAAAGCCTTAAATGAGCCGAGCTGCCTATTTAAGGCTCGATAAACCTTAAATGAGCATAGCTGGCTCATTTAAGGCTCGAAAAGCCTTTATATCAAGCTCGGACTCGACTCGTTAAAGCCTTTTAATCGAGCTCGAAAACTCGCGAGCTTGAGCTCGAGCTCGGGTATTGTCTAACGAGCCGAGCTTGAGCTGGGATTTCTAAGCTCGGCTCGAGCTCGAGCTCGGCTCGTTTAATTATTTTCTTAAACGAGCCGAGCTGAAAATCTTAAAGCTCGACTCGCTCGACTCGATTACAGCCCTAGCCATGAACATCAATCCTTCAAAGCATCTAAGCCAATCGGGTAGAGTAAAAATCAGAACCTAAACACAACTATAAACCACTCGGCCAATCAGCAAACTCCCAACAAAATCATATCCCGAAATACCCAATCAAAGACACTACAAATCAATTCAAAATCAATACCCAAATTAGCAATCCCTAAATTAAAATCTCTAGATCGGAATAACCAGAGGAAATCTTTAGCCTGTCCAAATTTCTTCTGTCATCCCACTTTCGGTCTATCTCATAGCCACAACGTCTCTCTCTCGTGTATCTCTCTCTCTCTGCCTCTCGGTCTGCTGCTCGTGATTTGCTGGTGAAGGAAACTCTCGGTGGTCTGCTGGCGCGATGCTGGTTTGCTGGTGAAGAACGTGCCGTGCTGCTGTTCGTGATGCAGCTGCAGGTCAAGAGCTGCTGATCGTGTGATGGAGAGGCAGGGAAGAGAAGAGAAGAAAAGAGAAATGGAGTTTCTGGCTGGCGTGAAGAGCTGTTGGGATCGAGCTGCTGCTGTATGGTTGCAGCAGTAGGTGTGACTCTCGGTTTTCCTCTCCTAATTCCTCTGCAGGTCTCGATTTCTCACTCTCTGCTGTTTCACGGGTCAGCCCTCTATCCTTGGATCATCTCTCTCAATCTCAGAATCTCTCCCACTCTCTGTTCCAATCTTTCTCTCAATCTGTCTCTCTTTCTCTCGGCCTCACGGCCAACACTACTGGGCTGCTTCAGTGAAGGAATGAAGGAATAAATAAAAGAAGAAGAAGAGAGAAAGAAGAGGTGGGGAGATGCGTTGGTGTCGGCATAGTGGTGGGGCTTGTGTGATGATAATCTGTCCACTACTGATTATACTAATAAATCCACTACCGATTATTTTAAGAAATCCACTAACTCTTCTTAATTCAAGTTGCTTATGGGTTTTTAGCTATAAACTCCTCAATTATTTTCTTGGGCGTTACAGCCATTGATTTTCTAATAATTGTACTGTTTTGATTTCTTGCTTCCGTTTTCTTGGCAACTAAACATAGCATCGGTGCTTACAGTTATTTGCTATGATTCTGTATTGAAACTAATTGTGCTATTTTGATTTCCTGCACTTCATTTTTCCCTACTTGAATTAAAGTAATTTAAGAATAGCATGGCCAGATTCATACTATTGATCTCAATTTATTTGCATTCATTTTGTGGTGACTTTGCTTATCCTATGGAATTCTCATAAGTCTATTTTTAGTTCGGTGATCATTGTATTGTATATGGAAATGCTTTTGCATTCAAAGCTAGTAAGAATGGAACTTTTTTTTTTCTTAATTGAATAAGGGAAAGGGCTACTAGAGAGGATCTTTCCCATTCTTGATCCGAATAGAAGAGAGAATGAGAGGTCCTATGAGAATGCTTCCATAAATATGATTGGAAGAGGCCAACTTAGCTAACGCATGTGCACGATAGTTGACACATCTAGAAACTTTCGAAGCATTTCAGCTTTGAAAGGGTAATAACTCTAAACTAATATCCAAAATTACATTAGCAAAATACCACGAAGAAAAAAGAAGAGGCTGATTAATGGTAAGGATAACCAGGAGAGCATCACCCTCTAGGCATACATTAGAAACACCAATAGAAGAGGCCAGATGGGTGGCAAGTAAGGCAGCTGAGGCTTCACCATGCAGAGCATCAGGACAAGGAAGCTTGAGGGTTGCTGCTTTAATAAAGTTCCCCAGAGAATCACTGAGGACCGCTGCAGCAATAGTAAAATCACCCCTAACTGCAACATCAAAGTTTGCTTTTATACTGCCATGCGGAGGAGGAATCCATAGGGATGGAAGAGTTGTAGCTTGCCAAGCTAAAATGTGAAAATCTAGCAAAGAAGAAACCTGCTGAATAGCCTTGACTGGATTAGGTTGAAGGCCATCATGTATAAGCTTGTTCCTAGACATCCAGATGAAGTCCAAAATAAGAGAAGCAAAAATTTGGAATCTTCGAGTGTCCCTGGAAGGAATAGAAAGCCAAGTAGAAGGGAAAATGATGGCCAAAATCCAGTTAGAAATAGGTCTAACAACAAAACCAGCAGTGTTGAGAGGCCAAGGGGAGCTCCTCCATAAGATTCTAGCCAGATCACATTCCAGAAAAACATGGCTCAAGGTCTCTAAACAGCCATTACAAAAGGGGCAATTCCAAGAACTAGAATCCTCAATTACAACAAACCTACTGATATTAGCCCGAGAAGGAAGCAAATTTCATGCAATCTTCCAAAGAAGATGCTTCAGACGAGCCTGAAGCTTGAGGCTCCAAAGAGCATGCCAAATATCCGGGGCAAAGGGAGAGGTTCTAGTACCAGGAGAAGCTGCAAGCTCAAGGGCAGACTTCACCAAAAAAATACCTAAAGAAGTAGGAGCCCAAATCCACTTGTCAAAAGAGCTAAGAGTGGGAATGTGAATACTTAAAATATTCTGGACAGAGGTGGAGTCAAAGAGATCTTCCAAGAGAGAAGAGTTCTAGCATCTAGAACCAAGAAGCATAAGGTCAGCAACAGAAAAATTAGGGAGACCAACCAAGTTAGGATTCGGCCTAGGCTTGAAAATGGGCATCAAGGGGATCCAAGGAGAGGTCCAAATATCAACATTAATCCCACTAGAGATGGATAAACAGGCACTGTTTTGAATCACACTTCTATTCTTCAAAATACCTTTCCAGAGCCAAGAAAACGAAGGATTAAGAGGAGCATTCAAGAACGAAATACCATTTCTGAGATATTTCCCCTTAAAGCATCAACCCATAGAAGGGGAGCATTAGTAGTCATCTTCCATCCTAGCCTTGCCAAAAGGGAATTATTCATAGATTCCATAGATCGAATACCTAAACCTCCCAAGGCCTTAGGTTGGCAGATACTGGCCCAAGAGAGAAAAGTAAAATTTTTCTTTTTATCTTGAGGAAAGCCCCACCAAAAATTCCTCAATCCAGCATTGATCTTTGAGCAAAAGGATTTCAGCAAGAGGAAAAGGGACATAACGTAAGAAGGAATCGCATTAGCAATAGATTTTACCAAGGTAGTACGAGCTGCTTGGGAGAGAAGCCGAGCTTTCCACCGTGAAATGTTTGCAAAAATTCTGTCTTTAAGCTCAAAGAGGGTATCTTTCTTTCTCTTGTTCAAGAAGAGAGGAATACCAAGATATTTAGCCCTAGCTGGAATAGGTGCCAAATGCAGGATGTTATTGACAGCAATCTTTGTAGCTGGCCGACAATTTCTGCTGAAGAAAATGGCCGATTTTGAAGGATTTATTCGCTGTCCCGACCAGGTTGAATAAGTATTGAGACACATAAGAATAACTGAAGCTTCATTAGCATTAGCCTTGGCAAAAACCATAACATCGTCAGCAAACAAAAGGTGAGATATAGGACTCCACCGAGAAATCCTAATGCCATGCAATGACCCCAAAGTTTCTTCTCGCATAAAAATCCTAGAGAGGATCTTAGAACCTAGAATAAAAAGAAAATGAGAGAAAGGATCTCCTTGTCTAATACCCCAAGTAGGAACAAACTTACCAAAGGGAGCACCATCCAGCAGAGTGGAGAAAGATGAAGTGGTGATGCATTGCCTTATCCATTGAATCCATGTGGAATGAAAACCAAGTAAGGATAGAATCTTTAGAAGAAAATCCCACTCCATAGAATCAAAGCTTTCTCCATGTCAAGCTTCAAATCCATTTGCCCTCCGTTACCCTTTTTTGGCTTCATAGAATGGAAGACCCCATGAGCAATTATAGAATTATCATGGATGGATCTCCCTCTAAGGAAAGCAGATTGTGTAGGAGAAACAATCTTTTGAAGCAAAGGCTTAAGACAATTGGCCAAAATTTTTGAGATAATCTTATAATTGAAGTTGGTAAGACTAATAGGCCTAAAATGGTTATCTTGAGAATGGTTGTCCACCTTAGGAATAAGAGCTATATTGGTATGATTAAACTCTTTGAGCAGAAAACCCCCTCTAAAAAAAGATTAGACTAAAGTGATGACACTGAGTTTCACTATAGACCAATAAGCTTTGTAGAAAAGACCTGTCATACCATCTGGGCCCTGTGCTTTATTAAGACCAAGATCAGAAGTAGCATAAAAAATCTCTTGTTCCTCAGGAATAGCACAAAGATTAAAATTATCTTCCTCTGTAATGACCACATCCACTAGGTCCGAAAGGCTATTATCCAAGACAGGTTGAGTGGTAGTAAACAAAGAAGTGAAACGTTGTACTAAGTAAGAGCCAATATTATCCCTACCACATATACTAGAACCATCAGGAGGTTTTAAGCAAGATTTCGAATTATACCTTCTTCTCGTGGCAGTAGAGGCATGAAAGAACTTTGTGTTGAGGTCTGTGCACGTAAGCCACAATTCTCTTGACTTCTGTTTCCAGATAATTTCCTCTCTCAAGAGCTGCTCCAGCAAAGCCTCTTGAAGAGAAGCTTCTCTAGCTGCTCCAGCAAAGGAGTGGGGGTTAGCTTGAATACCGCTGATCTCATTCATAAGGGCTTTGATTTTGGTCTGGATATGACCGAAGTGGAGAAGATTCCAGGATTTTGAAGCCGTTTTTGTTTTCTTCCACTTTCTGCTAAGAGAGAAAGCTGGAGAGCCATCTTCATCCGCCAACCAAGCAAGAGCAACCACAGAGTGACTACAGTGATCTCTAGTCCAAAAAGCTTCAAACTGAAATGGGTTAGGTAGGTTTCGGTAAGAACCATAAGTAGACAACAAAATGGGGCAGTGGTCCGAATTAACAGCTGGAGAATGGTTTATCAGAGAATTGGAAAAAAGGTGAACCCAACCAAGATTGGCTAGACCACGATCCAGCCTTTCTCTAATATTGTCCGGGCCATTTCGATGATTACTCCAAGTAAATTTATTACCCACAAAACCCAAGTCCACTAAAGCATTAGAGTGAACAAAATCCACAAAATCAGAATGAGAGGAAGACCCAAAATTCCGGCCACCGCTCTTCTCAAAAGGTGAGAGAATGGAATTAAAATCTCCCAACAAAAGCCAAGGGCCACCAAAAGAATTGCCCAAATCCGTCAATTTAGACCAAAATTCGCTCCTGAGCTGAGCCGTGTGAGGAGCATAAATGCACGAAATCAACCAAGAGCTATGAGAACCATCAGAAGAGACCAAGCAGGAAATATGATTCTGATCTAACTGATAAAGATCAAGAACAAAACCTTGTTTCCAAGTCAGAAAGAGGCCACCCCTGGTACCAGATGGTGGCACTTTCAACCAAGAAGAGAAACCCAAACGTAAGAGAGAAGACTGAAATCTAGCGGCAACAACTTTTGTTTCAGACAAAAATAGAACATTTGGTCTGAGAAGTCTGATAAACGCTCTCAAGGCTCGAATTGTCAGGGCACGAGCAAGATCTCAACAATTCTAGGACATTACCTTCAGATTCATGGTGTCGGTGGGGGTAGAGTAAATCCTGCCACCCCTGTAGATAGAAGAACATTGCAGGAAGAAGAAACAGTTGCTGCTTCCTGTGGAACATTCTCCGTAGAGGACGAGTCATGAAGCTTGGGTTTCTTGGAGAGATGATGTTTTGAGGTAGAGGAATTTGAGCTGGGTGATTTGGGGTAAGGGTGAAAGCATTTTTTCTGAAGGGCGGGTGGGGGATACTTCGGGGGCTTTGACTGTGGAAGGGGAAGTGAGTGGAGATGAAGGAATAGTTGATAAAGTTTTTTCAGTATTAACACCGGATAAGGGACACGTGGGATCAAATAAATTAGAAGGCTTTAGGAAGGAAGGCCACGTTTTCTCGGAGAGATTTAGCTAAAGGGATTTAATATTCTCAACTTGCGATAGAATTAAAGAAGAGATGAGAGGATCCAGCTGTAAGTTGGCAAGGGGAGCCTTTTCAATTAATGCAGATGAAAAAGTAGATTTCGAGCTTCCAACCAAAGCCAAATCAATACGTGAAACAAGGGGTTTGGTGTTGATTGGACTCGTCTGTAGCCCTTGAGAAGATGTACCTGCATGTGAGAGATTGAGTTGAGATGGGGAACTGGTTGAAACAGCCCGAGTTACTTCAGGAGAGTGTCGAGTCAAGCACACCATACCTAAAGCAGTCTGAGAGGCTAGAGAACACCGGACTGGAATTGTCATCTCAACATGACTGATCTTAGGGGGGCTGGCTTTGAGATGGGCTCCATATTTTCCTGTATTTGGTGGACGAGGAACAATTGGACGAGAGAAAGATAGATGCCCTAAACGACCACATGCATAGCAAAAATCCGAAAGACGTTCATACTGATACAAAATTTGAGCTGGAGCTTTCGGAGGCTGATGATGTAAGAAGCTCGTGGCAAGAGGATCCTTAAGATTAATAAGAACTCTAATCCTCAGAAATCCCTTCCTGTTAGGTTTAGATTTATCAGCATTATAGATCTCCAGTAAAACTCTCAAACTTTTTCCAATACTAGTGGCGTTTTCTGTAGTCATCTAGTCCAACGGAAGACCATGGATTTGAACCCAAAAGGCTCCTTTAGAAAAATCTAAGTCTTCAAAAGTATCATCATTTTCCCATTGTTGCAGAAACAAGGGAGACCCCTTAATATTCCACGGCGAGTTGTCCAACACACGAGTGAGGTCATCCGCATCCTCAAACGTAAAAACAAGAAGGTTGTCTTCCTTGTATTCTGACGTGAGAGATTTCAAAAAGTGCCAAGCTTGAAGAAGATTAGTTTTGATAGTGGAAATGGACACCGGCTTAAGAGAAATAATCTTCCCCACTAAAGTAAGTGAAGGAGTTATCTCCAGATTAAGAGGAGGAGCAAATAAAAGTGGGGGGGGGGGGGGAGGGAAGAGATCTAAGCAGATCTTCTATCTCATGATTTGGAGGATCCATAATCACAAAGAAAGGAGAAGCAGGATGTGAAGGCAGGTAGAAGCTAGGTCAAAAGGCAAAAGAAGAGTAGGAGATGGTGAAGAGTGTTCGGAAAAACTCTACAAAGAGAGAGTGGAATAACTTTGGTTTAGCTGAGGATTTGAAAATAATAAATGGGATTCTACGAAGGAAATGATTTTGTAAGAATGGAACTTGAGTATATGAATATACTACATGATTTTGCTCCATCTACAATTGACTCATAGTGATTGTTTGAAGTGGAAACAATGTTATCTCTAATTAGGGCTGTAATCGAGCCGAGCCGAGTTGAGTATTGAATGTTTAAACTCTGTTCGTTTAATTTTTTTCGAACACGAGCCGAGTTCGAGTTTTTCACCGAACGAGATAATCTGTTCCAGCTCTATTCGTTTATTTTTCGAACAAGCTTGAACTTGTTCATGAGCTACTTAATTAATTTAGTTATTCCATATAAAGTAAATGTTATGATAGTTTAATATTTTTTTAAAAAAATTAATACTAATTATTAGTTATTTAATTATGGTTAAAATTTATTGTTTGAGTAATTAAATAAATTAACTCAAATTTTAAATAATCTAGTCTTAATTTTATATGTTTATCTTATATATATATATCTATACACATAAACTCATTCATATACACACAAAGGCACATATATCAATATACAGACTCACAATTACAATAATTTGACTTATAGTTATTACATTATAAAGAACATTTTATTTTATTTTATTAAATACTTAACNATATGTTTATCTTATATATATATATATACACATAAACTCATTCATATACACACAAAGGCACATATATCAATATACAGACTCACAATTACAATAATTTGACTTATAGTTATTACATTATAAAGAACATTTTATTTTATTTTATTAAATACTTAACATGTTCTCATTATAAAGTTAAAAATAATAAAAGTGAAGTTATACGAGTTTTATGAGCCTATACGAGTCGAACCAAGTTTATACGAGTTTGTATCGTTTAATAATCGAGCCTAGTTTTGTGTTTACAAATAGCTCATATAATAACCGATTCGAGCACGAGTCAAGCTTAGTCGAGCCGATCTCGAGTATGTTCACGAGTAGCTCTGTTTGTTTACACCCATTACAAAAAAAACCAAATTCTTGACCCTAAAAACCATCTAGAAATAAAAGTTTACTGACGGTTTTCTAAAAGCGTCAGAAAAAATAAATAAATAAATAAATAAATCACGACGGTTTCTTTTAAAATCGTCATGAAATTTGTTGAAGGTTTGGGACAACCCGTCTTGAAAGGTAAATTTCTTGAAGGTTTGGTCCCAAATCGTCAGGAATTCTTAGGGTTAAATTTCCCACGCCTCACTCTCTTCTCAGTCGATCTCTCCTCCATTCTCTCACTCTCTCTTTCTCCCTTCTCTCACTCTCTTCTCACTCCCTGCATCTCCACCGTCAAACCCAACCACTGCATGTTTTTTCCCGTGTGACGACCGCCAATTCCACCACCATCTTGGAAGGCCGCCGTTCTGCCCACGCCGCCGCCGCTTCTCCCGGCCACACAACAGTTCCACTCACTGCCAGCATTTTGAGGTAATCTCGTGTCCGAATTTAAGAAATTTTTAAATTTCATTAGGCTACTCCTTGTAGGGGCCGAATGCGTGAATGAGGATTTTTCTTTGGATTCTCTTGTTTTTTCGTTGAGCAACTGAATGGGTAAAGAAGAATTTTTAGGATTCCTGTGTGTTTCGGTTGAATAACCGATTGGGTTTTTTGGGGTGATTCATCAGGTGGAGTTTGGAGCTTGGGTTGATTACTGGGTTTTTGTTTGGGGGTTTTTATGCTGTTTGGGTGTTCAAGTGATTGTGCATCCCTATACTCTGATATACCAAAGGGCTAGAAGTCTAGAAACAGGTTGGTTTAACATAACCCACCTCATGTAATGTTCTAGTGTGTGGAACTTGAAAATTGAGAAGCTTACTGCCACTTCTTTGTGTTATTATCATTTTTTTTTTTCGATTCTAGCATATATGAATCTTATTACAGCTTCTTATCTCTTTATTTGTTAACCCTATTGGCCAGCGACCACAAATTAAACAAATGGGATGGTTATTAATGATCTGTGCATTATTCCTGTCTTTTTCTGCATGTGCAATGAGAAAAATTTGTAGGTTAATTGGGTTGATCCAAGTTTTGGGAATTTACCTTGTATAGCACTTAATGGTTGAATTCAACATTTCTAAGTTTGAAATAGGACTAACTGTCACCAAATTTCGGTGAAGTGCCCTTGCGTGTTATTGTTATAATAAGCTTATATTCTTGTTTAGCTAGGTACAATTTTGTTAGACAATGAAAGCTTAAAACCTGGAGATATCAATGAACCAAAATAAAATGATACGCTTTAAAGTGTTGTTACAGGCTTTTCACTTATAGAACTTAGCGATTCTCATAATCAGTTATCAAATAAAATACTTACCGTAGATTAGAGAGAACCAACTTATTTTTCTTCTTGAGATTTAGTAAGGATGCTGCAATGCCTGGTTACTTGGGATTTGGTACTCAAGAAGGGTGGAAATGTGATTGGGTCGATTCAGAAGACCTGGAACAGATATGCATGCTTATGGAGTTTGTTCTTTTAGCAGACTACTGTTTCTGCATTCCTTTTTCTCTTGTCCAAGTTAGGATCTCTACAAACTACATCCAAATCTTTTAAGTAATATAATTGTGACTCTATTTCTATATGCTGTATTGGAAGAATCAAATATGTGAAATATACTACGATTAAACAAATCTATTTTGTTGGTTCAATATTAGTTCAGTGTTAGCTTTAAATATCCATTTAATGAAGTGGACAATATATTGTCACAAGTATGTGATAGAAGTGCAGAATATTACATCAACAAAGTGTTGCTGGTCTTATCAACTTAGAAGAAAAAAAATGTTTAACAAGGCTATGTGGTCTATTGGGTAAAGGCAGCAAAACATAGCTAAATATACTACTTTGATATGTCTGAAGCAAAGTGTGGCCACTTTTTTTCAAATTAGTCTTATATTGTTGAATCTATGTTGCTAATGATAGGGTTTACATTGGAAAAGCCTTGCAGGTGGAGAAAATGCGCAATGCTGGACTCATTAAAGGTGGCTCACCAGAAAATGCCATTATTTGTAGGTACATGCTTCATCCATATATACACGACAGCAGTTTTTTCCTCTCAAGTGTGTACGAAATCTGTTAGGTTCAAACAGGGACATGAGAAACTTTACACACCCTGCAACCTCAGAAATTAGTTTACCTCCAATTTTCATTACATACTTGATCCTAATTTCTTCTGCAGTGCCAGCAAAGGTTGGTTGAACCCCCCACTGCTTTTCCCTGTCGAACCTTGTCGCCATAAGGTCTTGGATCTTATTGGTGACCTTTCCCTTTTTGCACAGTTTGGCAGTCAAGGGCTTCCAGTAGCGCACATAGTGGCTTACAAAGCATGTATCTTGCTAAACATTTTCTTCCCTGTTTGGATGATATAATTTGTTGAAAATTGATTTATAATGTATCAAGTTCGAATGTGGTATGTGTTTGCAGTTTAACATGAAAATAGGGACTTCTACCAGATTCAAACTGTGGATACAAGGACATGACTAATACCTTATTTTGTTATGGTTTATACCGTTCACATTGTTATATGTTTTTTTTAAGAACTTCATCTAGCTGTCTTTAATAGGAAACCCATGATCCCACTTGCTTGTATGTTACTTTCAGAAATCCCTTTTTGACCACTTTTCCTGTATTGGGCCATAGTGACAGTACAGGCCATCATGTCCTCTCCCAAATTCTTGAACCACATGCTTTTATGCCTACTTGTATTTTTGTGCCTCAAACTAAATCAATTCTTCTTCTGGATGCAACCAATGGCTACATCATTGTCCATTTTCTTATTCATTACTCAATTTTCACTACTTCTTAGGCGCTTTACTATGGTTTGCACTGCTAATGATTTACAGGAGTGGAAAGACTTCCCTAAGGGACTTAGGGTGCTTCTCCTTGATGGAGACAGGAGTGCTGCTGCAGAGATGAGATCAAAGCTTGAGGCAATGGATTATATTGGTTAGGAATTTCAGATTCCCCTTTTTTGTTCTTGGCATTTTTTTTTTCCCAAACCAGAAAATTTGGTTTCCATCTTTTCCCACTTCACCTATCTTTTGTATGTTTAACTTCTTATGATCGTAGTGTCTCTCATTGATTGATAATTAGATATTACTAAGAGCAGAGAAAACACCAGAGATGTTGAAGAATTAGTGATTTAAAATTAGAATGTTTTAGATCTATCCCAAGAAACTATCTTTCATTTCGTTTATTGGATACAGCAAAATTCTTTTGTTGTTTTGTCTACTTTCAACTTCTCTCTCACTTTTTTTGTTCCTTGACCTGCCTTTGTACATATATGTGACGAGCTCACCATGTCTATTACAGTTTCTACATTCTGCAATGAGAATGAAGCTTTGACAGCAATTTTAGACCGGAAGCTTTCATGTTGCTATTGTAGAGGTAATAATCTGTGATTGAAATCACAAGTTTTTTATTCTCTTTTTTGTTTCTTAATATTACATGCACATGTGGACTGTTATCAAATGTTGTAAATGTCGAAAACGGAGGAAAATGATTCCATCTGTTTTTCCTTAAAAGAATATATCTTTTTTCAGAAAATTCATGAGAGACCTTGTTTAGTCCCTTTTTTCTTTTTTTTTTAGGTTATTTTCAAAATTTCATCTATTTTATTTTGTGATCTGTTAGGCTATGTGGAGCTTAATTTTGTGCCTGACCCGGTACGACAAAAGAAAGGTTACGGTTAAAATAGGATTTTTTCCGAGGATTGGCCCATGGAGCGAGGCTTGGGTCGATAGGCCCAAGCCTAAGCGCTCATGGCCAATCCTTGAAGGGGGTCCAGTGGCTGCGCCTATTTATGTTTTTTCGACCCAGTTGAAGATCTTTAAATCTCCGCTTATGTAGTTTGTTCCTCATTAGGGGTGTTTTTTTTTTTTTTTTATTTCATGTTTTTAGTACACTGAGTCTATTTGTACGTAAGAGGATCACAATATAATTCTTTTTTATTTTCTTGATCAATTTTATATTTCTTCATGTAGGCTCGTATAGTTGCAAGTTTGGGCAACCAGGTGAATAAGTTTGTAAATACTGGAACTGGTGAGAAGAAGCAACGTGGGTTCTGTCATCTTTTTATTTTAATTTTTTTAAACAAATAAAGTTATGGACGGTTTTGCCCAAACTGTCCAGAATTAATTCTTGACGGTTTTGGGAAAAAGCGTCAGGAATTTTCTGACGGTTTTTCACCTAATTTTGGACGGTTTTGTAATGTCCAGAAATAGGTGAATTTTTGTAGTGACCCCTATCTCTAATGTCTGTCAGCACTTTCAAGTTTGATGATCTGGATTTTCTCTTCATTATTTGACAGATGTGGAAATGGCTAATGAGAATCAAAGCATGCATTCTTTAAAGTTGTTGGTGGAATAGGGAAGAAGTCCAAAAGAAAATTCAAGATGGGTAAAGGCAAACGCCATGGTAAGGGCATCAGATACATGGTAATTGATATTTCTCCTACTGTATTAATGGTTTCTTGTGACCCATGGACAATCTTGGTGCTTCTACGATAGGAGTATTTTTTATTCTAATTTTGTTTCGTAGGGATTAAGTTTGGAAAGTTGTTGAGTGACATGAATGTAAACTGTTCTTTTATTTTATCATAACTTTAAATGTGGATGGATGACTTTTTTTCCCACGCACATAGCGAAAATTTTATTTCAACTAATTGTTTTACCAATCAGTGTTGGAGCAAGTACAGTGTAGTGTAAGAGCTTAGAGAACCATCTAAAGAGGAATTCAATTATTGCAAGCATTTAAGAACCTCTTTGATATCTTCACCTGACAATTATCTCTAGGATTTGGTTTACTTTTTCCAGGCCTTGGTATTATATTGTAATCTGGAATGTGCTGGATTCTGGTGTTAAAAGTTTAACTCAAGATATTTTGCTTGATGATCGATATGATGCGGATAGGTTATCAGTGCCTCTGTATAATGCTTATGTATATATTTCTTTGTTTTTTCATGTGGATGTGCAATTTAACAATTAACATTAGATGATTTTGAACGCTCCAAAATATATTACTTTGATGATAAGTTGCGAATTAGTGTTAAAACTTGATTATTAACCCGTGATTACACAAGTTGCTAGTTTTGACATAAAAATGATAAATGCAAAGATAGGTAATTACATTATTTGACCTTTTCTTCATCCATAGGAATCATATTTTGTAGCTCAAGTCCATTTTTGTGTTGTTTATAAAAGTTCTCTTAAAGAGTACATACCATTTTCTGATGTCCAAAAAAAAAAAAAGGAACCAAAAAAAGTGGTTGCATAATCCATATTGGAAGCAATCACTCTAATTTTGCCTTTTCTTTTACATAGTTTTGATATAAAATGATTGTTTGATATTAAATTTTGATTTAAGTTTTGCATCTGTCGGAACTTATTTTGATTTCTAGTTTGCAAGCCTAACTTAAACACAATTTGTTTCATTTGAAAGATGAAGTCAACTAGGAATATGCTTGCTTTGGTCTAACCAGAACAGAGGACCAGGGTGGTGATGTTGGCATGTATGGTTATTCTTAACTGTAATTAGGAGGTCTACCCTGCGAGCCTTCGATAAATTTTACAACATATTCTTTGAGGAATAATTATCTTATAAGAAAACTCAGAAGGAATGATGGTTTTATATTAGCAAAGTGTCACTATTAATACATGGCTATTGTTTTTTCAAACAGCAAGTGATCAACCCAATTCATATACTTAAAATCTCCCCCATTTTCAATCAATAAAACTAACAAGAAACACTTAATAAATTGCATAACAAACATAATGCATCACAAAAACCAAAATTTAAATCGCCAAAACTTGATCAGGTGAAGCTAATAATAGAAACGAATTAGCATGACAACATCGAGCAATTAAAATTAAAATACTAGCATTATCAACAAAAACACAATCATAAAAAATAACGAAGAACTATATTCCCCTAGCTAAGAAGTAATTAGGTTATGTACTTAATTTGAAAAAAAATAAAATAAAAAATCTGGGCAGTCCACCATTTCTAGCATAGACTAAAAACTTTTTCTGGAATGAAGGCTAAATTCCAGTACGTTTACGGTACTTAGACTGTCCAACTTTTACTCTTCAAAGAAATATATTGTTGATGTTCCAATCCAGTAACTATTGAGTAATAAAAGAAAAATAGTAGATAACTTTTCTTGTTTGAAAGACTGAAAAAGAAGGAACTGGAACAAATTTTTACAGGTGAAGATCGGAACATATATTATATATATATATTATATATATATATTATAATATATTATATATATATATATATTATATATAATATATTTTTACAACAACCTGAAAAACTTGCAATACATAAATGATGCATATAAAAGGAAAGCCCCAATGCCAAAAGCCTCAACTTCTCTCTGACTTGACCTTTCTTAGAAAGCGAACAATTTCAACCAAAACGAACGAGTCGTGCTAGGCGTCAGTCTGTGACAGACGCTAGCTCTATTCATAACGAACACAACAATCTTGTCTTTCAAATTATCAAATCTTCGAAAGTAAGCTTGTCTTCATAATGTGTTGATATTCATTGTGCCACAAACTCTCCAAAATCCAACATAAAGCCAACTGTCATGCTAATGTAGAATGAGAATGACTCAATTTCCCTTCCATTTTTGTTGGCTACTCTGTTATAACCATTTGATGTTCCTCTAGGTTTAGTTTCATCATCTGAACACTTTGTCGAAAGAGGAGGCCCACAGAGTAGAGAGTCAACTTCGTAGATATATAGAAGATTCATTAAGTGTTTGAAGTTTATTTCCATTTGGAATTCTCCCATACAAGTTGTTGAATGACAAATTCAAATGACTTAAGAAGGTCAAAGAAGACAAGTTTTCAAGAATACGACCAAAAAGCTCTTTCATTGAGAGATCAAGTATTCTAACATGTGTAAATTCCCAATTTTTTCAAGAATTCTTCCGGTCAAATGATTCATTGATAAATTTATGATGGCCAATTTTGAGTCAATGCTTGTTATATTATCAGGTATTTCTCCATATAGGTTGTTACCCAAAAGGCTATAGAATGGACAAGACGAATAATTGAATCACTGGCCATATAAGATATTCTCTTCCTTTAGAAACCAGCAACATTTGAAGATCATAGGAATATCCATCAATATTTACATCATGACTGAAGTTTCCTAAACATCGGGGGATTGCTCTTGAAAAATCATTGTGGGCAAGGTCTAGGATTTGAAGTTGTGAAAGAAGACATAATTGTTGAGGTATGTCCCCGTGAAACAAGTTGGACCTTTGGCTTAACCTCAATAAAGATGGTAGACTTTCTCCTATCCACGCTGGAAGTTTTCCAGAGAATTTGTTTTGTCCAAAATCAATACTTTGCAAGTTTCTATAGTTTCTAAAGAAAGAGGGAAGCTCTCCTTGAAGATGATTTTGGCGCAATGATGATACCATTAGTGAACTCAAATATCGCATTGAACTTGGAACATTGCCTGTTATATTGTTCTTTGCTAAGTCCAATTTCTTTAATTTCTGTAAATCCTTCCAATGAGGGGGTAGTTTCCCCGATAGGGAATTGTTTCCCAACGTAAGAGTTATCAATTCCTTTAGCATTCCAACCGAATGAGGAATTTTACCAGTAATTGAATTTGAAGAGAGGTCCAACCTAGATATCTTGGGCAATAACTCACCTATGTTTTTGGGAATAGGTCCAGAAAACATATTATTGTAGAGATATACGTAGCTTTGATTAGTACGAAAAAGTGGGAGTGGCCCCTCTAAGTTGTAACTCAAATAAAAAAAAATGAGCCGAAGGATGAAATTGAAAGTATGGTACTTGTCCGCGTAGTTCATTATCAGATAGACTCCAATAGGTGACATTTAGGAAAAACTTCCAAAGGCCATGCAAAATAGTATCAGAAATGCCAACATTGTTGAGCCCCAGTTCATTGAGTTCATTTTGTGATTTTAGCCACACTGGAAAGTTTGGGCTGATCTGCATGTTTACTAATTGATCGAATAGAGCTCAGCTTAAAAGGAGGAACCCAGTCCTGTTTGACATCTAAAACCAATGTGCAATTTTTAGAAAATCCCATATCCAAGCCTAGAGTTTTTAATCGGGTAAGATTTTGAGGTTAGGACACCTTCCCAAGAATTCGAAGCAAGGTTCAATGAAACAAGCGCGGATAGTTTCCGATGCTTTTTGGAATGGTTTCGTTCATTTTATTATAAAAGAGGACAAGTTCTTCAAGGCTGCTGTTGGAACATTGGGATAAGCCATCCACAAACTCAGTCATCCTACTTAAGTTGTTGTCGGCTAAATTCAAGCTTCGGCTAACCAACTAGTTGGTTAGATGTCCCAGACCAACTGAAATAACACCTCTATGCCCACTAGACTCAAAATTGATTGTTGAAAGTTCACTCACATTTGGCAACCACTGAGGTATGAAGGAGTCAAAATGGTTGTAAGAGAGATCAATGACTGAAAGCAATGTAAAGTTGATGGAGGAAACAGAGTAACGAAGACTAACAAGTCTACAGCCAGCTAGGTGTAACTCCCATAAGGTAGGCAGCATATTAACCGCATGAATCCAATTTGATACTTTCTCAAGATTTACAAAATCCATTTTAAGGTACTTAAGAGAAGGAAAACGAAAAAGCCATTCTAGACTTTCAACTTTCAATCTTGGAGATGTAGGGTTAAAGTGGTTGGAGAATGCAAATGAATTGAGGTCTAGATATTGCAGCCTTGATAGGTTCCCAAGATGGGGAGGAATATATAACTCTAGTAAACGATGAGAAAGAGAGATTGAGATATCTCAAACTCTCAACGGAACTCAAAAACTTTGGAATGATTCCATTAAAATTATTCAAGCTAAGTCAATGTAGCTCAAATGCTTTAAATCGAGCAAAGAAGAACTTATCTTGCCTCCTAGGCACGACTTGTCATAAGCTTCCAGCTCTTTATGTGAAACATGTACATAGTTTTCAGTATCAATCCCAAATTCAATCAACGGAAATGAGTTTTTGAGATCAAGCTCGACAACATTTCCTGTGTTGTTGTCACAGCCAATGCCTATCCAGCTGCCTTTCATGGGAAAGAGAGAGATTCTCATAGTGAAGACTGAAGAGTGAAGAGGAGCACTCACGCCTTATTCACGAGTACTAACAGCAGTTTTTCTTAGCCTTTTTTTTTAAAAAAAAAAATATAGGGAATCAAACTACTTTTTACTTCTCTATTGAAATAAACTCCATAATAGCTTCCCTTATCATTTTCCTATACTATTTAAATATTATTTAAATTAAATATTAGGAGAAAGAGAAAAGAAAGATAAACTATTTAAATATTATTTTAAATAAATAGTAGAGAAAAGAGAGATGAAAGATAAAGTTTTTATATGAAAATAATATTAAGGGAACCACTTTTGCTTCCTTAGATTAAGGGTACAATTTTAGTTCTCTTGGTGTTTCCTTAGTTAATTTTTAAAGAATACTAAAAGAAACTGTTGCAAGGGTTTTTTTAACTGTTTTTCCTACATCTAAGAAAGAGAATAAATTTTAGGGAAGTTATTACTAGTGGTCTAAATACACTCAGAACGTGGGTCACGCCTCATAATGGTTGTGTTTTCGCAACACATTCTTTTTTCATTTTTTTCAAAAAAAAAAAAAAAAAAGGTCTATTTTTTTTTTCTCAAACATGTTACCTCTCAATTTCCTTTTTTTTTCTCTTTTGTTTTTTTGTTTTTTTGAAACCAACCATTAAATTTTAGGATCCAAATGTTAGTCTTACAAATTCAATGGTGAATTTGAAAAAAATAGCATATTTTTTTCTTATTACCAAACAACTTCCTTCAATTTTCTCTATAAAAAATTCAAATCTCCTTTCACTTTTATATTACATCAATTAATTCTTATTACTATTTAAATAAAAAATTATTAACAAAATTCTTTACTAAACATGTTAGTAATTTCCAGGACTTCCTGTTTGGTTTTGCATGCCAATAATGCTGTGACATGACAAAAACCAGTGAGGACTTTTGGAGTAAGTCCTCACCGGACTTTTGAACTTTTATATTACATCAATTAATTCTTATTACTATTTAAATAAAAAATTATTAACAAAATTCTTTACTAAACATGTTAGTAATTTCCAGGACTACCTGTTTGGTTTTGCATGCCAATAATGCTGTGACATGACAAAACCAGTGAGGACTTTTGGAGTAAGTATCTACGTACGCCCTTGACCGGGACTATATATGAATAAATCCAAAGAAACATAGACCATGGAAAATAAAAAGAATTCACTTTCGGAGTACCTACCCCTTCTTTTTTTTTTAATTATTATAATTATTATTATTATTTTTTCTGAGATAGATATGAAAAAGGGGAAAGGGTGAAGTACCTACTCCCTTGACTGACTATGAATAAATCCAAAGAAACATATAGGCCATTCAAAATAAAAAGAATTCACATCATGATCTGATACAACAATATATATATATATATATATTATATATATATATACGCTACATTTGTCGTCCGTCCACATTATTGGTATGAAAGTTTGTCAACTGTCTTAATGCAAAGAATCCAGTACCCTTGGAGTCTACTACATGCATGAAACATGTGGAACGATGGCTTGTCAGGTACTGGATGGTGTCAATTATTTCTACTGAAATTTGTAAAATATGTGATGTATTTCTAAATTTTTGAGACTTTTTTTTTTATATACATTTTCCTCCCACTAAAAACCTTTGTTGGTTTTACAATGTGAATTTTCTCTTAGAATTGGGACTCCCTATAATTTTATAATTGATACATGTGGTTTAGCTAGCTCTTTATGAAAGATGACACTCATATGTATAAGAACATAAAATAATTTAAAGAGACAAAAGCTTGAAGAAAGACACAAAATTAAGGTAGTTCGACCTATGACCTACATTCACACATCAAAGCCTTTTTTTGGTTACATATTTTTCCTTAATTATTTAATTGTATACAGATTTTTATTTATAGATAAATAGCCTGAACGTTACATGTCTCTTCAACTTCTACATTAACAATAAATTTAATTCACACACAAACATCTATCTACCAATGTTACTTATCTCTTCTACTTCACATCTCATTTATCGTGATTTATTGTTTGACGTTTTGAGTTCTTGTAACTCTTGTCTTAATAATATGCAGTATTTAATTAAATAATTGTCAATGCCGAATTTGTTATTATACTCCTATCTCATACAAGTATTCCACACTCTATTTCAGCAAGTTATGATTTACATTTGATTAAGAATATGAATACAAGAAGTGTTGTAATGTTACAAATAATCTTTAGCTGTTTTTTTTGTTTTTCTTTTTCTTTTTTTTTCTATTTTTTTTTTAAAAAAAATTGCTATGAAAGCTGTTAGAATATATTCAGAATATATAAAAAAAAAAATTGCTATAAAAGCTGTAAGAATATATTCTGAATATATTCAGAATATATTCTGATACTTACCGTAATTGCCTAATATTTTATAATTATCAGAATTACCGTATTTCCTTGTATAGGTTTGATTTGATTCTGTAATATTGTCCATTAATTTCTTGATTGTATTTTCTAGTTTAACTGGTCTTATTCAATTATAAATAGACTCTTCTGTACACAGTTACAATTACACAAAAATATAGTATTTAATTCAGACAAATATTCTCTAGTTATTTTAACATGGTATCAAAGCCAGGTTTTGGTCTTGCTTAGAGAATTAGGGAACCATACGGTCTTTTCACGATTCGGAAGCGTTTTCAACCTTGTTTTGGTACAACCATTATACCAACAAGTTCTAAACTCTCCGATCTACATCCTGGTGGTTTTAGATCGTTGGTACAGAGTCCCACGTTCCCTCACGCACCGTCTGATGTTTCTGTGTCCGTGTCACGCGCTCCCACGCGTCGTCGTCATCCACCATGTGCCGCCTTGTCAGCCATTCCCAGAAGCAAACACCACCATCGTGATCGGAGGCTGTCGATCTACACGATTGTGTCTAGCACGCGTCCCAAGTCCGCCATACGTGCTGCCACGTGCCGCTCCAGTTCTGCTGTGTGCGTTCTAGCGCCTCACGCACTGTCATCGGACGCCACGTGCCACTCTCTTCTGCTGTTTTTCAGAAAAATTTTGGCGCCTAGATTGGAGGCTGCCAATCTGCCTCCTTGCCGCCAGCACGCGCCTCTACCACCTCAGACGTGTCGCCACGCCATGCGCCGCTCCAACCTGCTCTAGCCAATTGAGCTCACCAGCGCTCCTTGGTCCTTGCCGCATCGAATCAGTGCTCCTGAAGTGAGCTCATCGCAGCACTCCTTGGTTGTTGCCGCACCGGTTCAGTGTTCCTAAAGTGAGCTCACAGCAACTATCCTACACCCGTCCGCACCAGATCCTAGCCCGAACCAAAAAAAAAAAAATTCAATGGCCTTACCCCCTACTACCCCTCTTCCCAATACCAAAGATATTACCCAACCTATTCCTATCATTCTCGATGGCTCCAATTACCCTACATGGACTCAATCTATGAGTAGGTGGCTCAAAGGACATTGTTTTTTGGAGTATGTCTCTGGCGAAGAACCTCAGCTTGTTGTCGGAAAAGATTAAACTGAAGCTGCTCTTTGTGGCTATATCCGAACATGGTAGAGTTTCCATTACCGAATTATTTCTTGGTTTTCCAACACTTGTGTAGTCTCCATCAGCATGACTTTTGGTAGCCTTGACAGTGCCAAAGATGTTTGGGACATGTTAGCCCAATATTACAACACTACCAACCTTGCTCAGCATTTTCAAATTATAACCAACCTTCATCACATACGCCAAGAACCAGGTCAAATTGTTATTGATTTTTATTCACAAATGACTTATCTTTGGAATCAATTGTCTATGTGTGAGCCAGAATGGGTCCATAAAACCGATGCCTCTCGGTACATTGATTTTTGCAATAACATGTGTCTTGTCGAATTTCTTACAGCAATTCGAGATGAGTTTGAAAATACTCGAGCTTCTCTTCTCCATCGCTTACCATTGCCATCCTTGGAAGGTGCCCTTAGCGAACTAATTTCAGAAGAGACCATATTCTCTACTATGAAGCTGTACACCTCTGAGATGGTCATGGCCACTTCTTCACGCGATACACGTACTCCTGGTCCCATCCCTGCTGCATCGAAAAATTTATTGTCACTATTGTCATAAACTTAGCCATAAGATCAATGAGTGTAGAGCAAGGCTTTTTCGAGGAAATTACAAGGCTCCTAGTCATAAGGCTGATGTTGTCACTCATATTGATGCATTGATGCATTAGATATGTCTCTCACCAGCGTTGTACCCCAACCCGGCACTTTTTTCCCAACAGATATTGAGGCTATTGTTCATCAGGTTTTATCTAAGTCCAATCTTAATGCAACAATGTCCACCACTTCAGGTAATTCTTCTTGGTTTCTTGACTCTGCCTGCTGTAATCACATGACACTAGACTCTTCCATCTTTTCCTCTAAATTCATTTTAGTTGATCCTTCTAGTATTTACACTACTAATGGCTCATACCTAAATGTCAGTCACATCGGGTCTGTTTCCACTAAACAACTATCTATGTTCGATACATACTTAGTTCCTCATCTTTCATTAAATCTTTTATTTATTGGTCAGCTTTGTGAACTTGACTTAGAATTGCATTTTTCTAAACGAGATTGTGATGTGCAGGATCCGCAGACGGGACAACTAATTGGGAGCGCCCGTAAGATTGGACGCATGTTTGAGCTTTCATCTCTCCATCTTCCTCCTGCCGTATCTGTTGCTACTTCATCTCGGTCCTCATCCACCACTCTCAGTTTATGGCACTCCCATTTGGGATATGCATCTGTTTCTCGTGTTCGTTCTTTAGCTACTTGTGGTTAGTTAAGGTATGTTGGGTCTGAGTCTTTTGATTGTGTTGCATGTTAACTCAAAAAGCAAAGTGCTTTACCTTTTAAGAATAGTGACTCTGTTTCTTCTGCTCCATTTGATTTAGTCCATTCTATGTATGGGGCCCTGCGCCCACTCTAACCAAGGGAGGATTCCGTTATTTTGTGAATAATTATTCTCGATACACATGGCTTTATCTTTTACAAAACCGTTATGAACTTCCCAACATTTATTTTGAATATCAGAAGATGGTTCAAACCCATTTTTCTCGAACATAAAATTTTTTCATTCTGATAATGCCATGGAGTATCTTGAATCTTCCTTTGTTACCACACTCAAACAAAATGGCACTCTGTCCCATCGTTCCTGTTTGGTTACTTCTCAACAAAATGGTCGTGCTGAACGTAAACACAGACACATCTTAGACACAGTCAGGCCATTGCTACTTTCTACTTCTATCCCTAAACATTTTTGGGGAGAGTCTGCTCTTACCGCTATTTACACTATCAATACGGTTCCGTCTTCCACTACTTTCAATAAGTCTCCTTATGAACTCCTGTGTGGTTCTCCTCCTGATTATCAATCCCTATGAGTCTTTGGTTTCGTCCTGTTTCAACCCCATGAACGTACTAAATTAGAACCTCGTTCTTGTATTTGTTGTTTTCTTGGTTATGGCATAAAACATAAAGGATATCGTTGTTATGATCCCATTGCTAAACGTGTCCGCAGTTCCTATCTTCTCCACTTTTGGGAACACAAGTTCTTTAGTGATATGGAGTCTTTTCCTCCCAGTCCCCCTTGTTCCTTCCCTATCTTCACTGATGTCTCTTTTGATTTGCTCCCCGAACCAACTAATCTTGATGCAGGGATGATAAGCTCTCCAGACGACTTTCTGACAGTTGACTTTGATGCCTTTTAACCCGCCTGTTGATCCATCTACTACCCCTCATGAGCTTGAACTTTCTAGCCCTCTTCGTTCTACTCGGGTAAAAGCTCTTCCTTTTCATCTTCATGATTATCATTGTTACTCTGCCATTGCTACTTTACATGAACCTCACCCCTTTCGTGAGGCTAGTACTAATCCACTTTGGCAGCAAGCTATGTTTGAAGAACTTATTGCTCTTGACAAAACTCATACTTGGGACTTAGTTGATTTACCTCTGGGGAAAGCAGTTGTTGGGTGTAAATGAATATATAAGATTAAGACAAAATCTGATGGCTCTGTTGAGTGATACAAGGCACGTCTTGTGGCAAAGGGGTTCAATCAGAAGTATGGTATTGATTATGAGGAGACCTTTCCACCAGTGGCTCGCCTTACCTTTGTCTGATCCCTCATTGTTGTTGCCTCTGTGCGTCGTTGGGATCTTTTTCAGATGGATGTGAAAAATGCAATTCTCAATGGCAATCTTAGTGAAGAGGTTTATATGGAGCCTCCTTTAGATACACTCGTGCACCACACAAAGTTTGCAGACTTCGCTGGACATTGTATAGGTTGAAACAGGCTCCACGTGCTTGGTTTGCCAAATTCAGCTCTACTATCGCACAGATTGGATTTGTTTCTAGCTCTTATGATTCTGTACTTTTTATTCAGCGATCTGATGCAGTCTTATTCTCCTTTTACTGTATGTGGATGATATGATCATTACCGGAGATGATGTTGCCGATATTCGTGACCTTCAATAGTTTTTGAGCTAGCAATTTGAGATGAAGGATTTGGGCTCCCTCGGCTACTTTCTTGGGTTGGAAGTTTCTTCAGATTCAAATGGTTACTATCTTTCTCAAGCTAAATATGCTTATAATCTCTTCTCACGAGCTGACCTTTCTAATTGTAAAATTGTTAATAGTCCTCTAGAGACGAATGTCAAGCTTCACACCACTAATGGTGAGTTACTTCCAGATGCCACACTCTATAGACAGTTAGTTGGGAGCCTTATCTATCTTATTGTCACGAGACCGGATCTTGCCTATACAGTTCATCTTGTCAGTCAGTTCATAACTGCACCGCACTCTGTTCACTATGCTGCTATTCTTTGTATACTTCGCTACGTGAAGGGCACATTGTTTCATGGTTTGCATTTCTCTTCTCACTCATTATTAGACTTACATGTGTATTCAGATGCTGACTAGGCAAATGACCCTACCGATCGTCGTTTCACAGCGGGTTATTGTTTTCTCCTCGGTGATTCCCTCATCTCTTGGCGTAGTAAGAAACAGTATGTTGTTGCCCGCTCTAGTACTAAAGCTGAGTACCGTGTCCTTACTGACACCACTTCTGAGCTACTTTGGCTACGATGGCTCCTCCATGATACCGGTGCTTCTCAGACTTCTAACTTTCCTATATTCTGTGATAACCGAAGTGTGATTCAGATTGCGCATAATGATATTTTTCACGAGCGCACTAAACACATTGAGATAGACTGTCATTTTGTGTGCCATCATCTCTTGCAGGGGACTCTTCATCTTTGTCCTATTGCTTCTGCTGATCAATTGGTTGATGTGTTTACCAAAGCACATCCACCTGGACGCTTCCGTGCTCTTGTTTCCAAACTCAAGTTGGCTTCTACATTATCACCTTGAGTTTGAGGGGGAATGTTAGAATATATTCTGATACTCACTGTAATTCCCTAATATTTTATAATTATCAAATTACCGTATTTCCTTATATAGGTTTGATTAGATTCTATAATATTGTCTATTAATTTCCTGATTGTATTTCTTAGTTTAACTGGCTTTATTTAACTATAAATAGACCCTTTTGTACACCGCTACAATTACACAGAAATATAGTATTCAATTCAGACAAATATTCTTTAGTTATTTTAATTTTACCGTTTGACATTAAAACATGTTCATGAGTTTTGATGAGAGAAAATAATAATAATAATAATGTTGTAACGTTTTTACCGTTGCTCATTTAGAACTCTCGCAAGTACCATTGGATTTTTTTTGACTGTTGGGTTATTAAACTTTTTTTACAAATCATTGATTTTGTTTTACTGTTTGGTGATATTAGTATTAAATTTTGTTTTGACTGTTTGGTCATTATACATTTGTTTTCTAATGTTTTGACCGTTGGTCGTAAACCACTTTCAAGGCTTTTGGATTCTCTTCAGATATAGAAATAATATCACCTCACATTCATGTGTATAAAAAAGAAGTCCATCAAAGTGCACTAGAGGAAAAAAGAGAAGATATATTTTTGGAAAAACTTCATAAAGGCCCCCCAAATTTTCATGCGATTTGAAATACCACCATTGATATTTGATTTCTTTCACTTTGACCCCTCATACTTTCAATTTGTATCATTTAACTCTCATTCGTCTATTTTTACCGTCAAACAATGTTAAAATTTTTAAATATCCCTGTATTTTTTTTTAAAAAAAAATTATAAAAAAATATAAAATGATGGGTATTTTGGTAATTTTTGCATCCATCCGTTAGGATTTAACGAAAAATCCTAATAGAGGGGAGGTTAAATGACACAAATTGAAAGTATGAGGGGCCAAAATGAGAGAAATTAAATATCAAAGAGGTATTTCAAATCACGTGGAAGTTTGAGAGGCTATGGTCTAACCTTAGGAGGTTTGCTTGTCAAAGAATCGATCGCACCAAGTTAAATACTCTGAGAGGCACGAATCAACCTTTAAGGACAACTCACTTGCATGATTCTATAACATTATGAGATCTTTTCATGTTTTAATTTTAATACATTATATTCTCTTTATTTTATTATTAATTTTTGGATTGATATTATTTTGTATCAACAAGAATTTTTGCACCATTAAATTTATTTCCAACAATCTTAAAGGTTAATTATGATGGTTGAAAAAAATTTTGTTGCCACAAAAGTTCTTCTGAATGCTACAAAATTGAACTTTTGATGGAGATTTTTTTTTACAACAAAAGTTGAAGATCTATTCAAGTTGATATGGATCTGAGTGTTTGTGTTCAAGTTTGTGTGAATGTGTGTTATAGATATATAGTCAATAATGAAATAAGTGTTCAAGAAATGTGCTTAGATAAAAAAAAATGCTTGGAAAATGTTTGTGTATATGGTATGTATAGAAAATAGGTGCCTCGTGTGAACGAATTTATTGCTTAGCATTTATATGATTATTGGATTTTTTTTTTTAAAAAAAAATTTCTTTTGATGCTATCTGGATTTTGATATGATGCTTGCTGGTGGATCATTAACGCAAATGCTTTTTACATGTATTGTAAGGAAAATTGAGCTTTCATAGCTATAGATATTATGTTGTGTGTTATATAGTAATAATCATGTCAACACATACCTAATCAGCGATCCGTGATCACATTGTTATTTTAGTTATTATCTATAGTTTCTGTGGGTCATTATTTCCAAATAGTTAGATCTTTAAAGAGTATTTGGTTGATATGGAAACCTGAAATCGAAGGTTTAAAGCTTCAAGAAATGATGAAAAGTTGATTGTTTTATGAATAATTAAATTTTTGAATATGATTTTTTAGGCATGAAAATATATGTTCCCCGATTGTGATTTGTAGATGTATGTACTTATTTTTCATGTTCACATTTGTGAAAATAAGGAAGAATTATCCTCCTACACACTAGTGGAGGAAAACACTGAGTGGGTGATCGTTGGAGACAATAGGTTTATGCCAGTAGAAGAGAAATGGGAAGTTCTCCTAAAGCTAGCATCGGGTAAAACTCTTTCACTCTCCGATGTCCTACATGTTCCCCACTATAGGTACAATATGATTTTGATACACTTATTTGGTAAGGCTAGACTTAAAATTTTATTTTATGGTGGTATTGTTACCTTAATTGAACATGATATTTTTGTTAAGTAAAAGACATGAAAATGTTCTCAATACCTTTATAAAAAATATTTTTTTGTGGTTACTTGTTTGATTCCATTACTATTTGGATGGTAGACTTGGACATGTGAATCTTGGTTATATCAAGAAAATAAAAGAAACTGGAAGCATTAATTCACTTGGTGAACTAATATGGATAAATGTGAATTATGTGCCGAGAAAAAATACTAAGAAGTCATGTAAATTTTTTATAAGAGAAACAAAATTACTAGATTTAATACATAGTGATTTGTGTGATTTAAAGCACACAATTACTAGAGGTTGTAAAAGATTTTATGTGATATTTGTTGATGATCACTTTAAATTTACTAATCCTTACTTGTTAAGAACCAAAGATGAAGCCTTGAAAATGTTCATAAAATACAAAATTGAAGTTGAGAATCAAAAGAATAAAGTGATTAAAAGACTAAGAACCGATAGAGATGGTAAATATGAGTTCAATCTTTTTAAAGAATTTTGTGAACAAAATTGTATAATACATGAAATTATTCACCGAGATTTTATGTAGTAGCCGAAAGAAAAAAGAAAAAAGAAAAAAAAAATAGAAGAATATTATGCTTGTTAGTTTTGGGCTATCCACCAACATGTGAGGGGGAAGCCATTCTTTCGGCTTGTCACATTCAGTTTTAAGTGTCTCATAAGAAAACCGGTAAGAATCTTGAGAAGGTCATAAACCTTGTTTGGAATACCTCAAAGTGTGGGGGTAAATGACAAAGGTTATGTTACCCGAGCCTAAAAGGAAGAAACTTAGTTCTAAACTTGTGATTGTGTTTCTATTAGTTATGCTTGCAATATTTCATGCTATGGATTCCTTGTTATTAGGAATTATGTTTTAGATTACAATATTATTATTGAATATGAAAAATGCTATCTTCTTTGAGCATGTGTTTCATTTGAAATAAGGAAAAAAAAAATATTATTGCATGAACCTTCTATTGATTCTAATAAAATTGTTGATGTATAAGAATTGAGAAGAAGCAAGTGAGCTAGAAATGAAAGGAATTTTGGTAATGATTTTGTTACTTATATTGATGAGGATGATCCAACATGTTATGATGAAGCAATCAAATCTATTGATGCACTTTTTTGGTTAGAAGCCATAAATAATGAATTGGATTCAATTATGTCTAATCATATCTGGGAACTCGTTGAATTACGTCCTCAGATCAAGTCAGTTGGTTGTAAATGGGTGTTTTAGAAGAAGCTTAAGCCATATGGCACAATAGATAAATACAAGGTACGCTCTGTGGCTAAAGGCTCCAAACAAAAACAAAATGTTGATTATTTTGATTCTCATTCTCTGGTTACTAGAATTGCATCTATTATAATATTGTTTGACACTGCTTCTATCTATAAATTTATTGCACATCAAATGGATATTAAAACCGTATTTCTAAGTGGTGCTTAGAAGAAGAAATTTATATGGAGCAACCTAAGGAACTTGTAACCTTGGTTAAGAACAAAAAGTTTGTAAATTGGTGAAATCCTTGTACGGATTAAAACATGCTCTTAAACAATGTCATGAAAAATTTGATAAAGTGATGTTGTCAATTGCATATTTGATTAATAGTGCAGATAAATACATTTATAGCAAGTTTTACCATTATTTGTTTATATATTGATAACTTGCTTATTTTTGGAACTAGCATTGATGTTGTGCATGATGCTTAAAAAATTATTGTATCTAACTTTGATATGAAAGATATGGGTGAAGCTAATGTCATTTTGGGCATTAAAGTTCGTAGAGATAATGATTGTATTACTTTATCTTAGTCACATTATGTTGAAAAGATGCTTAAAATATTTGAGCACTTTGATTATACACCTATGTCTACACCATATGACTTAAAAATACAACTAGTTAAGAATCACAGTTATGGTGTTTCATAAGAGAAATATGCACAAACCATTGGTAGCTTGATGTGTTTGACAAACTATATACACCATGATATTGTATTGTTGATAGATTGAGTAGATAAACTCATAATCTTAGTGTTAGCATTAGGATGCTATCTCTAAATTGTTGAGATACTTAAAGGGTGTAATTAATCTGGATTTGCCATATTGTGGTTATCTTGCTATATTAAAAGGACATTGTGATACTAATTGAATTTCTGATTCAGATAAGTTAAAACTTACCAATGGATATGTGTTTACTCTAGTTGGAAGAACTATCTCTTGAAAGTCCTAAAAATAGACTTGCATAGCAAGATCAACTATGGAGACTGAGTTAGTTGCCTTAGAGAAGGCTGGAATTAAAGCTAAATGACTAAAAAGCTTATTGATTAATTTGTCGTTATATCTTAACCCAGTTCCACCTGTGTGTATTCATTGTGATTATCAGGCTGCCATAGAGCAAGATCTATAATGGGAAAAGTCGATATATTTGATTAAGGAACAATATTGTGAGGTAGCTTATTGAGACCAGTGTAATGTCCATGAATTTTGTGAGGCCAGAAAGGAACTTGGAAGATCCTTTGACTAAACCACTAGCAAGAAGGCTGGTGAATGAAACATCGAGGATATGACTGATACCCAAATTATGATACTGTGATTGATACCCACCTCTGTGATTGGAGATTCCATGAATGAGGTTTAATGGGAAACGAAGTCACAAGTGATCATGGTTAGGTATTGTCATTCTTTGTTTATCCACTATCTTGTTGAGAAGATAGTGATGAGTCCATCCCTATTGTGTAAGACATTAGAATATGCAGAATGATTAAGGATGAATTTATAACTCTTAATGGATCCATAGTCTCTACATGTTGGGATGGGGTGTATTCTGCACACACTCTTGATGGATGCCACCTATATGAGTATGGAGGTGATACCGCCTCCTATGAGACTAAAGTAGGTCTCTAAAGCACTCATAAAACCTAGGAAGTGCATGGCTCGTAAAAGGCACCAACCCGCTATTAAACAACAACCCTAATCAGAAAAGTCACAACTCTCTGAAATATCTGAAACCTCTCTTCTCTCTCCTGAACCTTCTTCTCTGATTTGCGCTGCCATGGGAGGAGGAGGGAGTTTTGACTCCTTCCTTCTCCCTTCTCTTTCTTCGAATCCTTCCCCCCCCACTCCCCTTCTATTTCCGTCTCTTTTGAGACTTTTTTGGTAATTTCCCCTCACAGCATAGCTCCGGTGGTCTTCCCCTCCGCCTTTCGTGTCACTACCGGCCGCCTCTTCCACCATGCCTCTCACCTTGCTCACTGTGTGTTTTGTCGCGAATGATACGGTTCTCAGTTTGGTCTTTTTCAAAGACCGATCTACTTTTCTCAGTCCCTTTCGGCTTGCCACGCCCCCGCTCACCATCTTTCTCGGCTCTCCAGCTTCCCGTCAATGGCCGCTACTCCTCCAACGGATGTTCACGCGCCGGTTCGTGGTCTAAACGCGCTGGCATGTGGATCTCACGCACAGTCCAGCTGGCCCCCTTCCTCCGTCGGAGCTGCTGCTTTTGGGTTTTTTCTAGTTTTTGTATATTTTTATCTATTGTTTTATTGTTGTAGTTTTCTGTTTGGGCCTTTGTCTCCCTACTTTTTTGTTGCTGTTGTTGTTGGTGGAGATCTCGGCCTCCGGATGTCTTTTGATGGTTTTGATCATTATGGGTTGGTGACTTGTTGGCTTCTTTACTCCAACCTTCTTCGGTGCTGGTGTGTTGGTTTTCAGCCAAGAGTTTTGGAAGGTCTCCTTCCGGAGTTTTTTGTGTTTCTGGCAGCCCAGCGTGGTTGCCTTGGTTCTCTTGATGGGCCGGGTCAATTTATTGACCCATTCCCGACGTTTCAATTGATTTGTTTCACCATTGTTTGGTTGTATCAGGGTTTTTGTTTGGGCTCCCTACCCATTTTCGATTTAATCATGTTGTAATCCCTTCCCCCTTTTCCCCAATTTGCTTCTTAAAAAAAAAAAAAAAACCCTAATCAGAGTTTAACTCTATGTTGATGATAGGTTTGATAAATTTGTGAATTTGGTTAAAAGAGTTTAACGTTACCATGATTCATTAATTTTCTATTTATCTATCTTAAGTGCGGTTAAAACTCTTCAGGTATCACACTGATGCATGCTTTCTCAAAATTTCTTCTTATTCTATTGTTTATAACATGGGGGATTGTTGTAATATGTGTGTTACAAACATATATTTTTCAGCCATTTGGTCATTAAAAATATTTTCACAAGCTATTATTTTTTGACCGTTGGTCAATAAATCTTTTACTATGGCCTTGATATCTTTTTTACCGTTTGCCTTTAAAACAATTTAGTTTCATACGTTACGATGGTTTGACTTTAAGACAAGATACAATTTAGTCTTTAAACTTTATCTTGTCCCATACGTTTATACACGTTGTCTTTAATAAGTGATCATGAGCTTTTAAATCTCATTATTTGTTATGACCGTTTGACTTTTATTACATGGCCATTTGCTTTAATAAAAAAAAAAAAAATCAGCCCACTACACTATAAATAATTAAGAAGGCATTTCAGTTTAGCAAAAAGAAAGAAGAAGAAAAAAAACTCATACCAATTAGTGAATTTTCTAGTGAAGAAAGAGCTAGAGAGTTTTATTTTTTTTTTTTTTTTTTT
>FXXK01000554.1:146484-178362 GCA_900184695.1 Betula pendula
GATCAATTGATCTTCGTATTTGAAAGTGCGTTTTTAACGAAAGTAAACCCTATAGTTTAATCTTGAGAGGTTGCGTGTTAAAGAACCCAATCGCACTGAATTGAATACTCTGAGAAATACGAAATCAACTTTTATGGACAACGCTTTTACATGATCTATAGCATTGTGAGATCTTTTCTTATTATAATTTTAATCTCTTATATTCTATTTATTTTATTATTAATTTTCAAATTAATATTGTTATGTATCAATAAAAATTTGTGTACCATCAAAATTATTTTACAACAAATGTATGTGATGCGTAGACGTACATGGGGTTCAAGTATTTATACTTGTCGATAAGAGACTTAGGTTTGGAAATAGATCTGAGTATTAGTCAGACTTTGTGAGCTACAACTAGCTGTCATATTTTGTGACACTAAATGCATTTGGGTCCCATAATAGTGACCGCAAGCCTCCAATAGAGTTATTATAGGGCGTGACAATGAAGGCAGTGAGGACTTTCCGCATATATATCCAAGAATTGCTCTATTGGTCCATTCCTATGGGTTTGGAAGTTTCTCTCATGAATACAACGCTAGCTTCAAGTCTTATATTTCATGCAAATTGCCTGCTCAGTAACGTATGTGGGCCCCGTGCATGTCAATTATTTTGCAAGTGATAATCAATGCTTATACATAAGGATGACAAGTCATATAAACATGTGGAGAGGATGGCTTGTCAGGTACGTATATAATAGTCTATATATGGGATGTTTTTGATTCAGTCGTTGAGGTTAATTAAGTTCATGCGATAGAATAGTCTATTGGAATTGAAGTAATTATGTGTAAATTCCTGTTTTGAGTTTATAAACTTCCATTTCAAAAAAAAAAATTATGTGTAAATTCCATTAAAAGTTGTTGAGGTTAAACTTTCCAGATTTAATTGTATTTCAATATGTTATTGTATTTATGGAGTGCTTATATTTATTTAAGAGTAATTATATGTGTCAATTCCATGTTTAGAAGGTGAATGTGGAAAGTTGATGTAGTTTTTAAAATTACCATTTGATTAAAGTCAATAATAATTTATCACAAATTCAATAGTAATTTTAAAAGTCACATCAACTTTTAGTGTTCATCTTATAAAAATGGTTCTTAGAAAATATTAACCTCTAAAAGAGAAAAGAAATCGAAAATCGAAAATAATGTTGGAGATGGGATACCAAAAACGGTAATAAGTTACAAGTAAATTTATGGTGCATTTGAAATTACGATTTCGTAGATAATAAGTGTGATTTTAAACCAAATTGCAAAAACTAGATTGTTTGGGAACTGCGTTTTTAAAAAATTGCGATTTTAAATGCTAAATTATGATTTTGCCAAATGCTTAACTGCGTTTTAAAAAATTACGTTTTTAAATTGCACTTTTTAAAATCACTATTTTTAAAATCGCACTTTTTAAAATCACAATCTCAAACAGATTGTTAATAATGTTTATCGATTATTTGACTCTTATCTTGTCGAAGGCCATTGGCTATTTAATAAAGAAGAAACTACAGGGAAATTTGTCGTAAATCTTTAATTTACAGCCAGTATCCAGCTATAGCGCGGAAGTTTCTGTGCAATGTTCAACAGTTTAAGGTGACACGTACAAGTTTGAAGATAAATCTGGTTGTGGAAAGATGAAATGTTCAACAGTTCAGCTGAATCAATCATCCAATGTGCTACCATATTTGGATTGGAAGATGGAAAAAGATTTACTTTCAGCTATGCTTTTCTTAATTATGCCATTTTTATTAATGCGCCCTATCCTTGCTATTGGTAGTGGAGATCCTGTCAATACCTTTTGTAACCCAGGGCCAGATTTCAAAAATTACACACTCAACAGCCCATTTGAAAACAATCTCAAGCTCCTTCTTGATTCATTGCCCTCCAATACTTCGGTAACAGGTTTCTACAACTACTCTACTGGGGAGGACCCAAAAGTCTACGCTCAAGCACTTTGTAGAGGGGATGTCAACTCGACAGTTTGCCGGAATTGCATAAAGACTGCAAGCCAGGAAATCTTGAAGTGCAAAAGTGAAGATGCAATGATTTGGTTTGAACTTTGCCAAGTTCGCTACTCCGTGCAGAGTTTCTTTTCCTTGATGGTTTATACTGGAAAGTATCCAGAGCAGAATAATCTGGAGAAAAATCTATCAAATCCTGTTCTTTTTGATAAAGTATTAACGTACTTAATCAAAAACATCTCAAGCGAGGCTGCGTTTGATCCTTTGAAACGCATGTTTGCCACTGGGGAAATTAAATTTTCGAGGAAGAGAACAATTTATGGTCTTGTACAATGTACAAGGGACATCTCTGAAAGTTCCTGCGAAAACTGTCTGGAGCAGGCCTTGGGAGATCTTCTCACATGCTGCGGTTCACGCGAAGGTGGAATTATTGTTAGTAGGACATGTAATATGAGGTTTGAGCTACACCAATTCTACAACGCCTCAAGTGTGCTCTTATCCTACGCAAGTTCCAAAGGTAATTAGGACGTAAGAATTTTGATTGATTTTCTTTCAATGCGTTATATAATATTAGCTGCAATAAACAGAAACAAAAGGAAAGAAAATAAGAAACCAGGTTGAAAATTCTGTAATTCAAAATAGTGGTATTGGTGAATCGAAATTGAAGGTGGTTCTTCTTATCGAAAAGCAGGGCCTAAATTGAAGACTTGGATGGTTGTGGTTATGTGTATCCCAATATCGGTTCTAGCAGTTCTTGTTGTGTCTTGTGCTGTTTATCATGGGAGGAAGAACAGAACACAAAGAGGTAAATTTATCTAAATGGCTAAGACGTGCAAACCATCATAATATATATATATATATATTAGAGTTACCAACAACCAGGCTTCACGTTAATTTATTTGCAGATGATAAGAAAAGCGAGAACGCACTATTACATGAGCTGACAAAACCCACCGGAGTTGCCATTACACAAGGAGGTGAATTGGTGAGTGCTGAAGAACTGTCCTTTATGGATCTATCGGCTATAGTGACAGCTACAGACCACTTTTCAGATTCAAATAAGCTCGGTCAAGGTGGCTTTGGCACTGTCTACAAGGTAACGCCAACTTTTCTATTTCTTTGCAGCCTAATTATTTGGATTTAACAATTTTTGACATTTAAACCCGATATGAAATTAGCGGGTTAAAGTTGAAGAGTGATTTGACCCGTTTAATTAAATGGATCTAATGCTGGATATTTATCTCAGGGTGTGCTACTAGATGGTAAGGAAGTAGCAGTCAAAAGGCTATCAAGGAAGTCATGGCAAGGCTTAGAGGAACTTAAAAACGAGGTCATACTTATTGCAAAACTTCAACACAGAAACCTTGTGAAGCTCTTGGGATGTGGCATAGAAGGAGAGGAAAAGCTGCTTGTCTACGAATTCATGCCCAATAGAAGCCTTGACCTCTTCATCTTTGGTTTGTTCCTTCTACCCTTCTTCTTTAGTAACTTTCTTTATTGGTTAAGCTTTTGAGATAATTAGTGATTTAACATAAGATTTGGCTTGGGTGCTGCTTCAAAAAAAAATACAGCACATATGCTGGAGTTTTTTTAACGTCCAGATTTAATTTCTTTAACATGCTATCAGAATGAAGTTCCTAAATTTGAATATTGTCTATGTTATTTACAGATTCAAAAAAACGTACTCAGCTTGACTGGAAGACATGCTATAACATTATTGCTGGTATTGCTAGAGGACTTCTTTACCTTCATGAGGACTCCCGTCTTAAAATCATTCACCGAGATCTAAAGCCCAGCAATGTGTTGTTGGACCATGAAATGGTCGCCAAAATATCAGATTTTGGCATGGCAAGGATCTTTGGCGAAAACCAAAACTCGGCTAACACTCGAAGAGTCGTTGGAACATAGTGAGTCTGCTTCTTTTCTTTCTTATACATGTTATTATTTTTCCCAATTTTGTTTTTTTAATTCAAATTTAGGAAAAAAAAAAACACAACATGGTAATGCTATATATGCTCAAAACAGTGGATACATGGCTCCAGAGTATGCAATGGAGGGACTATTTTCTGTAAAATCTGATGTCTTCAGCATTGGTGTGATATTACTTGAGATTATTAGCGGGAAGAAAAATAGCGGCTTCTACCTCACAGAGCATGCCCAGACACTCCTTGCATATGTATGTTTCTTTTGTCTACTTAAACTAAATATAAATGATTAAGTTGAAATTATTATTATTATTATTATTATTTTACTTTTTTTTTGGGTTGATAACTTACATGTTTCTATTTGATTTTGATAGAATATTAATTAAATGATTAAATTACCAATTTCTATTGGCTTCATGTTTGAATGAAAAAATGGTAATTTAATATGGTATTAAAGGAAACGTCATGAGTTTGAATCATGACTCTACGATTCAGTCTTTAAAAAGATTAAATTTGTTAGGAAGATTGCTATATTAAGGAGTCTTTTAGTAAGCCTAAAATATAACTTATTGAGACAATACTCAACCACACATGAGAGGGTGATTAAATATGTTACAGAGATTGATATTTTGAGAAGTCTTTTAGTGAACTCATAATATAGCATGTTGAGACACTATTTAACCCAATAGCTAAACCTATGGATTTGGGCTTATGGGATTCAAAACTTTCTACACTCACACATGTATACTCAATAATTTTTTCCTCACGTATGATTCCATCACCACGTTTTACACTCCCCTCAAACGAAAGCTTTTTATCAATCTTATATATAGGCCCTCTCCAAGATTACTTATGGGCTATGTGGGTTTGTCCGTACCACGTACCTTTGTCCTTACTCTAGAAATTCTTATGCGTGGCTACGCCACTCCACCATACCGCACACCATCATAGGCTCTCATACTACTTGTTGAAGAGATTAACATATTGAGAAATTTTTTAATAAGCCCCATAATATAACATGTTGAGACACCATTTAACCAAAAAGTTTAAATCTATGAATTTAGGCCCAACTATGCTATATATTAATCACTTTCACTTATGACATCTTTTCAATGTATGACTCAAACCTTTCTACACTCATAAGTATATATATACTTAACAAAATTCACTCATTTGTATGGTTTAAGCTTTTGAAAAGAGTGGTTATTTAACAAATTTTAAACTTGTGAACTCACCCACCCCCTTTGCTCATTAGGGAGGAGGTGCTTTGCAAATGTGTAGAATGCAAAAGAAATATATTCACTTTAAATGTGTATTGACAGGCATGGAGGCTATGGAATGAAGGAAAAGAATTGGAATTTGTAGACCCTTTTTTGATGGAGTCGTGCCAACCTACAGAAGTGTTAAAAAGCATGCATATCGGGCTTTTGTGTGTGCAAAAGGATCCAGCGGATAGACCCACAATCTCATCTGTCCTAGTTCTATTGGGAAACGATTCAATATCTCTTCCTCGGCCGAAACAACCTCTATTTGTTGTGGCTCGAGTCATTCAGACCAATGATCAGTTTCCCACGACAAATTCTTCTGTAAATGAGCTTACTATTTCTAGTCTTTCACCTCGATGACTACTCACAAGATTACTCCCCTTCGTGTTATATAGCATGGTAATAAACTGAAATTGTATCATAATTTATGTTACATAGGAATATGTGATACATGTTGGCAAGGAATATGCAAAAGTTTGCTAGAATATGAAGTAGAGTTTAACATCAAATTTTATGTGAGAATTAATTAACATTGATAAATACCTTTATAATCCATCCGCCAAATATAGAAATAACTTTATGGGACTTAGTTTTCCAAGGCCAATTTTCATTTTTATATGGACTGTTCGCCCAAAGATACCCCATTTGTGAAGTGAAACACCTTCCAACAAAAGAACTAGGGACTCCCAGGCCCTCTTCCCATCTATCTATTTATCATCCAAGCCCACCAAGACTAAATTAGTAACAGGATAGCTTCGACTTTTTTAATATTTCTTTAATTAAAGCTTCAAGAGAGGTTGGTACGATGTGCCCTAAATGAATCTAAATTATCTCCTAATTAAGAAACCACACAAAATCTCAGTAAACGGAATATTGTTTGATTTCCAATTTTTTGGTCTCAAAAGTTTGATAGGATCAATCTTCGGTTAATTTAAAAAACCGTATATGACGCCTCCACCAACCCATATATATATATATATATATAATATAGTTTTATCTTATTGTGACTTTATTTATGTGTGCTTCATGCATTTAGTATTGGTTAATTTGGCTTGGTGGTTTGAAATGTTATTAAAACACTAAATTTACATTATTTCAAAGCAATTAAAGTCAATTCATTTGTTATTTTTTCAGAGAATTTAATTTAATTCAATTGTATTTTGTAATTATTTTCAATTTACTTGTATTGCCCAAAGTTTATAAATAAATATATTTTTTCATATTAGAATTCAGTTTATAAATAAATGTATTCCGTCATATTAGAATTCAATATTTATAATTAGGAAAAAATACAAAATTGGTCCATGTAGTTAACCTAAATTACAGATCACTCCGAAGGAATAAACATATATTTAAGCTCCCGATTTTTTGGGCGGAGGAGGGAAATCGCTCCCTCCTCCACCCCTCCCCCTTCCTCCTTTTCCCTTTTCTTCTTGCCTCTTCGTAGGCAGCAACCGCTCTTTTGGTGGCATTTTCTCCTCTTTGGAGGCTTATCTCTACACAAGCAACTTTATCGACTCCCCTTCCACCACGTGGTGGCCGGTCTCCACCTCCTCTTGCTGCTCACAGCCCGGATCTACTTCTTTCGAGTTTTTAAATCTGGTTTTTTTAAAACTAGATCTGTAACCTTTGAAGAATTCCACCACCTCACGCCGGCACCTCCCTCCACCCCGTCTTCAGTCGGTAGCTCTGCTTTGTGGATTTATTTTTTTACATTTATTTTTATGTTTTCTTTAATTTTCTTGTATTTTGTCTGTCGTCCTGGGTATTGGATCAAGGACTTGTGTGTCTCCTGCCCTTTAGGGTCGAGGAGTGTAGGTCGGGTGTGGGAGTTTAACTCTCACGGCCAGTAATAACGGAGTGCGTTTCGGGCTAATCATGTCCCGATCTAACCTTAGATCTAGTCTGCTGAGCAGATCTGCTCATTTTCTGGAGTTGTTCTTGGGTTAGTGGTGGTTGTAGTCATAGACAGTTCTTTAATTGTTAGATGCTTTTGTCCAGTCTATGGCTGTGTAATTTCATAGCGTTTGTGCTATGTTTAATCTGCGTTTTATGCTTCTGATTTATTATTAATGAAATTTAGCAGATTCTCACTCAAAAAAAAAAAAAATTACAGATCACTCCATGTGGTATAAAGAAAAACTTAAAGATCTCTGTGGTTGACTAAAATAACAAATCACTCCATGAAACAAATTTTCGTTAATCATTTTAATAGAAATCGTTAGTCTGCCATGTCAGACCAATACGAACACGACATGTGGCATTTCTAATAAAAAAATATTATTATAAAATATAAATTTATAAAATTTTTAAAAAACTAATAAATTATTTTTTTAAAAAAAAGAAAGAGGGGGGCTGGTAGCAGCCACCCCTTGGTGTCTGGCGCCCGCCATCCCCGGCCACCCGAGTAGTGGGGATAGCCCGAAGGCCACCCCTTGCTCATAGAAGTGGCGCGGCCACCCATGCCCATCTAAAAAAAGCTCATAAAAAGAAAAAAAATTAAGTCCATAGTTTTTTTTTTCTTTTTCTTTTTAAACAGCCCGAAAAGAAATAAAATGCAAAACATATGTCACAAACGGTTAGTACGTATTTACATTCTAGCTTGTAAAACTCATTATGCTTGGCGGGTTGGATATTACTTCGTGTTTCTCCCCTTATCCTCTTTCAATGTTCTAATTTTTTTTCTGCCACTCGCCCTTTTTTGTCTAGCACTCCCCTTATCCTCTCTAGATTTTTCGGAGAGGAATTTTCTTGAAAAAGACTTAAGCATCGGTTAGAAATTCCTCTAGAGAATTAATTAGTATTTTTTATTTATTTTTTAAAATTAAATGAGACCCACCTCTTGAAATAAAGAGGTAGGCCCTATTTAATTTAAAAATTAAAAAAAAATACTAATTAATTTCCTAAAAAAATTTCTATGTTATATAACTCTTCAATTTTCTTTTTGGATTTTGCAATCGGAAGTCTAAAATAACGGTTGGAAAATTGGATGTAGTTATGGCCGACATTAATGAACCAAGTCTGACAACCAATGGGCTATGGGCCTCTCAACCTATGTCTCCCAAACACCTTCCTCGAAACTCTACAGCTCCCACCAATCTTTTGTTAATTGACTAAAATTGTTTTAAGTTTACTTTGCCTGCTCTATCACATCCCAGAACTGCTACATAATACAAATACAGTAGAATAAGCCAATATACTAATTGTGACCCCTATTTTGGATAGTATTGGGGCCCCACCATTGCTGCCGTCTGCCAAGGGATATATCTAAACTCCTGCTCCTTTACAAAAGTTGAATCTTAGAACACCGCGTGGTTGACTTGATTTTTGCCCAAGAACTGTTCGAGGAAATTACCTTTTTGATTGAATGGATTTCTTTTTTCACACATAGCCCAAGGTATACCAGAAACTCCTTCAGCTACCATATTGAGAGATTTGGCCTCAGAAAGTAAAACATGATTCATTCCCATATTGTTCCAAAAGTACTTATTCGACCGTTCCTGCTTTATGTTTTCCTCGCCCTCCTCTGCAATCTGGCCTATGCCGACCCTCCGTATTACATTTATTCAAACAATAGTAACTACGCAGGTAATATGACATTATTTCAGAGCAATCTCCGAGATGTCCTCTTATCTTTATCCTCGAATTCTTCTGTTTCCAAATTCTATAATACCTCCAAAGGAAATGACCCAGATAGCGTTTATAGTCTTTACATGTGCCTCGACTATGCTACATATGATACCTGCCAGACATGCATAACAACCGCTATACAAGATATTATGAACCGTTGTCCGAACACAACAGAAGCAGTTGTGTGGGAGGAGTCCTGTCAGTTGCGCTTCTCCAACAAAAATTTCTTTGGCCAATTGAATGTCACAGGAAACGTTCTTGACTTGGATAACAAGCAGAACATTTCAGAACCAGAACAGTTCAAATCTGCTGTGAATGAGACTTTGAACAATCTTTCTAAGAGGGCAGCTTTCAATCTTTCAGCTAACATGTATGCTACGGGGGAAGTACCCTTTCAAGATAAGACAATATATGCTCTAGTGCAGTGCACCCGAGACTTACCCTCTGATCGGTGTAATTCATGCCTTCAGAGGGCCATAACAGATGTTTTAACTTGCTGCTATTTCTCTGCTGGTGCAAGACTTCCTAGTCGTAGTTGCTTCTTGAGGTATGAGCTATATAAATTTTATGGAGATCCCACTTCAACTAATGGGCAAGGGGGAGGTAAGTATTTGTCAACAACACAAATTACTTTTATTATAGTATTCGTATGTGGTAATCAATAACGAACCGCGAATGATTGCTTTCAAATGCAGGCAGTGGAGGGAAAACATGGATGATGATAATCCTAGCAGTTGTGTCAGCATGCTTGGCGATAGTACTTCTGGGTTCCTGTATATTTTGCCTTATGAGGAAAAAGGCTAAAAAATGTAAAGACGCATGTCCGTAAGTTTGCTTTACAATTTTGAACTTTTGTTTTCACTGTTGAGACTCCATTATTTTCTGTTCAGGGGAGAGAGAAATTGTTAGTCAAGAAGCAAATATTGGTCATCATTATATCTCAAACTTCCAACACACCAATTTTCAAGGAAGATATGATCCAAACTCTCAGGAATCCCCCCATATTGATTTGGCATCTATACTAGCAGCTACCAATAACTTCTCTGATTCAAATAAGCTTGGGCAAGGTGGATTTGGCCCAGTTTACAAGGTAATAAAGGAAAATAGGCTATTCCTATTTTCTAATAAAGTCTAGTAAGCGAAGAAGTGTCAATTCGTCTTTTTTATGTTAATCAGGAAAAGCAAATGAACTTTTGCAGGGTATACTCAGTGATGGAAAGGAAGTAGCAGTTAAGAGGCTCTCTTACTGTTCGGAGCAGGGTTCAGAGGAATTCACAAATGAGGTTCTACTAATAATGAAGCTTCAACACAAAAATCTTGTCAGACTACTGGGATTTTGCACACAGCGAGAAGAAAAGCTGCTTGTTTATGAATTCATGCCCAACAGCAGCCTGGATGTCTTTCTCTTTGGTTCGTTAAGTTCTTCCCCACTCTTTAGTTTTTATAACTCTGTAAACATTCAGGCATAGAACAATGAATTGAATTACTTTCAATTTTTAACGGTTAGATCCAAAGAGACGTGCACAACTCAATTGGAGCAGACGACTTAATATAATAAGTGGAATTGCACGGGGAATTCTTTATCTTCATGAGGATTCCCGACTTAGAATCATTCATAGAGACCTAAAAGCTAGCAATGTATTATTGGACTATGACATGAATCCTAAGATCTCAGACTTTGGAATGGCAAGGATCTTTACAGGAAGCGATGGTGAAGCTAATATTGCTAAAATAGTTGGAACATAGTAAGTATATGTAAGATTAGTGTGCCATCAGTTATTTAATTGTATATATGTTAACTTCATTTTTTTTTTTTAATATGCATTGAATAGTGGATACATGGCTCCGGAGTATGCAATGGAAGGATTATATTCCATTAAATCTGATGTTTTTGGCTTTGGAGTACTCTTGCTTGAGATCATTACTGGGAGAAGAAATGCTGGCTTCCATCGGTCAAGACGTGCTCCTAGCCTCCTAATATATGTAAGATTTTCTCGCTAAAGTCTAGTCTATATTTACGGAGTTGATATTGGATAGCAGTGGCAATTTATGTTTGTATGTTGGATTCGAGTTATATCAAGGTATGAGTTGAAGACTATATAGATCAACTATAATTCGACTGATTTAATTTAATGAATTAGAGTAATAATAGCAGCTTTTCTTAAATTATTTTAAAAACAATAAATAATGGTGCAGGCATGGCAATTATGGAATGAAGGGAACGCACTAGAGATGATGGATCCTTTATTGATTGACTCATGCTGTCCAAATGAATTTCGAATATACATTCATATTGGACTGTTGTGTGTTCAAGAGGATGCAAATGATAGACCAACCATGTCATCTGTTGTAGTAATGTTGAAAAATAAAACTATAACTTTTTGCCAACCTCAACAACCTGCGTTTTTTGTGGGGAGATTTACTGATCACAATGAAACAGGTGATGGCTCTGTCAACGGCTTATCGGTTTCCAGTATTGGGCCTCGGTGATGGAACCGTATGCGGATTTGAAACTTCATTAATGCATTATCTTCTGTGCAGTACCGCAATTGTTTGTAGAAGTACTTTGTATTTGCGTGTAATTGAACTCTATAATAAATGTGATTAATTTGCACATGTAATATTTAATTTGTCAGGCCCTATGGTCAATGAAAGTGATTTCAAAGTTTATGTTCACTTCTTTTCTTTTCTTTTCTTTTCTTTTCCTATTCAATATAGTATAGGTTAAAGGAAAAGGAAAAGGAAACAACAAAGAAATAGAAAAAAAAAAAAAATTCATTTAACATTTTTGAAATTTTATTACTTTTGCAATTATTTTCAAAGTTTAAAAACTCTTAATTTAAAGTATCAAATTTTCAATTTTTTACAATGTCTCCCTCCATTAGGGTTTGAAGTTAAATCAAACACAAAAAAGGTGAAATAATTTTTTTACCTTTGAAAATATTATAATATTCTAAATTTACCTATTCTTGAAAGTCACACCCGTAGGGACTAAATATATTAGAAAACCAATAAAATATATAAATAATATAACATAGGCTTAAAGGTAAAATAATTAAACATGCAGCAAACAAAGAATTCAACCTGTCCACGTTCATTAAATAGCACTTGGACCTTTGGTCATGTGTCATCATAGTCATGACAGCTACTCATTAGTTTAATAAAGAGTAAACATTTATGAAAAAAATAAATAAAGAGTATACATCTTTACATGCAAGTCCCTGTACTAGGTCTCTCTTCTTTTTTGAGTTGCAAAGCTTTAAAGATTTTTCGATTCTCTAATGTTTGTAAGCACTTTAGAGTTAAATGGCCGCTTCAAACTTCATATTTGAAAGCATTTTCACTTCTCCTTTTCTATCTTCTATTCCATTTCAGATTAGCAAACAGCTTTTATATTAATACTAATGGCTTTCACTCGTCGTACTTGACGCAGAATAGTGTCCTATGAGAAATTTCTAATGTTCAAAATTGGATGTAGTTATGGTCGACATTAATGAACCAAGTCTGACAACCTATGGGCTATGGGCCTCTCAACCTATGTCCCAATCCCAAACACCTTCCTCGAAACTCTACAGCTCCCACCAATCTTTTGTTAATTGACTAAAAGTGTTTTAACCCACTTCAAAACTTTCCTTTGCTTGTTCTCTTACATCCCAGAACTGCTACATAATACAAATACAGTAGAATAAGCCAATATACTAATTTTGGCCCCTATTTTGGATAGTATTGGGGCCCCAACATTGCTGCCGTGTGCCAATGGTTATATGTGAACTCCTGCTGCCTTAAAAAAGTTGAATCTTAGAACACTGCGGTTGACTTGATTTTTGCCCAAGAACAGTTCGAAGAAATTACCCTTTTGATTGAATTATTAAAAGACTCCAAGAATGGATTTTTTTTTCGCGCATAGCCTAAGGTATAGCAGAAACAGAAACTCCTTCAGCTACCATATTGAGAGATTTGGCCTCAGAAAGTAAAACATGATTCATTCCCATATTGTTCCGGAAGTACTTGTTCGACCGTTTCTGCTTTATGTTTTCCTCGCCCTCCTCTGCAATCTGGCCTATGCCGACCCTCCGTATTACATTAATTTGTTCAAACAATAGTAACTACGCAGGTAATATGACATTATTTCAGAGCAATCTCCAAGATCTCCTCTTACCTTTATCCTCGAATTCTTCTGTTTCCAAATTCTACAATACCTCCAAAGGAAATGACCCAGAGAGAGTTTATAGTCTTTACATGTGCCTCGACTATGCTACATATGATACCTGCCAGACATGCATAACAACCGCTATACAAGACATTATGAACCGTTGTCCGAACACAACAGAAGCAGTTGTGTGGGAGGAGTCCTGTCAGTTGCGCTTCTCCAACAAAAATTTCTTTGGCCAATTGAATGTCACAGGAAACGTTCTTGACTTGGATAACAAGCAGAACATTTCAGAACCAGAACAGTTCAAATCTGTTGTGAATGAGACTTTGAACAATCTTTCTAAGAGGGCAGCTTTCAATCTTTCAGCTAACATGTACGCTACTGGGGAAGTACCCTTTCAAGATAAGAAAATATATGCTCTAGTGCAGTGCACTCGAGACTTAATTATCCGCTGATGGGTGTAATTCATGCCTTCAGAGGGCCATAACAGATGTTTTAACTTGCTGCTATTTCTCTGCTGGTGCAAGACTTCCTAGTCGTAGTTGCTTCTTGAGGTATGAGCTATATAACTTTTATCGAGATCCCACTTCAACTAATGGGCAAGGGGGAGGTAAGTATACAACACAAATTACTTTTATTATAGTATTCGTATGTGGTAATCAATAACGAACCGCGAATGATTGCTTTCAAATGCAGGCAGCGGAGGGAAAACATGGATGATGGTAATCCTTGCAATTGTATCAGCATGCTTGGCGATAGTACTTTTGGGTTCCTGTATATTTTGCCTTATGAGGAGGAAAAACGCTAAAAAATGTAAAGACGCCTGTCCGTAGTTTGCTTTACAATTTTGAACTTTTGTTTTCACTGTTGAGTCTACCATTATTTCTGTTCAGGGGAGGGAGAAATTGTTAGTCAAGAAGCAAATATTGGTCATCATTATATCTCAAACTTCGAACACACCAATTTTCAAGGAAGATATGATCGAAACTCTCAGGAATCCACCCATATTGATTTGGCATCTATACTAGCAGCTACCAACAACTTCTCTGATTCAAATAAGCTTGGGCAAGGTGGATTTGGCCTAGTTTACAAGGTAATGAAGGAAAATAGGCTATTCCTGTTTTCTAATAAAGTCTAGTAAGCGAAGAAGTGTCTATTCGTCTTTTTTATGTTAATGAGGAAAAGCAAATGAACTTTTGCAGGGTATACTCGGTGATGGAAAGAAAGTAGCAGTTAAGAGGCTCTCTTACTGTTCAGAGCAGGGTTCAGAGGAATTCATAAATGAGGTTCTACTAATAATGAAGCTTCAACACAAAAATCTTTTCAGGCTACTGGGGTTTTGCACACGGCGAGAAGAAAAGCTGCTTGTTTATGAATTCATGCCCAACAGCAGCCTGGATGTCTTTCTCTTTGGTTCGTTAATTTCTTCCCCACTCTTTAGTTTTTATAACTCTGTAAACATTTAGGCATAGAACATTGAATTGAATTACTTTCAACTTTTAATGGTTAGATCCAAGGAGACGTGCAAAACTCAATTGGAGCATACGACTTAATATAACAAGTGGAATTGCATGGGGAATTCTTTATCTTCATGAGGATTCCCAACTTAAAATCATTCATAGAGACCTAAAAGCTAGCAATGTATTACTGGACTACGACATGAATCTTAAGATCTCAGACTTTGGAATAGCAAGGATCTTTACAAGAAGCGAAGGTGAAGCTAATACTGCTAAAATAGTTGGAACATAGTAAGTACATGTAAGATTAGTGTGCCTTCAGTTATTTAATTGTGTATATGTTAACTTCTTTTTATTTTTGCTTTAATATGCTTTGAATAGTGGATACATGGCCCCGAAGTATGCACCGGAAGGGTTTTATTCCATTAAATCTAATGTTTTTGGCTTTGGAGTACTCTTGCTTGAGATCATTATTGGGAGAAGAAATGCTCCATCGGTCAAAACGTGCTCCTAGCCTCCTAACATATGTAAGATTTTCTCACTAAAGTCTTGTCTATATTTATGGACTTGATATTGGATAGGAGTGGCAATTCGTGTTTGCATGGTGGGTTTGAGTTATATCAAGGTATGGGTTAAAGACTATATAGATCAACCATAACCCAACTGATTCAATTTAATGAATTAGAGTAATAGTAGGAGCTTCCCTTAAATTATTTTAAAGACTTTAAATAATGGTGCTAGCATGGCAATTATGGAATGAAGGGAACGCGCCGGAGATGATGGATCCTTTATTGATCGACTCATGCTGTCCAGATGAATTTCTAAGATATATTCATATTGGATTGTTGTGTGTTCAAGAGGATGCAAATGATAGACCAACCATATCATCTATGGTAGTAATGTTGAAAAATGAAACTATAACTCTTTGCCAACCTCAACGACCTGCGTTTTATGTGGGGAGATTTACTAATCACAATGAAACAGGTCATGACTCTGTCAACGGCTTATCAATTTCCAATATTGGGCCTCGGTGATGGAACCATAAGCGGATTTGAAACTTCATTAATCCCTTATCTTATGTGCAGTACCGCAATTGATCATAGAAGTTTGTATTTGCGTGTAAATGAACTCCATAATAGATGTGATTAATTTGTACATGTAATATTTAGTTTGCAGTACCACAATTGATCATAGGCCTATGGTCAATGAAAGTGATTTCAAAGTTTATGTTCACTTCTTTTTTTCCCTGTTCACTTCTTTTTTTCCCTATTCAATATAGTATATAGAAAAGGAAAAGGAAACAACAAAGAATAAAAAATAAAAAAAATAAAAACTTCACTTAACCTCCCTGAACTTCAATTACTTTTGCAATTTTCTTTGAAGTTTCAAAACTCTGAATTTAGAGAATCAAAGTTTCAATTTTTTACAACGTCTCCCTCCATTAAGGTTTGAAGTTAAATCAGACCCAAAAGGGGTGAAATAATCTTTATACCTCTGAAAAATATTATAATATTCTAAATTTACCTATTCTTGAAAGTCATACCCGTAGGAGCTACATATATTAGAAAAAGAATAAAATATATAAATAATATAACAAAGGTTTAAAGGTAAAATAATTTTTTATTTATTTTTAAATAATAATATCAACTTTCATTTATCAATACGAGAAAATCTAGAGTTTACAAAACATACTCAAAGATAACAGAGCATGATGCTCTAACATTACAATATCACAAATATAAGATGAAATTTCTTCCATCCAAACTCTATGCATGACATTTGAAACCGCTTCCTTGGTGAGTCCATGTGTAGCATAATTAGTAGTCTTCTTAGAGTGACAAATTTGCCAACTTCTAAGCTCATGAAGGACTGTTCGAATATCTGCCGCTAGATGACCAATTTTGCTCCAATTTTGTCCCTTATCTTGGACCGCATTGATCGCTTGTAGCGAATCACCTTCCAAAACGATACTTGAGAGTCCTAGGTCTCAACTAGACTCAGCTATGTGTATGGCCGCTAAGGTTTCTATTATCATCGGCTATTAGTTAAACCCCAAAGTATAACTTTTTGCCACAATGACCATCCCCTCATAATCCTGGACAATGACACCAACCTTCATCCGGCAGTTAGCTGAATCAATAGTAGCATCCCAATTCACCTTATAGGTATCTTATAGTGGAGGATGCCAAATTATGTGCTCGTCCGGCCTTTGGGAAGGATCTATAGCCCCTTCCTTAGGATTGGCTTGATAGAATTCTTTTTGGGCCGTAAAAGCTCCCCCATGAACCACTGTGTTTCTTCTGAACTAGATACTCATTGCAAGCATAGCAAATAAAGCCAATTCCTCTGCCGTACACTTGTCAATCAACCCCTCCAATAAATCTAGGAAGTAATCTCCTCCCTTAGTACACTTCTGCATCAAGAGGACTCCTGAACTATACCTCGCTTTTTCAAATTCACCTTAGTGGGAAGAATATCGTGACAAGTCCGCTACAGAAACATTTTGAAAGAGTTCGGTACTTGCAGACTCCATAAAAATTTCCAAACTATGCTGCATCTGGATGCTTTTGAACATTCACCTCTATCTCTCTCATGAGACTCTTTTTCCAGATGGTTGGCACTCCAAATTGTGAATTCTCCTGAAGATGTGCCTCGCCAACATATCACATATTGTTGCCTATATCAACTAAGGGGAATTGGCTAATTATATATGTGTCAGCTTTAGTAAAGGTTTCTGTTATGAGAGTCATATTCCACCATTTTGTATCAGGATTGATTAATTCCACCACTTTGGCTTCAGCTAATAGGGTACCCTTGGTGATTGAACAGATAAAGTTGAGCGATTGGGCAGCCATTTATCTATCCAGATATGAACTGCTCTTCCATCCCTGATCCTTCAAAAAATCCCCTCAAGTAAAAGTTCTTGAGCCGAATAGATGGTTTGCCAAGTAAAAGAAGGTCTTTTGCAAAGCGCTGCTTCCAACAAAGAGCCTTGGGGAAAATATTTGGCCTTCATAATACGAGCTGCCAGACTGGTAGGATTTTGTATGAGCTGCCAACACTGTATTGCCAAGAGTACTTTATTAAAACATAATAAATCTTGAAAGCGCATCCCTCCTTAGATCTTGGAATTCCTCAATTTGTCCCAACTCATCCAATGAATTTTTGAAGCATTATCCTTATGGCCCCACCAAAACGTTTGCATCATTGAACTAATATCTTTGTGCAGCACCTTTGGTAGTGAAAAAATGCTCATACTGCTTGTGGGGATAGTTTAGATCACCGCTTTTAACAGAATTTCTTTTCCAACTTGTGATAAAAATTTGGTTTTCCAATCATGCAACCTGTTGTACAAATATTCACTTATATAAATAGGCGAATAAATGCACGTTTTACTCACAAGTGCACAAGATCAAAACGATAGTATAGACGACAAATACGAGATCATTCCCACGAGGATTGGTAAAATATGTTTAAAAAGCAATTCCTAGGAAGATATTTTGAATAGAACGAGATAAAAGATAGAATTGAAATAATAATATAAAATGGTAGGGCATCGATATCCACCGCTAATCATACTCAATTAAGAACACAATATGCACAATGCTACAATCATGTCAAGATACTCAATGTTTGCCAGCCTAAGGGCATAGGTGTATACTTCAAAAGCTATTGATTTCCCTAAACAATGAAATTAGACATGAGTGTATACTCTAACTCTTTTCTTTCTTTGAGGGATTTAGCATGGGTGTATACTAAGTTGTTCCTCAAGAAAACATAAATCTATGGAGATCGACAAATACACTTAAACCTAGAATATGGTATCTATTTAGGTCTTTCATGTTGATTACCCCAAGAACCTACAATTGGTTCTTTTGTCACTCAACTAGACTGAGGACTCGGTCATCCAAATTGACCTAGATAACAATCTACACATGTTATATGCATAAGATGATCAAACCTATACATAACCCATATGAAGAATGAACAAAAATTCGAGATAAATCAATTAAGCATCAAAACATGAATTGTAGCAAGACAAATTGAAACTTTAAAGAGACATGATTAGGGCTTCAATCGAGCCCTAACTAACATATTAGCTACACATAATTCGGATGAAAATCATCCTCATAAGAAAATAACAAAGAAAAAACTAAAGATAAAGAAAACTTAAAGAAAAAACCCTCTTTGAAGGCCTTTATTCTTCTCCTCAAGCTTGTCTCCTTGTTTTGGATGACTTAGGAGAGTATTTATAGAGTTTAGGAACAACCCTAGGCAATTTCGTGCACCCTAGGAAGTCCAAAATCGAGTTGGAGTTGGATTTGAGTCTTTCCAAAACAAGCTGCCAACGTTACTATTCCTCAGCATGCGATTGTGCTCGAGCATTTTTGTGCTTGAGCCATTTTTGAATTGTGCTCGAACTCTTTTCTTCATCTTTTTACCAAAATATCTTTTAAGCTCGAAAGTTGATGGAATTGAGTGTTTTTCTTCCAAAACCTACAAAATAAGGGAAAAACATAAAAACAACACAAAACATCATATTATAATGAAACTAAGAGATTAACATATGTGAATTAAGGGGTTTAAATGTGTAACATTCAGCACTTATCACACCCTCAAACTTAAATATTGCTAGTTCCTTAGCAATACAAAACTGAAAATAAATGATAACTACTCTGCCTCCTTTGTTGTGGGAAACACGATTGCATTTAACGTATGCAACAAGCCTTTTAAACCCTTAGGCATCCCTAGTAGGACGAGTGAAGTCTCGTGAGGGTTTAACAGGAATAATACTCACAAACATTATACATAATTCATGTTATCTCCAAGATTAAAATGTCACCAAAATTTATGATTCTCATTCATTAGCAAGCTTAAAAGGATAAACTCCATCTTCAAAATGAATTGGAATTTCAAAGTCTAACCACTCACAAATGACAAGCTGAAATTTCACAAGTTCAATTCAGCGTAAAGTGAACCAATACATAATCATGAGGCTTCAAATTAATTCTGATGTACAATGACTTAATGTCTCAAAGTTGACTGAGGTCCCCATCGGATTGAATAACCTGGCATTATTTTTTTTTTTGTCAGGCTGTGCAATGCTCCGTTCCCTTATGCTTTCTAAATGACCCTTTTAGCGAGTGTTAACTCGAGTAAAAAATGCTACAGAACTAAACTAGCCATAACTTCAACTAATCCAAAATTCTCACCTTTTGACGTGAACATTCATTGATTAATGAGGCAAAAAGTCCAGTTACTCAGTGAAAACTTCGAAAATGGTCTCTTTGTTTTTTTTTCATTATGCCAAGGTATCCATCCAACAAGTCACCCAGCTTCACCCAAGACATTGAAAGCATACACAATTAGGTTCACATGTCATACCTCACAAACTATGTGCTAATATGCTCGTGGCAATTTGAATAGAAACAAGTGAATGCTCAAATGTCAAAGGTAAGCAACAAGACCTAGAATCCTAATCATATGATCATGTGTTCAACATTATAAGCTCGCCAATGAAATTTAAATCATAGTTCCAGATCAACCAAATTCTTAAGAATAACAAGAATATGCAATTTTTTTTTTCAAAAATAAAAAATAAAACATGGACAAAGTGTGTGCGTGTGTATCTTCCATACCCTCAAACTTGAATTACACATTGTCCTCAATGTGTAGAGAAAAATGGATAGATCATACCAAGGAGATGAGAAAGCTAAGTGGGACTAGGTATAGCTTGTAGCATACCCCCAACTTGAATGCAAGCACATTTTTCCTGAAAAATAAACTGCTAAAACAAAACAAAGGAAAACTACAAACAGAATAGAAACTAAAAAAAAAAAAATAAGCAGAAAATAAAACAAAAAATAAACAAAAATTTAAAAGGATATGGCTCTAAAGTGCAAGAAATGGCCTCACTACCACTGATTTCTCCTGGGGTTACCTCCAAAGTAGTGCTAAGTTTATTGTCTTCAGCTAGACTATGTGATTCTCAAGTAATGTGCTGGACAAATTGGAGGGCCACATCCTCACCTCTAAATTGAACGTCCATCTCCATATAAGGCTTTACCCGGTGTCCATGCACCTTGAAAGTTTGATTCTTTTCTTTGCAATAGGCCTCCATAGCTCCATGAGGATAAAATTTTGTGACATCATAAGGACCATACCACCAAGACTTCAACTTATTAGGAAAAAGTCTTAATTCTTAATTGTATATCAACATCTTCTGTCCCACATAAAAATCCTTCTTAACAAGCTACTTATCAGGATATTTCTTGATTCTTTCCTTGCACAACTCGATGTTTTCATATGAACCATGCTGCAACTCCAAATCTGGTGCCCTGACAATAAAAAGATCAAGAGTAGTGTTAGTAGGCAAAAGAGTTTCAAACGGAAATGCGTACCTTCTTAGATGAGGTGCAGAAGCCTCAAGTAAGTGCGTGGCATCAATCATGTCGATAACACGTTCACGATTCGGCTCATATTCTTGCTTTGTGAGGTTATGAGTCCTGGCAATCTCCACGGGATCAATGCTGTGTACGTGCAAAATTTATTTAGTAGTACTTTGTACCACACCAATATTGAAACACTCATGATTCTCTTGTGGCAACTTCATTGCACCAAACACCTTAAACTCGACCTTTTCCCCATTTACTTCCATGCTTATAATACCCTTTTTAACACATATGTTAGTATCAATAGTGCTCATGAAAGATCTACCTAAAATAATGGGTAAGGACGATGGCATGGGTGATTCTTCTATATCTAGGACAACAAAATAAACAAGCACAATAAATTTATCTACCTTGACTAAGACATTTTCGAAAATACCACTCGGTTGCTTTATTGCTTCTATCCGCCAATTGTAATGTGATTGAGGTTGGTTGAAGTTCTCCCAAACTCAATTTCTCATAAACCTCATAAAGTAGTAAATTGATACCTGCCCCCAAGTCTAACAAAGCACAGTCAAAGAGTTTATCACCAATCCTGCATGGGATAGTAAAACTACCTGGATCTTTCAGCTTAGGTGGTAACTTTCTTAACAAAACCGCACTTCCCTCCTCGGTTAATGTGATAAGTCTTGAATGTTACACACTCAAGCCCCTTAACTCGCATGTGTTATACCTTAGTTTGTATTGTTATCTAATATTTTTGGTGTGTTTTAGTGTTTTCTATATTTTCAGGTCTTAATGAGAATTCAAGACATATCATGAACATTAAGCTTGAAGGTATTTTTGAGGAAGTTGAATGCTGTAGAAGGACTGACGCTCGAGCGCCCAACCTTGGTGCTCGAGCGCCAGCCGCAATGAGGCCTGGCGCTCGCAGGCAGCGTGCGTAGGAATCGAGCAGCAGAAGCACTTGACGCTCGAGCGCCCAACCCTGGCGCTCGAGCGCCGTCGTATCTTCCAAAACTGGAAGATATTTTCATGACAGCAAATGACGGCAAGATCTTTTGGGGTATGATATTGCGGCTTGTCAGTCAAATGTAGGCGCCGAAATCAACCCTCAGAACCGCCCAAGACCAATTGGATGAAGATTTTTGTAGTCTTAACTCCCTTGTAAAGATCTAAGCCTCTCTCTTCCCTATATATCCAAAACTGATGGGAGAGGGGGCAGTAGCTCGTTTTTACTTATTTTCCTTAGTGTTTTACTTATTTTGCTTGTAATTTGTATTGTAGACAGTAGGTAGAACTCTCCCTTAGCACTTGCTCTCCTTGGGTTTTGGGTTTCTCCAAATCAATGGAGTTATCCAACTTCCATATGAGGAACTAAATCCTTTTTAGGGTTTTGATGTAGCTTGATCCAAGTGCTATGGGTTAAGTAGTTTTAGCTTGGTTTTTGAATAAATGGTGTGGTGATTGTGTATCCATATGGTTTGTTCTTCATATTTATACATTTTAGATGGAAATCATTCTTTGTCTATGAGGAATTGTTCTAAGTCTTGAATGTTTTCAATACCTTTGATGTCTTTGATTGAGAAGGTATAGGATATACAATGATGCTTTTGACTTGATATTATGTGAGTTTGATAGGGCATGCTAGGGACCACAACTCAATTCCATGTTAGCTTAACTTAGAATAGAGGGAAAGAGGGGTGGAAACCTAAGATGTTTTATGCTTATTTCATGATTTTGGGTAGGCTATTAAGAGGGCTTATATTGCATGCTAAGGAACATGGGTTAAATCACATGTAGGTTAGGTGAGTGGCTTGTGCAAACTTATGATGTTTTATCATTTCCTCTTGGTAGTATATTTTTTATGAGATGTTGTGAGGATTGACACCCTTCACACACTCAAAACCATGCTTTTGTTTGAAAGCCATGCTAGGACTAGTTAGCTTGTGGTATGAGGATTGAGTGAAATCAACTCCCTATACCTTTTTAACTCTTTTAGTTCAACTTGTGTAGTTTAGTTTAAAGACTTTTCGGTTATTAAGTTTTTAGTTTAAAAACACAACTTCTTTGATTGATGAGTTGAGTTAGGTAGGATTTTAGAAATTCCATATCATACAACAGCACACAATCCCTGTGGATCGATACCCTCAATATAGACCTATCTACGTCCTATTGCGAGTGTTTATAAATTTAAACTTTCTAAGCGCGATCATAATGCAACTTGCTCATGCTCCTGAAACTTTCTCTTGTTAGTACAACAAACCTTTAAGAACTTGGCATAAGATGGAATCTGTTTAATTGTATCAAATAAAGGAATATTGATTTTAACTTTCTTTAAAGTTTCAAAAACATCCAGCAATTGTTTTTCTTTCTTGGGCTTCACTAACCTTTGAGGGAATGTTGACAATGTTACATACTCCCTCTCAATTACCTTTTTGGAGGTTGTGGTTTTTGTTGGAGGTGCTTCTACTTCTTTTTCTGTTCCCACCTTGTTATCAATGACCTTACCACTCCTGAGAGATGTCACAGCATTGACCTGCTCATGTCCTCTTGGATTGGGTATTATTTGAGATGGGAATTCGCCCCTCTTTCTCTCTCTCATCTCCTTGGCCATCTGCCCCCACTTGTGTTTCCAATCTCTGAATGGATTGGCTAGTTGTTGCTTCCAATTTTTGAATAGATAGACTAGTCTGAGCATTAGTCTGTTGTTGTGCGGTTATGAACTGGAGTATAGCCCCTTCAAGATCATTCTTTTTCTACTCCGGATCGGGTTGCATCACTTGTGGTGGAGCCTGATAATTATTCCCCTGCTGAAAATTTCGTTGCTACCCTTGTGAATTCTACACATTCTGATTGTTACTTCATGAGAGGTTAGGGTGGTTGCGCCACCCTGCATTGTAGATGTTGGAGTATGGATTGTTCTTTGGAGGAAATCTACCTTGTCCCACATAGTTGGCATGTTCTTGTTCTGCAAATGGAGACATAGGACAATTCTCAGTGGTATAGTTAGAATGAGAACATATGGCACATACCTCGACTTTTTGTACTTGCTGAATTGGAAAGATGTTGTGTGATGTCATTGCTTTCACAATAATGTCTAGCTTCTTCTCCATTGTCGCCATTTGAGATTGGACTTCACTGTTGGTGCTAATTTCATACACACCCTTACCTTTTGATACATTCCTTCTTTTTTATGAGAATTGCTGAGAATTCTCACTTAAAGTTTTAAAGAGCTCAATGGCTTCCTCACTGCTTTTCTCCATCAGTACACCTCCACAAGTTGAATCAACAAGACTTTTGTTATTATCATTTAGACCTTCATAGAAAACTTGTACTTGGTCGTCTTGAGACAAATTGTTGTGTGGATATTTGAGAAGTAGCTCATTAAAATGCTCCCAAGCCTTAAAGAAAATATCTCCATCATTTTGTTGAAAAGTCTGAATTTCTCTTCTAAGTTGCTTAGTCCTTTGAGCTGGAAAGAATTTTTTCAAAAATTTTGTGGCCAACTCTTCCCAGTTGTTAATAGAACCTGCAGCCAAAGAGTTTAACCACAACTTAGCAATATCTTTTAATGAAAAAGGGAAGAGGATTAACCTGATATGCTTTGGAGTTAAGCCATGAATGTTTTGCGTCTTGCAAAGATCAAAGAAATCTCTTATGTGCAAGTATGGATCCTCGGAGGGTGTGCCTCTAAAATGTGGTAGCATGTTGAGCAAATGAGGAGATAAATAGAAGCTGCCTTGTGCATTTGGCTGGTAGGCGATGCATGATGGTTGATTGAGGTTTTGTGGAATGAAAGAACTTTTCATCGGCTTCCGCTCGGGTTGATTCTCTATGTGTGCTTCTGTCATCTTTTCCTTAACTTTGAATTCCTCTTCTTCTTCGGAGTCTTCTTTTGGCCTTCGAGGTTGTCGAATGGTGTGTTCAATCTCTAGATTGTATGGAATAACAGCTAAATTCTGAGATCGACGTCCTTGCATGGGCCAAAATCGGGTTCTGAAGTGGACAACAGCTTCAGTGCTGTTGTCTGGAAAAGGGCACTCGAGCGTAGGGAATGGGCACTCAATCGCTTGCTGTTTGGAGGAGGGCGCTCGAGCGTCTCTGGAAGGGCGCTCGATCGTAGTGCTGGGCTCGAGCCCAGTGAATGTTACACTTGATCCTCCCTGTTGCAGATCAGAAAATAACCTGCAGATTAAAAACAGAACAGATTAGAAATTTTTATTTTTTATTTTTTATTTTTAGAGAAGCAGAAACAAAATAGCTTAAAATAAAAGGAAAAACTTTAAAAACACAATTTAATACAATCCCCGACAACGGCGCCAAAAACTTGTTGTACAAATATCCACCTAAATAAATAGGCGAATAAATGTACGTTTTACTCGCAAGTGCACAAGATCAAAAGGATAGTATAGACGGCAAATACGAGATCATTTCCACGAAGATTGGTAAAATATGTTTAAAAAGCAATTCCTAAGAAGATATTTTGAATGAAATGAGATAAAACATAGAATTGAAATAATAATATAAAAGGGTAGGGCATCGATATCCACCGCTAATCATACTCAATTAAAAACACAATATGCATAATGCTACAATCATGTCAAGATACTCAATGTTTGCCAGCCTAAGGGCATGGGTGTATACTCCAAAAGCTATTGATCTCCCTAAACAACGAGATTAGGCATGGGTGTATACTCTAACTCTTTTCTTTCTTTGAGGGATTTAGCATGGGTGTATACTAAGTTGTTCCTCAGGAAAGCATAAATCTATGGAGATCAACAAATACACTTAAAACCTAGAACATGGTATCTATTCAGGTCTTTCATGTTGATTACCCCAAGAACCCGCAATTGGTTCTTTTCTCACTCTACTAGGCCGAGGACTCGGTCATCCAAATTGACCTAGATAACAATCTACACATGTTATATGCATAAGATGATCAAACCCATACATAACACATATGAAGAACGAACAAAAATTCAAGATAAATCAATTAAGCATCAAAACATGAATTGTAGCAAGATAAATTGAAACCTTAAAGAGACATGATTAGGGCTTCAATTGAGCCCTAACTAAAGTATTAGCTACATATAATTCGGATGAAAACCATCCTCATAAGAAAATAACAAAGAAAAACTAAGAAAAATCTTTTTTTGAAGCCTTTGATTCTTCTCCTCAAGCTTCTCTCCTTGTTTTGGATGACTTAGGGGAGTATTTATAGAGTTTATGAACAACCCTAATCAATTTCGTGAACTCTAGGAAGTCGAAAATTGAGTTAGAGTTGGATTTGAGTCTTTCTAAAACAAGCTACCGACGTTACTGTTCCTCAGCGTGCGATTGTGCTTGAGCCATTTCTGAACTGTGCTCGAGCATTTTTGTGCTTGAGCCATTTTTGAATTGTGCTCGAGCTCTTTTCTTCAGCTTTTCACCAAAATATCTTTTAAGCTCGAAACTTGATGGAATTAAGTGTTTTTCTTCGAAAACCTACAAAATAAGGGAAAAACATAAAAACAACACAAAACATCATATTATAATGAAATTAAGAGATTAACATATGTGAATTAAGGGGCTTGAATGTGTAACATTCAGCACTTATCACAACCATTTCCACACTTTATCTTTAATGCTCTGAAACTCTCGTATCCTAGATTTTCCAACAAGAATTCAACTCGTCCACGTTCATTAAATAGCACTTGGACCTAGGTCATGTGTCATTACAGTCATGACAGCTACCCATTAGTTTAATAAAGAGTAAACATTTATTAATAAATTAATAAAGAGTATACATCTTTACATGCAAGTCCTTGGATTAATAAAGAGCATACATCTTGTTTTCTTGTTGTTTATGTTGGGTTACTGTCTCCTTATTTTTGCAGTGTTATGTTAGCTTAGTAGAGACGTTTGTAACCGGATTTGTGGTGCCTCTCTTTGCTACAGTCCCTAAATCGGACTCTAACAGTGCTATTACCGCTTCAGCCTTTTGAGGTTGTTGTTGTTTCCAAGTGGGGGTTCAAATAGGTTCACCTTAACCTGTTCCCCTATTGCTTCTATTACCGCCATATGCGGCCAAATTGAGAAAGCTGGGACACTTGTCTATCCCATTCCTTATTGTTTGTTTGTAATTTCACACTGTAGTTTTCGTTTTGGGTGTATTGTTGGGGAGCCCACCCCTTTTTCGGTGTTTTATTTTTTCGTTGGATCTCCCACTCTCTCTTCCTTTTGGATCAATAGTGGTAAAGATCCCTCCTTGGATTAGGTTTCTCTTCTTTTTTGAATTGGAAAGTTTTAAATATTTTTAGAATCTCTAATGTTTGTACGCACTTTGGGCCACTTCAAACTTTAGGTTCTATTGTTTAATTGTATAGAAATCATTTTCTTGTTTTCTTGTGTTTGGTAGGGGAGAAAATAATAGTCAACAGAAACATTTTCAATTTGACCAAAAAATCTTCTTTAATTTCTATAAAATGGTTGCCATTTTTTAAAACTGTAAACTATTTTTTGAGTTTGAGCTTTTCATTCTAAAATCGCTGGACCACAGCCAAAACACCACCAAACTCTACCAGAACCTTGTCAAGACTCGATTGGGACAATGTCGGGACTCGATCAGGACACCGTCAGGACCCCGCCGAAACTCGATTGTGACTTGTTGAGATCCAGCTAGGACCCAGCCGGTCCGAGTAAGGTGCCAGTCGGGACTCGCCGAGACCCGACCAGGACACCGCCGAGACCCGGTCGTGACCCTACCGGGACTTAACCGGGACTCAACCGAGACATCGTCGGGTCCCGGTCAGGACACCGCTAGGACCCAGTCCAGACACCATCAAAACACTATCGGGACCCCTCTTGTCACTCCACCGGGGCTCAGTCAGGACACCACCAGGACCTGGTCGCCAGCCGGGTCTTGAACAAGTTCCAGCAATGGTCTAGCGAGGGTCTGTCGGTGTTTTGGCTTTAGTCGGAGGATTTTATTATTATAATATATTAATATTTTTAAGTTGTACATAAAAATTAATTTTTATCGATTAATAAGATTGATTGAAAATTTAAAAAACATTTGTGATTTTCTGTACGTGCTAAACGCTTGAAAACATTTTTGGCAGAAAACATTTTTCTAAAAAATAATTTTCCTAAAATAATTTTTCGACGAAAATCATTTTACGCCAAAACAAACATAGCCTTATATTTGAAAGCATTTTCACTCTTCTCCTTTTCTATTTTCTATTCGGTTTAAGAGTGGCAAACAACTTTTATATCAATACTAATGGCTTTCATTCACTGTACTTGACGCGGAATAGTGTTGTGTGAGAAATTTCTAATGTTCAAACATCAAAGTGGACTAGGAAGCTAGTCATCAACCTCTTGTACATTATCAGTATGACAACTAAAGAACAATCTAGTATTCTTGCTAATTTACAATAATTAAGATATAAAAGCTGTTGGATGACTGTTGTTAATTCTCTCATGCTTCAGTTAGACCAGTTCTGATGATGAATATTTGGAGGAGCTTTTTTTTTCTTTTTCTTTTTTTTTTTGTTCAAATATTTGGAGGAGCTTAATGTGATCCATTTATGACCTATTGCTAGATGTTAGAATATATTATATTATTATGTTTCCATTTTAGGGTTTATTCCTTTTTCTTAGAGCAACTCCAACAGTTTAGGTAAAAGAACAATATTAGCTAAAGTTAGCTATTATGGCCTTATTTTAGTCTCCAGCAGATTAGCTCCAAAACAGCTAAACTCAATTTGTGCTAATAGTTGCTAGAGTGAATAGCACCATGGTGCGATTCACTGTAGCACAATGTTAGCAATTTTTTAATGTTTCTTTCTAAAAAAAAAAGGGGAAGGGTAGAGAGAGATAAGAAAACAATAAAAAAAAGTACAAAAAAAATAATATTTAAAGAGTTTAGATTGTAGAATAGAGAATCTGTTGGAGTGTGTATGAAAAAAGCATTAGCTAAAACTAGATAGTTATACTTTTTCAGCAGCTAAACTACATAAACTGCTAGAGATGCTCTTAGTCTGCTAGGTTTACTTGTACACCACTCATAGCCTCTCTATAAATAAAGGCCTCTGTAATAGTTTAGACAAGAAGTTAATGAGCACAATGTAGCCCTAAGGGCCTTTCAGAGTGGTAGACGTATGTGTCTAACATCGAACCACCCGTATTTCTTTGTGTCTCTTTCTCTCTCTTACTTCCGCCATTATTCTAGTATTTTATATTTCTACACATATTTCTACAATACCATGTAGATTAAGGAAAGCTGGAAATATAATATATTCTAACATCCCTCCTCAAACTCAAGGTAGAAGATTCTGGAACCTTGAGTTTGAAAACAGAAAACGAATTAAAGGTTGTCGAAGTTGATTGTTGGATCAAGGCGATGCCACACAAGAAAGGCTAACAATGGCGGCTGGAGGAATGCCGAAGAATAAAGACAAGCCGTTAAGAAATCCGGTGAAGGGCCAAGCCGCAATTGACAATGACGGCCGGAGAAATACCAAAGAACAGAAACTAGCCGCTAAAAATTTGGTTAAGGGCCAAGCCGCAATGTGCCAAGGTTCGCCCATGAACTAGGCCATGGATCACAACAAAACTGGGTTGAAAATCAGATAAAATTATGGCGGAATCAAGTTAAACCGGAAGATGTCGCAGTGGAACCGGATTAAAACAAATCATGTTGCAGTGGAATCAAGTTGAACTGGCTCATATTGCAGTGGCGACGGATTAAACCGTATCATGTCGCAGTGGAACCAAGTTGAACCGGCTAATATCACAATGGAACTGAGTTAAAGACATTTGTTGAAGGCCACATACATTTTTCCTCTTTTTTTTTTTTTTTGAACTTGAAAACGGGCTAAACCCGCTGAACCGAATCAAAATGGTGTGAAACTAGACCGAACCCGCTTAATCAAGGGTGAAGAGGCACTAAAACTGGTTGAACCGGTAATGAACCGGCTAAAAAGGCACTGATCCAGGTTGAACTAGCCTAAAAAAGGAGAAAACCAGACTGAAAAAGAGTTTATTGCTATCAGGTTTGATCTGAACTAGTTCTGGACCAGGAGGCTTGGACCAGCTAAACCAGGTCTGTGATGCGCGTGCGTGGGGCGCATGGGGAGCGTGATGGAGACGTGCTGAGAGGAACAAGGGCGTGTGAAGCGCGTGAGCACGTGAACACGACGAACCGAGAACACTTTCGGCCCGTGGGAGCGCGTGGATTGGTGGCCAAAGGCTCCTAGTGGTGCGTGAGTGCGCATTAAGAGGTATTTTGGGCTGATTTTGGCAGATTTGGAACAATAGGCGGCAGATCTATTGAATGGTGCAAAGATCGAGGTGAGTTGCTGAATGTGGAGGTGCGTGGTTGAGTGGACTGAAACTTCTGACTGCGCGTGGAAGAGCGTGATGATTCCGATGACAGCGAAACTTGTACAGATCAACAGATCTGAGCCTCAAAAGCTTGATTCTAAGATTTGTTTTCCAAAAAGTGCTGCGGTGAAGGCGGAACGTCATTGGCAGCGTAGGCGGAAAGCATGGTGGCACGTGGACGACCAGAATGATGAGATTATTGGAGGGAAGGCCAGAAAACGTCAAATACGTTTATTGAATACCACAAGAAAGTGACTTTGATACCATGTAGAAATATGTGCGGAAATATAAAATACTAGAATAACAGCGGAAGTAAGAGAGAGAAAGAGACACAAAAAAATACGGGTGGTTCGGTATTAGACACCTACGTCCACCACTTTGAAAGGCCTTTAGGGTTACACTGTGCTCATTAACTTCTTGTCTAAACTATTACAGAGGCCTCTATTTATAGAGAGACTATGAGTGGTTTACAAGTAAACCTAGTAGACTAAGGAAAGAGAATAAACGCTAGAATGAAAACATAATAATATAATATATTCTAACACTGGATAAAGATACTACTCATGAGTGTTAAGTCTCATATTATTTACTTATTAGGTGAAATTGAACTTTATAAATAATTTGAAAAAAGTTTCAAATTGACTAGTTATTTTTTTTATATGACTAACATTTTTCCTTGAAAATAGCTTACCTGATCTCCCCCACCCTTAAATCTTGGAACTCCCCCCTCCCCCCTCAAAAAAACATTTTTAGGTTTTGTCGTCCTCAAGACCTTGATTGATGCAATATATGTAGCGTATGTAGTACGTTAGTTGTAAATACAAACAATCACAAGGCTTATAACTCTTTTCAAAACTAAGAATTAATTAAGCAATTAGGGCAAAATATGAAAAAACTCAACCTTTGAATAATTTTTATTGATAAGTGATAAATGAAAAAATTAATTAATTAATTAATTAATTAATTAAAAAAAAACTAACAGCTAAGATCATCCTTAGTAGGTTTAAATAGAGCCTAAAGTCAAAACCCTAGAAGGCAATAATAAAAAATAACTCCTCCACAGCCAATCGCACACCAAAACAGTTTGGTATTTTATTTAATTAAGATAATTTTTACTTAGGACATATTTGGTATGCAGAATGACTATTCCAAGAACTAACATTTATTAAGAATGAAATGAGTGGAATAGATTAGCCTTGAAATAGCCATTATCTCATGGCTATCAGAATCACTATTCCAAGGCTAATCTATTCCACTTATTTCATTCTTAATAAAGACTACTCCTTGAAATAGTCATTCCGTGTACCTAACGTAACCCTAGTAAACGTTGTAATTATTAAATTTTGCACAATAGTTTTATGAATAACCTTTTCCACATCACTAAATTTGTCTCTATCTGATATCGAAATTTTTGAATTGTGGCTTTTCATGCCACTTTAGGAACCAAAAAATGGTTCAGCTTTAGAAATTTGGTGCTTTTTTGAAAAAAAAAAATAATAATCCTAAGAGAAGGTTGGAATGGGGGTGGTAGACAGGTGGTGGAAGCCATAGTCTGGGTCATTGGGTGGGAGTGAGGTTGGTCGAAACTTTGACGAGAGAAAGAGGCCATTTTTGGCTCAACATGTTTATGGTTTTGTCGTTTTGGTATGTGAGAAGCCGTGAAGAAACTAAAGGATGCACAAAATTTTAGACTTTTCCAA
>FXXK01000554.1:178558-221928 GCA_900184695.1 Betula pendula
TAGAGAACTTTTGTGAGGCCTGCGTGAATGATTTACAAGACTTTTCCAAATTGCAATAGAGTTACAGAACTTTGTCGAAGTTTAATAGAAAGAGAAAAACCTATGACCAATACAAGACTTTTCCAATAGAACTCAGTATACTTACCCAACCAAAAAAAAAAATGTATAATTTTAGGGAAATGCTGGAAAATACTCCCAAAATCCATCTCACATCCCTCCAAATATCACCATTACTATTAGATCTATACATTTATGTGAGTCTCATGTGTGAGACTTACAAATCCAATGATGATGATGATGATGATATTTAGAGGGATGAGAGAAAAATTTGAGAGTGTTTTCTAATATTTTTCATAATTTTAAGAGCTTGTTTGAGATTGTGTTAAAAAGTTTAAAAAGTATTTTTAGTATTTAAAAAGCTGTTTAAAATAAAAATTAGGAAAGATAGTTGCCAAATGGAGCCATGATATTTACTTTGTAGTTTATTTTTATTGTGACCAAGTAATCAATTTAGAAGACAGTTTCAAACATATTTTTTTTTATTTATTATTATTATTGTTTTGCACCATTTTGGTTAGTACTTGATTGTGTTTGGTTTGTATTTAAGAAATTCCTCAAGATAAGGCTGAAAAGTACCATTTTTTCTTAGACCTTATTAATTGTGTTTAAATTATTTTGTCAATAGTTTATATTATGAGTAATGTTTAGGACTATATTTTTATCTTTTTTTTTTTTATTTTTTCAAAATTGACGTGACTTTTAAAATTACCATTAAATTTTAGATGACTCACTATTGAATTTTGATTCAATAGTGATTTTAAAAGTTATATCAATTTTAAAATAATAAAAAGATAATAAAAAATTGTGTTGGATTAAGATTTTGAACAACTATTTTGATGGTTGGATATTGTTGTATTATCGTAAGTGGCTGAACTCCAAAACCAAGTTAAAAAATGAATTACAATCGATGCACAATAATTCAAAAAACAACTCGGAAAGTTAAAACAAAACGAATGAAGTCTTGATGCTGACTGTGGCTCATAGTCATTCAAGTAACATAAGCTCGGTTATATGACTCAACTCTTAGCCGGCTAGCCAAAGAGCCATTTGTTTAGCTATAAGTCCTTAGGCAAATATCAAACTATCAATTATAGTACTTTTAAACAAGAAAAGAAATCGAAAATAATGTTCGAGATGGGCTCTCCAAGCAACAGTAGCAAGTTACAAGTAAATTTAAGAAGATAAATGCTATATATTAAACAAGTATTCTTTTTTATTCATGCAGAGGCCGATGACATTTGCTTGCAACATAACTACTGCAGATCAAATCACTTCATTCACAGGATTGGGGTTATCTCCAATCCCCTAATTTACGAAAGTGATGGATGAAGAGGAGATGGAAACATTATCTCTAACAAGCCCCCGCAAGCAAAGAGGGGGTGCAACGACTTTGAACTTGTCATGGAGCTTCCAAAACCGAGAGGATGTAAGACCTTTGGTGAATGCATCAGCCAATTGATCGTGGGTAGAGATAAACTTGACGACAATGTCTTTGTTAACGATCTTCTCACGAATGAAGTGAAAGTCCACCTCAATATGTTTCGTGCGAGCATGATAAACAGGGTTGGAGGCAAGGGCGATAGCACCAATATTGTCGCACCATAAGTTGGGAGGAGCAGGTAAAGTAATGTGCAAGTCATGGAGTAACATATGGATCCAATAGACTTCAGTAGTAGCAATGGCCATAGCTCAGTATTCAGCCTCCTTGCTTAAACGAGCAACCACCGATTGCTTTTTGCGCCTCAAGAAACAAGGCACAGGCCAAGGAATGTACCAAACCCTGTAGTAGACCGCCTAGTGTTGGGATCCCCAACCCAATCTAATTCACAAAAAATTTCCAAGGCAAGGGAGCCCTTGCTATAAAATGACCCATGATCAATGCTCCCCTTTAGATAGCGTAACACTCTCTTAGCAGCAACCCAATGAGCAAATGTAGGAGAATGCATGAATTGGCACAATTGATTGACCGAGTAAGCAATGTCAAGCCTCATGATCGTGCAATATTATAATGCGCCCACAACTTGTCGATAAGTAGCTGTTTCTGCAACTAAGAGTGGATCACTAGCTGTTGCTAATAATTTGGACCTAGAAATAGTGGGAGCCATGTATGGTTTGGCACCAACCATGGAGGACTTGCACAAGAAATCAAGAATATACTTGGATTGCCTCACATGTAGTCTAGAGGAGTCACGGTGTGCCTGCATGCCAAGGAAAAAACCAAGGTCGCCAAGATCTTTCATCGCAAACATGGATTGGAGTTGCCAAATGATGGAAAAGATGACCTCAGTGTTGGTCTTTGTAATTAAGATATTATCTACATACACCAAGACATAGACAGTAGCAGTAAAACGATGATAGATAAAAAGGGAGGTATCGACATCTGAAGAACAAAACCCAATATCAAAGAGAGCTTGGGAGAGGAGATGAAACCAAGCCCGAGGTTCCTGCTTAAGGCCATAAATAGCCTTGTGCAATCGGCATACATAATCAGGAAGAGAACTATCAACAAAGCCCTTTGGTTGTTCCATGTAAACATCTTCAACAAGAAACCCATGCAAAAAATGCATTTGAAACATTCAACTGACGAATGCACCAATCAATGTGAATAGCAAGAGCTAAAACCACACGAATGATAGAGGGTTTAATGACGAGGTTGAAAGTCTCAGTGAAATCCACACCATTTTTCTGATCAAATCCTTTTGCCACTAAACGAGCTTTAAACCTTCAATGGAACTAGCTTGCTTGCGTTTAATGTTGTACACCCACTTATTGCAAACAACATTATGATGTAAAAGGTGTGGGCAGAACGACCAAGTGCCATTAGCAAGAAGAGCATCAAACTCTAGGCCCATGGTAGCTCTCCAGTCAGGTGAGGTCACAGCTTGGGAGTAGCAGGTTGGTTCTATAGCAATAAGGGTACTGGTTAAGGCTTGGAGAGGGTGTCGAATGGCATAAAAGGTATTGTAATCTAGGAAGGATTTTCGGCGAAGTTTTCCAGTCCTAAAGCGAGTGACCATGGTGTGGGTGGTTGGGGGAATAGGATTAGGGGATGGCCCATTATCAAAAGAAGATGGTACAAGTGAAGGTTCAGCTATTGGCGAGGCAAGGGGCTCGGGTGCAGATGTACTAGATGAGTTAGAAGAAGTATGCAAAGTAAAAGACGACTCATCAGGAGGAGAAGCAGTACCTGATTTAATGGAAGCCAGTGAAGGTGTAGTCTGAAAAATATGTACAGGGATGAGGAGTGAAGTAGTAGGACTAGTAGGTGTTGTTGCAGCTGGAGGAGAAGGGGCCTCTACCTTTGCTGGAAAATGTTTTTCATCAAACACAACATGGTGGGTGATGAACACCTTGTTAGTAAGGGTATCAAGGCAACGATAACCCTTGTAATTCAGACTATAGCCCAGAAAAATACAGAATTTACTTCGAAACATGAGCTTATGAAAAGCATAAGGTCTCAAGAGGGGAAAGCATGAGCACCCAAAGGTTTTTATCATGGAGTAATAAGGTTGTTGGTTAAACAAGAGACCAAATGGAGTATTGTTCTGAAGAACAGGACTAGGGAGTCGATTAATTAGAAAAAAACTCTAGTGAGAAATGATTCAACCCAAAAGGTTTGGGGAAGTCCAGATTAGGCTAATATGGAAAGTCCCATTTCCACAACGTGGTGATGTTTTCTTTTAGCTAACCCATTCTGTTGGGCCGTATACGGACAGCTAATGCGATGAATAATGCCATTGGATTCAAGACAGGATTTAAACTGTTTAGATAAATATTCACCACCACGAAAATTGATTCTCCACTAAGGTTTTAAATTTAATAAATGAAAAAAATACATCAAATTTATTATCAAGAGGGTACAACCATGAATATCTAGAGAAATCATCGATGAAGACAACATAGTAACGATATCCATTAAAAGACATAACAGGGGAGCACCACACATCAATGTGAATCAGCTGAAGTGGTGCTGTCGACACTCTGGAAGAAGAAGGAAATGGGAGTTGCTTGCTTTTGCCAAGTTGACAAGGCTCACAAAATGCCTTATTTTGTATGGAACCACAAACAAGAAAGTTATTTTTGTGGAGAACTTGATGAACAATAGAAAACAATGGATGGCCAAGTCTTGAATGCCAAATAGTAACCAGAGCCTTAACCCCAAACAAGGCAGTGTGAATCCAAGTTTTATTTAAAGATTTCAAGGAGGTGCAGATGGGGTAGAGGCCGCTTTCACTCTTGCCTTCCAGCAGGATTAGTCTTGTAAGGTTGTCCTTAATAAAATAATAAGAAGCAGTGAGAATGAAAAAGTAGTGATTATTTTTGCAAAATTGATTAATGGACAAAAGATTAACAAGATCTTGTGAGCAACGAAAGACTTGAGGCATATGCTGTAATGCCCCAAAATATTTAAAAGCTATTTTTATGAATATTTGACAAAAGATTGATTAAAAATACTTTTCCAATTTTTGTTAAGCTTTTAAATAACATTTTATTCAGAAAATGTGACGATCAAACGTTCGATCTCGGAAAGTACAGACACAAACTCTGCAAAACTTGTGCAATGCTCAAAATGTGTCAGTATGAACATCAAACATTCGATATTTTTATGGAACGTTGATGTGCTTTTGTCAGACGTTTGATACTTTCACCAAACGTTCGATATTGAATATCAAACGTTCGATCATTTTCAAAAACAGATTTTGCGTAGGGAATCAATTTAACACCTCACTTCCCTATAAATACCACCTCATTTCCCTCAAGAAACAACCTAAAGCCGACCTAAACCCTCAAGAAACCATTTGTTAAGACTCGGGAAGGATTTCCTAAGGGAAAGTTCTCATTTGAAGGAAGTTATATTCTCCAAAGGTAACCTTCGAATCCTTTCTCTTATAATGTTGTATTTTACTGTTTTAAAACTAGTTAAGGTCATGTTTATGCCTTTAAATTATGTCATAGTGATTCAAAGACTTTTATGAGGACTTTCCAAAATATTTTTATAAAAGGGATTACCTTCTGTTTTATCTCTTTAAAACTGTATTATTTACGTCCTTTAATGATTGTTTAAAGTTGTTAGATGATGTTCTAAGTCTAAGAATGGTTGTAGGTAGGTTTGATAGAAGTTTTCGGACATTCATGCATTCTGTACATTCATCAAACGTTCCACTGTTCTTGATTAAATGTTCAATCTTCAAGGATCAAACATTTGATAGTCGTGTCAAACGTTTGATGATGATCAGAAATGCCAAATTAGAGGTTTTTAAGACAAAGAACACACAATGATTCACAATTAGTAAAGGATTACGTTCTTAGCATATTGTCGGGTAATTTTACAGTTACTGAGAAATTTGCAAATTGTCTGAAGCATCGGTTGAGCAATCTAGGTAAGTATTTTAACTAAGTAAAGAAATTTCAATTTTGTAAAGTGAGATATGCCAGATGACTAAGCACAATATTCCCTGTGATTTATTTTAGGATAAGATGTAATTTGATTATATATTCTTTATTTTTGAATAAATGAACAATAATTGCATCGTATGACATGATTGCACTGTCTCGTAACAGAATAATGGCCATAGGCTTACTATTATTACGGGTTGATTCTGTAACGCCCTGCCTTAACTTAATGAAAGGCGAAAGTGGAAACCACCAATTACCACTGAGCACTACTATCTAAACCTCAATATCATCAGAGATTATAAATCTGGCAGCGGAATAAATCATCAGTAAAGTTTTACCCTACAATTGATCTCATAAACTTAACATTAAACATACCAGAGCTTCTATTACATAACATAAATTCCGTACAGACTCAAAATCTACTTTTTATTTACCAACACTGCAAATATTGCATTACAAATATTGACTTAGCTCAAAACAGAATCTCCACATGTCTGGGGTCCTTGAGTACCTCAAGCAAAGTCATCTAAGAACTCTTATGGGAATCCCTCAATCTTCCATACCTGCAAGTTCTACAACATCATCTATGCAATTGTGATTCCACAATTACATAGGTGGATTGGTGAGTCCACGAACTCAGCAAGTATAAAAATTACTAATATTTTTAATATGAACTATCTTTTTCTAAAAATCCTCTACATAGTGATTATATTAACAGCTACTTTAAATTTTCTCAAAATAATAATTTTATGTAAACCATAGCTTATAAGATAAGCACTGTAGAGTCGTTTGATAATACATAATAAAATCCACTCATTTTCTTCTTGGCAAGTCTATATATATATATATAGATATAAGATATAGCTTTATACTTATATCTATATACAGGTTACTTGCATCTCATAACCAACATATGTATATAATTATAAAGAAATAAAATAAAGCAATAATCACAAAACATATAAAACACATCAGTCATTATATGCAATGCAATCTCTGCTCATTTCCTCTGGGGGTCTTGACCCCTCCGGCTTTCTAAGGGACTTAAACCCTTCGTTTACCTCTTTCAGGACGCACACTAGCTCCTCGACAGGACGCACACTAGTTCCTCGTCAGGACGCACACTGGCTCCTCGACAGGACACACACTGGCTCCTCGTTAGGACGCACACTGGCTCCTCGACAACATTTTATTCACGTAGTCTTTTCGGTTTCTTATTTAACTGAGAACTCTCTTAGCTTCCACAGTTAACATAAGAACACCTTCTATTTTTCCGAGTCTTAACACATCTTACTCTCATTAATCATCAGTATGCAATAACATGTCATTTCAAAAATCATGCTTTTGTTGTCATAATCATCTTCTTTCATTTCACAATTTATTCAACACATGTAAAAATACTCAAAACATATAATCATGTTATTCATAAAATACTCAGGCTCATGTGATATAACATTTATCAAAAACATAGTATCTTCTTGCTCAGTAAGTAAAATACTTACCTCTCGTAGTCCGCTTAAAAATCCCTCTTGTCGTTTATAAAATTCACTGCAATTAATTATATCAACGCGCGACAATGTATTAGTCTAAAACTCTTTTTAAAACCAGTATTTAAACCATTGATTATTTTCCTTGAACTCTGTCTAAAATTTTAGCATAACGACATATACCTAAAATATTATAATGTCACTCGGGCATTATAACGGCACAAATTAAATTCTAATAATTAGAATTGACATAAACTAGGGATAAAGGAATTATACATAGCACTCCCAAATAAAGCTCCAACACTTTGAGGGCTTAACTCTTTTTTTTTTTTTCCTCCTTCCTAATTATCAAGGCTGTACGTTCAAAGGGCTGAGAGGGATATATTTTTTCTGTTAGCCAAACAGCACAGCAGATACTGACCTATGCAAGATTGTGGGTAACTTCTGGAACTCATAGGCAAAACCCAAGCGGTGACTTCTCTTTTTTACACGTTATGTTGCTCCTCCACTCAAAGTTACAGCGCATACTCTCCATGCAGCCCACGTTGCCTTTAGCTTTTCACTTCTCTAACTTTTGGCATCACAACACACACTCACACATGCACGTTAACACATCTTTTTCTTCTCTCTTCTTTTTTTTTTTTTCCTTTCACGTGGACGTGAACGTCCAGCTTCTCTTCTTTTCTTCTTTTTTTTTTGTTCTCTCCATGCTGTACCGAACAGCATCACTATTCAAAGTGTATATATATATATCTTAACTTGCTCTAGCATTCACGTGAATGTGTGAGTTATATTATATATATATATATATATAACTCTTAAAAGCTTCCAACCATTCTTATTTCATTTTGAGCCTAATTTAAAATAATCACTTCTCAATCTAAACTAAGGGCATATAATTTAAACATCAAATATATTCTTCCAAATATATTTTACCCATCTTAATATCACAATTTTCACTAAAGTGTTCTTAGTCGACCTAATTCAATCCTGGGGTATTACATCCTCCCCTCCTTATTGGAATTTCGTCCTCGAAATTTAGATGCAATATATATATAAATCATGACAAGGAGTTATTACCTTAATTCACAAACAGATCTGGATATCTGTTCTTCATATCCTGCTCAAGCTCTCCTAAAGCTTCCTCCATTCTATGGTTTCGCCAGAGTACTTTCACGAGCGGAATGGTCTTTGTTCTTAACTGTTGCTCGTTGCGATCTAAGATTTGAATCGGCCTTTCTTCATATGTTAAGTTCTCTTGTATTTGTAAAGGCTCATGTTGTACAAATATCCACCTAAATAAATAGGCGAATAAATGCACGTTTTACTCGTAAGTGCACAAGATCAAAACGATAATATAGACGGCAAATACGAGATCATTCCCACGAGGATTGGTAAACTATGTTTAAAAAGCAATTCCTAAAAAGATATTGTTGAATGGAACAAAATAAATGATTGAATTGAAATAATAATATAAAAGGCTAGGGCTTCGATATCCACCACTAATCATACTCAAATAAGGTAAACAATATGCACAATGCTACAACCATATCATGATACTCAATGTTTGCCAACCTAAGGGCATGACATCTACTCCTTAGGCTATTGATCTCCCTAAACAACGAGTTAGGCATGGCATCTACTCTAACTCTTTTCTTTCTCAAAGGATTTAGCATGGCATCTACTAAGTTGTTCTTCAAGAAAGCATAAAACTATGGAGATTGACAAACACATGGAGCCTAGAGCATGGCATCTACTCCGGTTTTCCATGTTGATTAATCCAAGAACCTGTGATGGGGTTCTTTTGTTACTCTATTAGGCCCAGGACTCGGCCATCCAAATTGACCTAAATAACATATCCATACCACTAGCATATGATGATCAAACACATAAATGTGAGGAATTCAAGAAAACCGGAAATAATCAAGTTAAACATCAAAATATGAATTGTAGCAAGACAAATTGAAACCTTAAAGAGACATGATTAGGGCTTCAATCGAGCCCTAACTAAAGTATTAGCTACACATAATTTGGATGAAAATCATTCCAATAAGAAAATAACAAAGAAAAACTAAAAAGAAATAAAGAACTAAGAAAAACCCTTCTTTGAAGCCTTTGATTCTTCTCCTCAAGCTTGTGTGTTTGTTTTGGAGGACTTAGGGGAGTATTTATAGAGTTTAGGAGCAACCCTAATCAATTTCGTGCACCCTAGGAAGTCCAAGATTGAGTTGGGGTCGGATTACCCTCTTTCCATATCAGTTCTGCCGACTTCGGAGGCTTCCAGCGCGCGATGACGCTCGAGCGTCACTTTGGGCGCTCGAGCGTCAGGTGACATGATGCTCGTTTCCAGCGCGCCAGCGCCCCATGGCGCCATGGCGCTCGAGCGTCATTTTGGGCACTCGAGCGCACCTTGGATGAAAAAACTCTGGCTTAATGATTTGTTCCTCTCTGAGTTCTCTTTCCAACGCACTTAACTGTGCCTTAATCCGAGTTTTAAGCTAAGAGTTATGGCCAAAATAGTGCACAAAGGTCAGATTTTCAGCAACTTTGCACAGTTCATGTGTTTTGAGCTCGAGTTGATGGAATTGACTTATTTTCTTCCAAAACCTACAAAATAAGGGAAAAACACAAAAACAATACAAAACATCATATTATAATGAAACTAAGAGATTAACATATGTGAATTAAAGGGCTTGAATGTGTAACATTGATCTATCATTCCACATGGATTTCTCAGCTATTCCTTATCTCTAGTGATCAATTCCTTAACTACGGATGCAAATCCTATCTCAAAAACTTTAGTTAATAAATCTATTCTTTAAACTACCTTAATAACATCTGATTATTTTATTCTCACTACTATGAAAGGTGATCTCCTTATACCTTCGCACAGATTGTTTACTAGTCCCAAGTCTCATATAATGTTTTTCTTGTCAGACCCTAACATCATCTTTCAAAATACTCAAAATGATTATCAGTTAAAATATTATAGTTCTATTTGTGGGCTTACTAAACGTCCTCAATATAATTTAATAAATTTTATCAAAAATGGTGTAAGAAAATAATACTTTCTTTCTTTCTATCGTTTGCAATTTAAGTCTTTTAGCTGTACCATTCAGATAAAACTGTACAGTTTAGTACTTAGACCAACTGAATAAAAACCTATCTCAATTTCAGACTGATCATAGCCTATGCTCTGGTATACTTTGAATCTTATATCATAGATCCTAGATACTCAACTCACTACAAGATCAATCCTAGCGTCCTCAAAGCCAAACAGCTCTAATACCAAACTGTAACGCCCTGCCTTAACTTAATGAAAGGCGAAAGTGGAAACCACCAATTACCACTGAGTACTATTATCTAAACCTCAACATCATCAGAGATTATAAATCTGGCAGCGGAATAAATTATCAGTAAAGTTTTACCTTACAATTGATCTCATAAACTTGACATTAAACATACCAGAGCTTCTATTACATAACATAAATTCTTTACAACCCCAAAATCTACTCTTTATTTACCAACACTGCAAATATCGCATTACAAATATCGACTTAGCTCAAAACAGAATCTCCACATGTCTGGGGTCCTTGAGTACCTCAAGCAAAGTCATCTAAAAACTCTTATGGGATTCCCTCAATCTTCCATACCTGCAAGTTCTACAACATCATCTATGCAATTGTGATTCCACAATTACATAGGTGGATTGGTGAGTCCACGAACTCAGCAAGTATAAAAATTACTAATATTTTTAATATGAGCCATCTTTTTCTAAAAATCCTCTACATAGTGATTATATTAACAACTACTTTAAATTTTCTCAAAATAATCATTTTATGTAAACCATAGCTGATAAGATAAGCACTGTAGAGTCGTTTGATAATACATAATAAAATCCACTCATTTTCTTCTTGGCAAGTCTATATATATATATATATAGCTTTATACTTATATCTATATACATATAATTATAAAGAAATGAAATAAATCAATAATCACAAAACATATAAAACACATCAGTCATTATATGCAATGCAATCTCCGCTCATTTCCTCTAGGGGTCTTGACCCCTCCGGCTTTCTAAGGGACTTAAAACCCTTCGTTTACCTCTTTCAGGACGCACACTGGCTCCTCGACAAGACGCACACTGGCTCCTCGACAGGACACTCACTGGCTCCTCGTCAGGACGCACACTGGCTCCTCGACAACATTTTATTCACGTAGTCTTCTTATTTAACTGAGAACTCTCTTAGCTTCCACAGTTAACATAAGAACACCTTCTATTTTTCCGAGTCTTAACACATCTTACTCTCATTAATCATCAGTATGCAATAACATGTCATTTCAAATAATCATGCTTTTGTTGTCATAATCATCTTCTTTCATTTCACAATTTATTCAACACATGTAAAAATACTCAAAACATATAATCATGTTATTCATAAAATACTCAGGCTCATGTGATATAACATTTATCAAAAACATAGTATCTTTTTGCTCAGTAAGTAAAATACTTACCTCTCGTAGTCCGCTTAAAAATTCCTCCTGTCTTTTATAAAATTTATTGCAATTAATTACATCCACGCGCGACAATGTATTAGTCTAAAACTCTTTTTAAAACCAATATTTAGACCATTGATTATTTTCCTTGAACTCTGTCTAAAAGTTTAGCATAACGACATATACCTAAAATATTATAATGTCACTCGGGCATTATAACGGCACAAAGGGCTGAGAGGGATATATTTTTTTTGTTAGCCAAACAGCACAGCAGAACGAGACCATGCAAGATTGTGGGTAACTTCTGGAACTCATAGGCAAAACCCAAGCGGTGACTTCTCTTATTTTACACGTTATGTTGCTCCTCACTCAAAGTTACAGCGCATACTCTCCATGCAGCCCACGTTGCCTTTAGCTTTTCCACTTCTCTAACTTTTGGGCATCACACACACACTCACACATGCACGTTACACATCACCAAATCAGATTTCTTCTTCTTCTTTTTTTTTCTTCACGTGGACGTGAACGTCCAGCTTCTCTTCTTTTCTTCTTTTTTTTTTTTTTGTTCTCTCCATGCTGTACCGAACAGCATCACTATTCAAAGTGTATATATATATATCTTAACTTGTTCTTGCATTCAAGTGAATGCTAGAGTTATATTATATATATATGATACCTACTCATCCATATATATATATATAACTCTTAAAAGCTTCCAACCATTCTTATTTCATTTTGAGCCTAATTTAAATTAATCACTTCTCAATCTAAACTAAGGGCATATAATTAAACATCAAATATATTTTTTCAAATATATTTGACCCATCTTAATATCACAATTTTCACTAAAGTGTTCTTAGTCGAGCTAATTAAATCCTGGGGTATTACAGATTCTATGGTCAAATAGTGTTATTTATAAAGTGTGCCTTAGATCCAATGGTTTAGTTTATGATAGCGCATCATTCATTGAGTGGGTCATCAGTTACAGCTTAGCTAGTCAGTATGAGCCACCTGAGGTCGGACTCGGTCGGACTGCTAGTATAAGACGGTACGTTCGTGTAATGTTCGGGGCATTGGAATTATACCAAATGTGATTTTGGACACGCTAACCTTATTGAGCAGGAGTAATGTCTCAAATAGACCATATTCTTAACATATGACTATTTATATAGTATCCATGAGACAGATTTCTGCATTTAAGAATAAGAGTTTAATCATTGAGATTATGTCCCACTTTTTAGATTAAAAACAATTTTAGTCAAAGGGCATAATTATGAGGATTAGACCCACTATTTGTGAAAATCATCATGTGAAATTCTTAATAACTTTTTTCTTTATTTTATACCACACTGCTTTCAAAATAACTTACTTACTAAGTCAGCTGACTTACTCAGTTACTTTTTTTTTTTTTTGTAAAATGCTTCGATATTTTACAAAACCCTCAGGAGTTTGTTTAGTTGGGATCTACGCCAAGATTATGGTATCAGGACAGCATTTATTGTATTTAGGTTTGATATTTTAGATGTAAAGCTCTGTGCCTATTTTTAATGATGTTAGAATTGTTTATTTACACTCAGATCAATTATTCCGCTGAAACTTTGATAGAGATTAAATTAGAGAATTTATACAGTTATCAATTAATTGTTTTAAATGCCCTATGGACGTGATACTCCAGTTTATTCCTTCTTAATGGACAAACTTGTGTATAAGGTGATTCTCAAGCCAATGTTTACATATTCTTCCTTAATACAAAGAGTACAGATATCCCTGAGTCTTAATTTGATTATTAAGGCTAAGAGGCAAACCATGAATTTAACTAGCTAAATTCTTGGGGCGTTACATATGCAGAACAGTTTGTGGTGTATGAAAAGAAAGAGAACCAGAATGTGTTATCTTCAAAACTGAGCTATTGCCGACAGCAATGGTATCAAAACCATTGTATGGCTCATGAAGTTGAAGATTTTCCAAAGCAGGAGTCAGGTAGTGATTAGCACCACTGTCAACATACCAAGTAGGATCATCCAGTTGAGTATTGGAGTTGGCTACCATGGCGGCTAATTGAGCAGGAGGGTGACGACCTTGAAAGGCGTAGTCCATGCGGTGGAAACAATAGAGAGCATTGTTGCTAGTCTTGCCACAAATGTGGCAAGGTTGTCTGCAAGAGGACAATCTAGGCGATGCAGAACCTCCTGATTGCAATGGAGCAGACATGAGAGGTTTCTTCTGAAAATTATTGCGGAGTTGAGGCTTCTTCCGGTTCCTGTTGAGAAACTTTGGAGATGGCTTGGCAAAGAGAAGAGCAACCGATGGATCAGGGGAAATATTGCGCTATTGGTTTTCAAGGAGATGCTCATATGTAATCAATTCAGCATGAAAGTCTTCAAATGACATAGATCTATCTCGTGTAAGCAGAGAGAAAGAGGGTACAAAGGGATTGAAGGAAGGATGAAGTCGAACCAATACATAGGTGATCAAGTCTTCATCAAAGATCGCCCTTCCAGCAGCAGCCAATTGATGAGAAAGGTGTTTGGCTGTGATGACCCGATTCATAATTACACTGTAGCCATATATATATATATAAAAACATATAGTAGTCATGAACCAGATCGATCGTCACAAGGTGATAGAAACACCTGTCATACATGTATCTCACAATGTATCATGAGAATTACATTTATTACATTAGAGTTACATATCACATTTAATATAAACTGAGCAGAAGCATATATACCATGTGAGTAATCAATACACATAGAGCTGACAATAAAAATACTAATGATTAAAATTTACAATGTGACATTTACAAAAAGAATGATTATACAAATCGTGTCACATGCGACACAAGTAAAATATATATAACATTGTTTGTGAATACATCACAAACAATATCCCAAAAGAATAGACTAGCTACGAAGTCTATACAAAAGAATACATCCCACGACATCAGTCGTAATAGTCAAGGTAGTAGGTTGGATCATCATCAACCCCCTCAGAACTTGCATCAACATTTATGCAACCATAGAGATCATCCATGATTACATGGGCGGAAAAGAAAAGAATGAGTCAATAGATTCAATGAATAAAGACACACTGAGTTTTCGCAATGAACCGAAGAGTTAGTTTACATGAGTTTACAATAATAGCTATGGCATTTGTTTTAGAAATATAAAGCAGCTAATGAAGTAAACACTGTAATCATAAAACATCTGAAATATAAAAATAACTGAGGATATATATGTATGTTCCAGTCTCCTGCCTGTACTTATACACATACGTGCTCAACTATGTTATAAATATATCATATAACTCAGCTACACCCATATACAAGTATTCCTTCTCCTATGGGTGAAAACATAAGCATACAAGCATATCTAAGCAACAAAACATAAATCTCATATTCAACTAGCCGTAAGAATATACATATGATCTGTTCCATGCGAACTCATATGCATACTAATACGTCTATAATAAAGTGCAAAAAATCATATCATGAAACATCATATAAGCCATCATGTAAATCATCATGCTATGTACTGTGCGTATGCTCACAATTCTTTACCCTTGTGACTGAAGTTTATATGCTCGTAATTCTTTACCCTTGTAGCCTAAGTTCATATGCTCACAATTCTTTGCCTTTGTAGCCTAGGTTCATATGCGTCATTTATCTCATGCCCTTATCATGCTTTTCATACATATGCTCATAAAAACCATGTAAACATAATTACCATAATCTTTTCTCAACACCAATATTAATAAAGCACCATAAAAACTCAACATATCAATAAATTCATCATAATCATAAATCATCAATAAACAATCAATAATTCATTATAAATCACTTATCAAAGAATTATCAATCACATAAAAATAATCGAAAGCATAAATCATAAGTTATCATAAAATAACATTGGTTAGTTCTTTAATATTCATATCATTTCATCAAACTCATTTGGAAATTATTTCTTTTGTTTAGTAAATAAAAACATTCACTAAACATTTAAAACATAGAACATTTAAAGTATGTATCATTCTCAGTAAGTATAAGTACTTACTCTTTCCGCTTGACAAACTCACTCCTCTAGGTTAAATGTTCAAGCAATGCCCGCCGCATAAACACATTGCTAAAACATTAACAACTATGCACTCATACTCTATACCCAACACCAATGATACTTGAGAGTACAAGTATCAAAGTAGCCATGAGCAACCCATAACATTCTAGGGTTCGAAATAGCTTATAAATAATTCCCAATATTAACCCATAGATAACTACTAGGGTTAGACATCACAAAAACCCAAAATACTAAACTATAACAAATCTAAAGTTTATGCTTCATAACTCAAATCTTGAAGAATCCGGAGTTTGTGCACCGCGGAACTTCAACCCAATGTAGAGAAAGCTTAACCCAACAAGAATCCTAAGAAAGTACTCAATATTAAGTCATACATTCAAGAATGTTGGCTAAAGATTAAGAAACTAGGGTTTCAAGAATTTTTACCTTGAATCAATCGGTGGAAATAGGTTTCCAACGCCAAGGATCTTGATCCCGATGTTAGAAATGTGATTGGAAGCTCTCAAAGATCAATACCCAAGGTTTGGGTATGAACTCTAGGAGAGAGAAGAGAGAAAATAGAGAGAGAAAGAAAGAAAATCGAAAAAGTGAGCTGAAAATCGTGTCCCAACTATTTATAGGTGCCGAAAATGGACTAACGTCCAGACCGTTAAATGAGTCGTTCGGACGAAAGTGCAGGTAGTCCGTCCGGATGACTCTACATATGAGGTGCGGATGAGACTTACTGACTGAACAATAATACCAAGACCATTCGAACCATGTTGTAGACGCATTGCGGACGAGGCTCACTGGATGAGCCCGTCCGGACCATCTTGCGGACGACTTGCAAACTGTAGCTACTGACTGAACAGTAGCCGAGCTCGTCTGGACCACAGCAAACAGTACTGCTGACAACGCATATTGGGCAATAGGCGTCCGAACAACAACACTACCGTCCGGACGCCCAATGTGAAAAATCATTTTTAATATTTTCTTGTTGCGTTTTCTTGTTACTTTTAATTACCTTTTTACCCTTGCCTTATAAGGTGATTTATAATTCCTTAATTTAAATTCTTGGGCGTTACATCCCTCCCTCCTTGTAAGAATTTCATCCCCGAAATTACGCTCAACATAAATATGAATGCAAATTGAATCTAAAAGATTGTAAAGCAAATTTAGAAGCGTACACAATGTAATGTGAGGCGTAACATACCTGATTACTCAAACAAGTGCGGATATTGGTTTTGTATATCCGACTCAAGTTCCCATGAAGCTTCTTCTACATCATGATTTCTCAATAAGACTTTGACCAATGGTATGACTTTTGCCCTCAACTGTTGCTCTTTGCGATCCAAGATTTGAATCAGGAGCTCTTCATATGTTAGATTTTGCTAAATATGAAGAGGCTCGTAGCTTATGACATGAAACGGATCATAAACACATTTTCGCAATTGAGAGACATGGAATACATCATGTACTCCATCCAAACCAGGTGGCAATTGGATCTTGTACTCCAAAGGACTTACACGCTTTAGTACTTGAAATGGTCCAATATACCTTGGACTAAGCTTGCCTTTCTTGCCAAATCGCATCACGCCCCTCATCAGCGACACCTTGAGATATACAAGATCACCAACCTCAAACTCGAGTGTGCGATGATGCTTATCCGTATAACTTTTTTGCCGACTTTGCGCGGTTAGCATTTGCTTACTAATAAACACAACTTTGTCTTTCGTGTCTTGAATCATATCCGGTCCCAACAATTGTTGCTCACCGACTTCATTCCAGGTATAAAGGCGATCTACACTTGCACCCATACAGTACTTCATAAGGTGGCATGCCAATAGTTGCTTGAAAACTATTGTTGTAAGCAAATTCAACTAGAGGCAAGTAACAAATCCAACTATCCTTGAAGTCGAGCACACATAATCTGAGCATATCTTCAAGTTCTTGAATTGTTCTCTTGGATTGGCCATCTGACTGTCGATGATAGGTTGTACTAAAATTCAACTTCGTTTCCATAGCCTCATGTAATTTCTTCCAAAACTTCGATGTGAATCATGAGTCACGATCCGATACAATGGAAATTGGTATTCCATGCAAATGGACAACTTCCTGTACATTTAAGTCTATCATCTTTTCCATAGAATCTATGATCTTGATAGGAAGAAAATGAGCATTCTTGGTAAGTCTGTCGACAATCACCCATATGGCATCTTGGCCGCTAGACGCTTTTGGCAATCCCACCACGAAATCCATGGCGATTTGATCCCATTTCCACATAGGAATTTCAAGTGGTTGAAGTTGACCGGCAGGCCTCTGATGTTTGGCTTTTACAAGTTGGCACAATGGACACCGTGCAACATACTCAGCAATATTATGCTTCATGCCATGCCACCAAAACTTTTTCTTCAAGTCTTGATACATCTTGGTATTGCCAGGATGAACAGTGTATCGTGTTTAATGAGCTTCATCAAGGATTTTCCTCCTCAAATCAGCATCATTAGGTACCACAATTCTATCATCCTTAGTATTCAAAATACCGTCATTGGCAATATGGAAGCTAGCTGCTTCCCCACATTTGGCTTCATCATCTTCTTGTGCTTGCTTAATTCTTGTTGTAGTCAATGGCTGAACCACCAAAGTTGCTAGAATTGGCAACTCACTAGTCAACACTTCATCAATCTGCACTATTGCAAACTGCTGAGCCAGCTGATCGATAACTGATGTAGAATCGGTCTCTACTTCACGTGAATTTCTACTGAGTGCATTAGCTACCCCAATAGCTTTACCTGGATGGTAAAACACTTTGCAATCATAATCCTTGAGTACTTCAGGCCATCTCCGTTGTCTCATATTCAAATCTTTTTGCGTGAATATATATCTGAGACTCTGATGATTGGTATGAATTTCACAAGGCTCGCCATAGAGATAATGCCTCCAAATCTTCAAGGCATACACAACTGCAACTGATTCCAAATCATGAGTGGGATAATTCTTTTTGTGATCTTTCAACTACCTTGAGGCATAGGCCACAACCTTGCCTTGTTGCATGAGTATGCACCCCAAACCCTTGCGATGCATCTGTGTACACAACATACCCAATTGATTTCATGGGCAATGTAAGGACAAGTGTAGAAACCAATCTTCGCTTTAGCTCTAGAAAACTCTCCTCGCATTCATCGCTCCACACATAAGGAGCATTCTTGTTAGAGTTGTGAAGGGCCCAGACAATTTGGAGAATCCAGCAATGAACCTCCAATAGTAACCAGCCAAGTCCAAGAAATTACGAATCTCCCGAACACTTGTTGGCCGTTCTCATTCAACTATAGCCTTAATCTTCTTTGGATCTACAGCAAGACCATCCTTGGAAACTACATGACCCAAGAATGATACATCTTCCAACCAAAACTCACACTTTTTAAGTTTAGCAAAGAGCTTCTTCTCCTTTAATACTTCCAATACTGTCTTCAAATGCTGCTCATGCTCATTATGATTAGCTGAGTAGATTAAGATGTCATCAATAAACACCACAACGAATGAATCGAGATACTTATGAAATACTCGATTCATCAAGTCCATGAAACCGATGGAGCATTGGTTAGACCAAACAGCATGACCAAGAATTCATAGTGGCCATAACATGTACGAATAGCCTTTTTGCTACATCTTCTTCTCGCACTCTGAGCTAGTGATATCTCGATAGAAGATCAATCTTCAAGAATACCGAAGCTCCCTTAAGCTGATCAAACAAATCATTGATCCTGGACAGAGGATACTTGTTCTTGATAGTCATTTTGTTCAACTCCTGATAGTTTATATATAAGTGCATAGAACCATCCTTCTTCTTCACAAACAATACTGGCACTCCCCAAGGAGATACACTTGGTTGAATAAATCCCCTATCCAATAGGTCTTGGAGCTGCTCTTTTAGTTCTTTCAACTCTGTTGGAGCCATACGATAAGGTGCTTTGTGAATAGGCTGAGTCCCTGGCATTAGCTCAATAGTGAACTCAATCTTGCTATCCGAAGGCAAACTAGTAACCTCCGCGAAAACATCGGGGTAGTGGCGCACCACAGGAATATCTTCCGACTTCACTTTTACATTAAGCTTAGCAATTACATAAGCTAGATAGGCATAAGCGCCATCCCTGATACTCTTTCTTGCTTGTAAGGCGGAGAGGAAAGGTAAAGTAGCTCGCACACAAGATCCACAGAATTTGAACTCCTCAGTATCTCGAAGCCGGAATACAACTTCCCTCTTGCGACAGTCAATATTTGCTCCATACTTCAATAACCAATCCATTCCCAAAAAGATATTGAAGCCAAGCATACTGAACACTGCGGGTCTAGCTAGTAAAGTCTTTCCTACTATGGCAATAGAGCAATTTTCCACATATTTTACACAAGTTACCGAGTCACCAACGGGATTGGTCACACGAATATTTTTCTCAAGTGGTTTTGTGTTCATATTACATAACTTCACATACGTAGAAGAAATAAATGAATGAGTAGCACCCGAATCAAATAAAACGCATGCTAGGCAACCAAATAATGGAAGGGTACTTATAACTACGTCGGTGTTAGGCTCTTCTTCTTCATTGTTGGCTGGGGTAAAGGAGTAAATTTTTGCTTGTGCTGGCTGCCTCGGTTGATGACCGTTTCCTTGAGGCTTCTCATTGCCTTTAGTAAATGATGGGAAATCCCTTTGCATATGGCCTGGTTTGCCACATTGAAAGCAAACATTAGAACCAACCTTGCATTTCCCAAAGTGCAACTTCCCACACTTCGCACAATTTGGCCTTGTGCTCCCATAAGCCACTAGGGTACTTTTCTTCCCATAAGAATTGGAACCGCTACCACTCACGGCTTGCTTCTTTGATGGATGAGTGGGAGGAGGCAAGTTTCACTTCTTTTGGGCATAATCAGTAGCTACCTCCTTGATACTCTTCTCAGCAAAAGTTGCCCTGTCAACCATGCTGAGAAATTCCCTGATACCAAGGCATATGACTTTGTCTTTGACCCGTGGAATGAGGCCATAAAGAAACTGGTAAACCTTAGCTTCTTTGGTCCCTATAAAGGTGGGAACATACCGCAAAAACTCATTGAATCGAGCGGCATATTGCTCCACCAACACAGAGCCCTGAGTAAGGTCTTGAAAATCCCTGGCACATTGGAGTCGCTGAGTTTGTGAGAAGAATCGATCTTCAAATTCTTTCTTGAATTGATCCGATGTGATTGGGACGCCTTGACCCAACTCAGCAGCTATCAACTCTTTTCTAGCCAACCACCAATGGGAGGCTTCCCCCATAAGCTTAAGCCTTGCATAATTAACCTTCTGTGCATCAATGCACTGAAGAGACTCCATGAGATGTTGGATGTTGGCAATCCAGGAGTTAGCAGCCATTGGCCCCTTAGAGCCATCAAAGATCTCGGAGTTATGCCAAAAGAAACTAGAGGATGGGCAACCCTATACTCTTTCATGTTCATGTGGTTGGGGTGGATGTTGCTAGAATTGTTGAAACTGTTGTTGCATTTGTTGTTGGAATTGTTGTTGCTGTTCAAATTGTTGTTGTTGCATAGTTTGCATATTTGTCATCATGGTAGTCATGAATTGGGTTGCTTGAGCCCAAAATTGCATTGGGTCAGTCATGCTCAATGGCAGAGGAGGAGGAGGAGGTTGTCGTGGGTCTGCACTGCCATTCTCTTCGTTATCATTCCTCAACAACCTCTCCTACCGTACGCGACGCTCGGGTCTAGGAGGCATTACTCTGCAAAGTTCTCATGTTAGAACCGAGTAATCCACATAGACACAAGGCAATCAAGAGTAAGATGTGCATATATCATCCAAATGCACACACATGAAATGCAACAATGGAATTTAAGAAGCCTTAATTACTTAGGGTTCCTCTTGAAGTCTTTTAAGTTCCTATAGCCATGACATTACACCTAGGCTCTATCTAGACAATCTAAAACTTATTACTCTCGTAATGGCCCTCAGAGCAATAACACTCTGATACCATAACCTGTAATGACTCGATTCATAATTACATTGTAGCTATATTTTTTTTAAAAAAAAAACATACAGTAATCATGAACCAGATCGATTGTCATAGGGTGATAGAAACACCTATCACACATGTATCACACAACGTATAATGAGAATTACATCTATTATATCAAAGTCACATATCACATTTAATATAAACTGAGCAGAAGCATATATACCATGGGAGTAATCAATACACATAAAGTTGACAATAAAAATACTAATGATTAAAATTTACATTGTGACATTTACAAAAAGAATAGCTATAAAAATCGTGTCACATGGGACATAAGCCAAATATACATAACATTGTTTGTGAATACATCACAAACAATATCCCAAAAGAATAAACTAACTATGAAATCTATACAAAAGAATGCATCCCACGACATTGTTGGGAATACTACTATATCAAAACAAATATAGCGCAGCAGAAAATAAACTATTCACTAACCAAGATCTACTTTAAGAAGAATATGCGAAGAACATTGATATTTATAATTAAACTTGCAAGAACAAGAAATTACTTACTTGAATATTAGGGCCACTCCTTGGCTTTATGGGCAAAAACTCCAAGCTACTCCAAGAACATCAACAACACCAAGAACACCTCCAAGAACACCTTCAGATCTTCTCACCAATGACTAGAAATAACCAAGAGTGTGTGCTCGACTTGCTCTTCAAAACTTAAACTTAGTTCCTTCAAGTGTTAACTCAATAGAACTTCAATTCTTAGCAAGAGCTAAAGAATTGTGTTTGGTGTGTTTTTTCAAGAGCCACAAGCACCTCTATTTATATCTGAAAGCTTATGAGAGGCTTATTAAAATAAGCCATGTGGGACTACTAGGAGTGGTAGACGGCTAGGGTTACAAAACTCTAGCCTCCACTCCTTCACTAGTGATGCCTATACTAGAGGAGTGGACGGCTAGGATTAAAACCCTAACCTTCACTCTTCTAGCAAGTGATGTATGGGCTAGGGTTTTAGGATTAAAACCCTAACCTCCACTCTTCTACCAAGTGATGCATGGGGCTAGGGTTTCAACCCTAGCCCATGCATCATTCACTTAAGGATGGGCATGGGTTTTATCCCAAGCCCAAGCCTCCCACTAATCCTTTCTAGCAATTTTTCTTTGGACCATGTTTTAATTAATTAAGACAACCTGCTTATTAAGCCCATGTCTTAATTTGATTAAAACAACTTGCTTAATTATTAAGCCCATATTTTATTAAAATAAAACAACCTGCTTAATAAAATAAATAAAAGCATGTCCATAGTTAATTTACAATAGCTTGATGAGGGACTCGAAGGGAGAAATAAATCTGGCTCAAATAGTCATCAACCATCTCTGTCGCTACTTAATTACAATTGATTCCACTAAACAATTGCAACTACACTCTAGAATTTATTCTTGATTAAAAATGAACAACCGTTCCCTTTGACTTACTTATGTAGTATGAGTTTGATTCCTCCATGAAAAAAAAATTTATCCTTTTATATGATCCTAAAAGGACTTGGATTCCTTATTGAGCAAAGCTTCCCTCACAATGTTTCATGTAATCACTCAATGCATGAAGATGTTGTCCAACGTTTAAGGTCTCACTCCCTAATGCATCAAAGTGACCAACACTTACACATTTGAGTCCGCTTCCCGTTAGGATTTAGAATCATTGTTCATAAGTAGTTTGAAAGTTTTGTGTCTTTCCCAATGACAATATTTTTATAGAAAGACAACTCTTGGTCCGTTCAATGTATACTGCCTTATACACCTACTACATCAATCCGAAGAATCCTCTTCGCCTAACTAAGGTAAATCACTTAAGTCGATGTGTACTATAAAACTTTTCAGAAATACAAGGATTACGGACTAAGACTTTGTGTGACAAAGACTATTGTTCACACCCATAGTTCATATTCAATATATTCTCCAGGCCCTTTGTATGGGGATTAATCAATACAAATCATACAAAGATTATATGTTATATGCAACAAAATATTTAATCGGTGAATAATAATAATTATTCATAACAAACTCTTAATGTCAATATGTAAATAATTAGGATTTAGGGCATAATCTCCAATAGACATCAGTAATAATAGCCAAGGTAGTAGGCCACGGGATCATCATCAACATCTATGCAACTATAGAGATCATCTATGATTACATAGGTAGAAAAGAAAAGAGTGAGTCAACAAATTTAATGAATAAAGATCCATTAAGTTTTCGTAATGAACTGAAGAGTTAGTTTACATGAGTTTACAATAACAGCTACTAAAAGTATGGCATTATTTTTAGAAATATAAAGCAGTTGATGAAGTAAACACTATAGTCATAAAACATCTGAAATATAATAATAAGTAAGTACATATATCTACGTTCTAGTCTCCCGCCTGTACTTATGCACATACGTGCTCAACTATGTTATAAATATATCATATAACTCAGCTACACCTATATACAAGTATTCATTCCTCTATGGGTGAAAACACAAGCATACAAGCATATCTAAGCAACAAAACATAAATCTCATATGCAACTAATAGTAAGAATATACATATGTTCCGTTCCATACGAACTCATATGGATATTAATACGTCTATAATAAAGTCCAATAAATCATATCATGAAACATCACGTAAAACATCATATAAGTCATCATGTAAATCATCATGCTATGTACTATGCGTATGCTCACAATTCTTTACCCTTGTGGCCGAGGTTTATATGCTCATAATTCTTTACCCTTGTGGCCGAGGTTTATATGCTCACAATTCTTTACCCCTTATGGCTTAGGTTCATATGCTCACAATTCTTTGCCCTTGTGGCCTAGGTTCATATGCATCATTTATCTCATGCCCTTCTCATGCTTTTCATACATATGCTCATAAAAACCATGTAAACATAATTGTCATATTATTTTCTTAATACCAATATCAATAAAGCATCATAAAAACTCAATATATCAATAAATCCGCCATAATCATAAATCATCAATAAACCATCAATAATTCATCATAAAATACTCATCAAAGAATCATCAATCACATGAAAGTAATTGAAAGCATAAATCATAAGTTATCATAAAATAGCATCGGTTTGTTGTTTAATATTCATATCATTTCATCAAACTCATTTGAAAATTATTTCTTTTGTTTAATAAATAAAAACATTCACTAAACATTTAAAACATAAAACATTTAAAATGTGTATCATTCTCAATAAGTATAAATACTTACTCTTTCTGCTTGACAAAGTCACTCCTCTACGTTAAATGTTCAAGCAATACTCGCTGCATAAACACATTACTAAAACATTAACAACTATGCACTCATACTCTATACCCAAATCAATGATACTTGAGAGTACAAGTATCAAAGTAGCCATGAGCAACCCATAGCATTTTAGGGTTCCAAATAGCTTATAAATAACCCCCAATGTTAACCCATTAAGAACTACTAGGGTCAAACATCACAAAAACCCAAAATACTAAACTATAGCAAATCTAGGGTTTAGGCTTCATACCTCAAATCTTGAAAAATCCGGAGTTTGTGCACGGCGGAACTTCAACCCATGTAGAGAAAGCTTAACCCAACAAGAATCCTAAGAAATTATTCAATATTAAGTCATTCATTCAAGAATGCAGGCTAAAGATTGAGAAACTACGGTGTCAAGAATTTTTACCTTGAATCAATCTGTGGAAATAGGTTTCTAACGCCGAGGATTTTAATTCCGGTGTTAGAAATGTGATTAGAAGCTCTCAAAGATCAACACCCAGGGTTTAGGTATGAACCTTAGGAGAGAGAAGAGAGAAAATGGTAAGAGAAAGAAAGAAAATTGGAAAAGTGAGCTAGAAATCGCGTCCCAACTATTTATAGGTGCCGAAAATGGACTATCGTCTAGACCATTAAATGAGCCGTTTGGACGAAAGTGCATGTGGTCCGTCCGGACGACGTTGCGAACGAGGTGCGGACGAGACTTACTGACTGAACAGTAATCCCAAGCCCGTCTGGACCGTGTTGCAGACACACTGTGGACAAGGCTCACTGGATGAGCCCGTCCGGACCATCTTCTGGATGGTAGCTACTAACTGAACAGTAGCTGAGCTCATTCGAACCGTAGCAGACAATGCTACAGACGACGCATATTGGGCAACAGTCGTCCAGACGACAACACTTTTGTCTAGACGCCCAATGTGAAAAATTATTTTTAATATTTTCTTGTTGCGTTTTCTTGTTACTTTTAATTACCTTTTTACCCTTGCATTATAAGGTGTTTTATAATTCATTAATTTAAATTCTTGGGCGTTACATTGGTAGAGTTGATAAACTCAGTGCAGGACTTGTTACCCTGATGAAGCGTCTGTAGTTGACGCATGAGTTGGTTGATACGCGTCCGTGACTAAAAGGCAAATTTAGTGAACAAAAGTTGCCACACTTGACGGGAGGTACGGAGACCATACACTGCAGTGAGAACAAAGTCTGCAAGTGTAGAGTTGAGCCAACTAAGTATAAACTGATCCTTCTTAACCCAAAGGGAATAAGCAGGATTCAAAGATGGGACCTCCTGTGCAGAGGAGGTAGGAAGATGCTTTGGTGGGCACGATTCTATACCTTCAACGATGCCCAGCAAATCATTGGCTATTAGGATGGAAACCACCTAAATATTCCATTGTAGGTAGGTTATATGATCAAGCTTTGTTGACACAAGGTGAGCAACATTAGGGAAAGTAAACGAAGCAGAGGTTGAGGATGAAGAAGCCATAGGATCGATGGGAAAAAAAAAAAAGCGTGAGCTTTTAGATGTGCTCTGATACCATGAAAGAATATTAAAGTGTTTGGCTTAAATATTGCAAAACAGAATTGTATTAACATTTATAGTGTTACAGAGAAGTAGTAGAAATGGAAGACAATTATTACACAAACCGGTGAAGGAAAGAATTATGTCATGTACAAGGAAAGAGAATGATTCCTAGTCCATACAAGTAAAGAAATTCAAATGAATGATAAGTAAGGAAATTGGTATCACACAGCTACAGCATATCTACAGTAGATCAAATCACTTCACTCACAGGATTGAGGTTATCTCCAATCCCCTGATTTATAGAAATGATGGATGAAGAGGAGATGAAAACATTATCTCTAACAACATCAAAGGTATTTGGTGTTCAGATTTATGTTGCCATACCTCTCTAAAGAGCTCAACAATGAAGCAGTCATCGATCAGCGTCATCTTCACAAATTTGTCACTTTCAAGTGGTATTTCTTCTGAATAGCATATCCAAGCTTCTTCATCTAGTATTCCCAGGTCATTCTTCATGAGATCTAATTTGACTCCATTTTGGTCAAAAGGCGGCGAACGAATTTCTGTTTGAGCTTTTCTATGGCTTGTAGGCTTTCTACTCCATGGTGGTATGGACCAATTGAGCTGACATTGGGTTCATAAGGCCTTTCTCTGCACTTGGCGCATGATATCTAGAACATTGTAAATCCAGATAGACTGTTTTGGAATATTGTCAGGTTTCAACACCTCCTCTTTCAGTGAATTAGCTTGGCAACTAGAGTAGCGACTTCCATGAAGAGCACCTGTCCTTTTAGCGACGGCATGACATTTGTTTCTGCTTATGATTTCCTGCAAGAGCAACCTTGTAAGTCTACTGTTCCCCATAGGTAAATGAGGAAGGAAAGAAAAAGGTAGACAATTTCTCTTGTTTGGAGTAGAACATTAATCATCATTGACATAAATAGAGCACCAAGTCAATGTTTGAGTTAAAGAGTCTTTTTAAAAAAAAAAAAAAAAAAAAAAAAAAAAAGGTCTATTATAGCATTCACATCAGTGTAGCTAATCACCAAATGTTTCAGCATTTTACTGAGCAAATGTAGTTTAGTTTGATCTTATTTTAACATCTTGACTTTTAACTTGGGGGATGAGAATGCTGGGCATAGGAAACTTCTTATCACCCAACCCATTTTGTTAGTATTCTTTTTTTCCAATAGCTGTTTAATATCTTCATTAAAGGTCATAGGAACTTCTTGCATTACTTACAGCCTAAGAATTAAGAAGATCCTCCTCCTGCTTTTCATTTCTTCTCCCACGGTTACGCTCTGATGCTGCTGATGAATATTTCTGAAATGACGGCAGCAATAATGATACATTACAAAAAAAAAAAAAAAAAAAGGATTTTAGAGTCGATTTGAAATCGACTCTAACTAGCCTAAAAGCGACTCTAAATCGATTCGGGTCGGTTTTTTGGGTCAGTTTGAAAGTGACCTTTAGTTGAGGTCAAGAATTTATATTAAGGTCGTTTTTCACTAAAAGCGACCTTAATTATGGTCGCTTTTGCCAAACAGACCTTAATTCAGGCGGCTTTCAGCAAACCAACCACAAATCGGTTGGAGTCGGTTTCATGAAACCGACAATAAAATATTTTAGTCGGTTTCATGTAAACTGACCTGAATTGTGGTCCCTTTCAAAACCGACCACAAATGTGGTCGGTTTTGAAAGGGATCACAATTTTAGTTTTTTTTCGAAAAGGGACTACAGTTGTAGTCGTTTTTTTCCATGAAACCGACCACAATTCGAGTCCTTTTCAATATCTATTCATCCTTATTCCTATTAGCCCTGTTTACAACATAATATCTCAAATTCAATACACAATCCATAATCCATACATATTACCAAATACCAACAACCAACCAAATTCATATTAATACCACCAACCATCCAAAAACAATAATCCAAACACTTATATCCATTACATAAATCTAACATTACATCAAAATAGCAAAGATAAATAATACACAACATATAAGTTAAAGTTCAAACTTAGGGTTTCTTAAACGTTAAGTGTATCTAAGATGATCTTGGTCGTACATGTTTCTTAAACGTCACCAAGTCAACTCCCTACAGATGATCTTGGATGTACAAGGGCGCATGCCGAGTCTTCAGGGTTTTCTTGCAATCCAATTGGGCTTGCTTTCATCAGTACTTGGAGCATCGATCGGAAGTGATCCATCTCTTTTTTATGTTTTGATTCCAGATTTGCTATTTTGTCTCGCAACTGAACAACTACGAGTTGAAGTTCAAGTTCCTTTTCAATAGATGTAAAGCTAGATGGCATGGCCGTAACATATCTGAATTTACCTGTTGTCGAAATGAATGAGTTAAATCTACAGCCATCAATCATAAGCAGAACAACCCATCAAGATAAAAACCATTCCCAATCATAACCAATCTAAAATTCTACATCAATCTAATAAATTAAACCCAAAAAAATCAATAAATTAAGACATACACTTCATATATAACTGTATGAGAGAAACCAGTTTTGATGGTGTCTCTTATCTGCATAAAGAAGATAAACAACAAGTAGGCACAAATCCTCCTAAAAGAACGGAAAATAGAGTCCAAATGATTTAATATAATTGATTTCAGTCATAAAGAAGATAAACAACATATTCATGATAGTTTAGAGCATTTTTTGATAAGTCTTCTACAGCAACAACAACTAATAAGGAGGCTTGCAAATATCTGAACTTCAATAATAATCACAAAGCACAAAACCTACAGGACCCAGGGAGGGCTTCTTCTTCTTAATTTGTGGAAAAATTTTGAGGTTATTCTTGAATATAATCTTAAATTATATGCATGTTTGGAGCAAATGAAATATTAATAAAGACACTCCAGTGCCTGTACTTATTTTGCTATAACAATTCCAATCTGATACCCTATTAGCACTAAATCCAACCACGAGCTGCAATAAGAGAACTCTTCGGAACTTTAATTTCCAAAATGACAAAACCAAGTATTCAACAACATATCTTATGTCATTTACATTTTAAGAAACACACGCTTTTGACGATTTGTATCGATTACTTATAAAAAATAAAAATAAAAAACACATTAATCTTTGTTTTTTCTTTTTAAGCATTTATTAGTAATAGTGAACCACATGGGTGACCATCATGAAGAACCTAAGTTAAAAAGTAAAGTCAACTAACAGTTTATGTGAAACATAGCCAACATGGGGCGGGGAGTTTCTAATATTAGAAGTCGTGTAATCCTACGCTTTCTTGCTTACCTAAATACAATTGGAGGGTTCAATTATGGGTTATCATGAATAATATATAGAACTAAAATATATACTTTTTGACTTAAAATATATATTACTATATATATTAATATACTATATAAGTATATAATAATATATACCTATAGTATATATATATATAAATATATATAATGGATCCCTTTCACAACAAAAGAGAGTTGCCATATAATAAGGCTCTAATAGGATCCACATGATCATGTCAATCTAAGATTCTGGATGACAAGGCAAAAACTCTAGATGAGCCTGCTTTTTTTTATTTAAAAAAAAAAAATCAAATGGGGGAGGGGGAACTTTAGATAACTTAATGACACATTTAGTTAATACTTGAAGCAAACCATTTTCTTTTAGTTTAAAAAATAAAGGGATAACAAAGTCATTTCCATGGGATCATGGGAAGTGATTTATCTGCTAAAAAGGAATGCTCAAAAAACACGGAGAATGATTTAGTTCATTCATAAAGAAGATAAACAACATAATCATGATAGTTTCATGTTGCTTAAGTGTGGAAAATATATTTACCTGGTGTAGGCCCGAGCCCTACTCCACGAACAAATCCCGAACATTCGTTGCTCATTACTTGTGCATACACATCGTTTGATGCCCAATGAATGGACCCCTCTGAACTTATACTAGGAGTGGATGGTTGTGTTGCCATTAGCTCCGTTATCTTCAACTGTACAATTACAATAACTTAATATGTAAAGATCGAAGAACCGTACTCACATGTACTAGTAGAACACTTGTACTTACAATAGCTTTCCTCGCCTCTTCATTCACTGGGGTCCCATCCTTCTTTGTATGTGAATTAGGAAACAGCTTGCTTCTTCCAACGTCAAAACCTTTTTTGACCTCCTGCATGCAAGATCATTGATATAATATACATAACATACATCGTAAGCCTTAATGATGAGTAAGTCCTTATTGAATGATTGGGTGAGTAACGCGTACCCTCTATTTGGCTAGACGAGCGTAGCTCTTCGACCCGAATGTTGTAAGAAACTTTTGTTTGCCTTTTCTTTCCTTATTCTTATCTGCCGTTTCCTACAAATGTTTTACAATTAATAGTCATAAATAACAAAACAAATCAAGTTAGAATGACTGTCTACACATAATTGACACGTAACAAATCAGAAATAATTATAAAAGATAAAGTATGAGTGTCACCTTATCTTCTATTGACAACTACCTTGTTGCGAGGCATTCCATGTCTTCTTTATTGTACATGGGTACTTTTTTTACCACATCCTCTACGGTTTGATTTGGATTGTCCTTCAGCTTTGTAGAACACTTAATATTGTACTTGGTTGATTTTCTTTTATGGCCGAAATCTATAAAAGCTACCCTTTTAATTTCATCGGTTGGATGACCGGTACCAATATGGAACTTTCTCTACACACAAGATGGAATCTCATAATATAAATGACAAGGATAAGGCTAAAAAACCACAAAAATACATTTATATGCTAGTAAGTGTCCCATACCATTAGTGCTGTCCAAAGATCTTCCTTATTTTGTTTTGAGACTTTCCTCCAATGTTGGGTGTGAAAGTCTACAAACTTGCCATTCCTTATCAGATTACTCGCAATCCTGCGGAATTTCTCGCTACCTTGTCCAATTGGCTAGAACTGGTTATTAAATTCAATTATTACCTTTTCTCCCTCCGGCAATTGCCATATTTCGTTTGGACTAGCCATATTCCTAATGTTAATGATCCCCTAAACATCTGCAATAAAAGATACATATCATACAGTACAGTTACTTCACAGTTTATAAACTTACATGAGGTAATTACACAATAAAACGTATTTCATACCAATAATGCGGACTTGCCCACGGCCGCACACCTATAGTGGGGTTGGATTTTGTGTGCCAGTACTATGTGAGGGCTCAAATGCTAATGTACTCAGTGCACGATTGTCACCACCCCCTGCTGGCCTAGGGCTGGAGGAAGATGGAACATGTTGCCCCATATTCGGTGACGGCTTGGATACTTGAGGCATGGGAGTGTTACACGTACCAATCACGTCTTCAGTGTGATTATGTGTCTCTCCTGAATCTTGTGTCTCATCATCCGAATCGACCCTTGCAATCGGTACCCTAGTTTTTTGTTTGGAAGCTAGTACCTTTGTCCTCTTCTTTGGTTGTGAGGCCATGTCTACGTGCAATAACATATAAAATGGTCATATCCAATAAAATGTGCAATATATATAGTAAAGCTTATCAACAAATACACTTAAAATTTTCAAAAGAAGGAGACCAAATGTAATTGTTTTACCCTAAGTTTGAACAAGTTTTACAGAAACCTGTACTGACGGTAATTACTGTGCTAGTGTGGCCAGGAGCTCAGTACGTACACATTGAATGTCATCATCCCCTACAACATGAATGTTGAAATGCTCGTGCTCATGATAATTGTCATCTAGCATAGCGTAGTGACCTTCACCTTCACCAACGTCGAACACGTGTCTCGATTTTGTCTTCACTACGATAGCCCAATTTGGATGGCTATCATCGACATAAAATACTTGTGATACTTGAGAGGATAATATGAACGGATCATCGGTAATTTGTTCACCTGTGTGTATTAAGTTGGTGAAATTCACTAGTTCGAATCCGTAGCTATCCTTTTTATATCCCTTGTTCGGTTTAATGTTCGCCCAATCACACTTGAATAGCACGTATCAAGTTTTGTCGTAATAAGTAACCTCGATTATGCGGGTTAGCTTACCGTAGTACGTGGGGCCATTTTTACAGTGGTCACGCATACCCCATTGTTTTGAGTTTTCTTTGTTATGTTGCTTTTCGTGACGCGAAACAATGTTTCATTAACCACATACCGTTTATATTCTACTATAGATTGCATTGGCCCTTTTGCATGGCATACAAGTTTATCACCCAATTCATTTCTACGTGTCTTATCCAAACTATTAACTTGTGATTTAAACAACGTATTTAGAAAATTATTTAAATCGAAATTTAGTAGCCTTTAATTGTTAATAAGAACAGTATTCTTATGTGGGCCTAATAACAATCACAAAACCGGTCCATGTGGTCCTTCTGCAATAGGGTCTCTAATCTATGTTCCATTTTGTTTGTTTCCCTTAGAGAATCTAAGTGCATGCTATATGTAATAAAGAATAAACGTTACATAAGTAGCTATAACAGGACGAGACATAATTAGTAAAGCAACTTACTTGCGTAATGGGAGGAAATCGTCGGAGTTGAATAAAATATAGCGGTGTGCCTGAATCTTTGTGATCCTATCAAGCTTTATTGGTGTTTTCGCCCCTCTCAACGCATCTTGGTTTCTTGGGAGCCTATTGTGGACCGTTGGCGCGTTAATTAAGTAGTGCGACCAAAACGTCAATAATTCATCTACAATGTAACCCTCTGCAATTGACCCTTCTGGTGCAGCCTTATTCCGAACAATAGATTTGTATCGACCAAGGCACCTAAATTAAAGAGCATTATGACCATAACAGTAGAATAAGATTAGTACGTCTATTAAATTTGCAACGTTATTTTCATAGTACCTCTCAACAGGATACATCCACCTGTAGTGTACCAGTCCACCTAGCTTACATTCACATACTAAATGTATGACTACGTGTACCATAATTGTGAGAAAATCGAGAAGGAAGATTTGTTCCAATTGGCACAATATTATAGGTATTCGATTCTCTAGACGATCCAGATCTTTCACCCTCACTATTTTGGAACATATCTCCCTGAAAAACCCAGAGAGCTCTATTAAAGGTCTCACAACCAGGTCCGTTAATGATCCTTAGAGTGCAATTGGCATGAGTTGTTGCATGAGTATGTGGTTGTTATGACTTTTCAAACCCCTAATAGTACATTCGTTAAGCTTTACACAACGGGACACATTTGAAGAATATCCATCTGGCACTCTCACGTCATGTAACACCTTCAAGAAGCCAGTTTTCTCTTTTTTCGTCATCGTGAAACAAGCTGCATGCATGTAGGTTTTGTTGTAGTCCGCAGTAAACGGATGAAGTTCTGGTCTCAAACCCAAATTGAGTAAGTCTTGACGTGCTTTGAGGTTGTCTTTAGTCTTGCTTATCATGCCTAAGAGTGTGCCAATTATGTTATCAACAACATTTTTCTCCGTGTGCATCACATCAATGTTATGACGTAACAACTAATACTTCCAATAAGGCACTATGAAGAATACACTTTCTGTCTTCCAGCTTACTTCCTCTTTGGCCAGCGCTGCCTCTCCCATCATTTTCCGTCTCTTTACTTCTTCTAATTGTCTCATGATCTCATCGGCATTCAGGACACCAGGCGGACCATCGATTTCTTGTGTATGGTCGAAATGTCTCTTGTTCTTTCTCTACTTATGTTCTGGAGGCAACCATCACCTATGTCCCATAAAGCAATATTTTCCACCGTAAGTTAGCCATAATAATTTTGTTAAGTGCATACAACAAGGACATGCCTTTTTCCCCTTGGTACTCCATCCAGACAAATTAACATACGCTGGAAAGTCATTTATCGTCCACATCAAGGCCAAACGCATCGTGAAAGTCTTTTTCGAACATACATCAAAAGTTTGTACGCCAACATCCCATAGTTCCTTCAACTCACTTACAAGGGGCTCTAGATAGGTGTCAATATTCTGCCCCGGTGAACTAGGACCAGGGATAATCAAGCTTAACATAAAATACAGTTGTTTCATGCACATCCAGGGAGGCAAATTGTACACTACTAACATCACCGACCAAATACTGTGACTAGAGCTCATGTTCCCATAAGGATTAAAGTCATTTGATGCTAAGCCTAGCCTAACATTGCATGCATCGGATGCGAAGTCTAGGTAACGTTCATCAAATGACTTCCATGTTTCTCCATCGGCCGGATGCCTCAGAACACCATCTTTTGTACGACCTTGAGCATACCATTTCATATGCAGAGATGTATGATGTAACATAAACAACCTTTGTAGCCTCGGTATCAGAGGAAACCAACGCAACACCTTTGCCAGATTTCTTTTAAAATTTTTGGACGACCCTTCTTTCTCAATAATCTTTTCCTTCCACCTAGACTCCCTGCATGATGTACAATTGTCCAACATAGCATTCTCCCTCCAGAAAAGCATACAACCATTGCGACAAGCTGATATCTTCTCGTATCCAAGGCCTAAATCTCTTATGTATTTTTTAGCCTCATATGTGTCTTTAGGTAAAGGCGCAGACGGTGGTAACAACTCATTGATAAATTCAAGCAACATGAAGAAAAATGAATTGCTCCACCCGCCCATACACTTCAGAGTATATAAACGCACGATAGCCCCCAATTTGCTATGTTTGTATTTTCATGGAGTGGTGTGTCGGCATCTTTTAGCAAATCATATAACTTCTTCGCCCCCACATCAGAGTCTTCCATTTCGGCTTCTACAGTTCGGCGTCCACGCCCACTTGAGATCCACCCTCTTCAACTTGAACATTGTGCATTGCAAAAACATCATTTAGCATGTCTTGCATCCCACTGGACCCGCCTTGTGCTGACATACTATCGACATGAGCCGTATTGGGCATTTCAAATGTTGTCTCCCTATCCATGGAAGCATGAAGTGGTTCCCCGTGCATTATCCACTCGGTGTAACCCTCCAAAATACCCTTACCCGAAGTCAAATGGTCGTATACAACATCTGAGGGCAATGTTCGACTCAATGAACGCTTCTTACAAGGGCAAACAATGTACCATTTTCTTGTAGAGTTTTCATTAGCAAATTTCACAAATGCTAGAGCTTCATCCATATATTCTATCGAACCTCTTCACATTTTCATCCAACTCTTGTCCATAGATACACTACATTGTAAATACGCAATGAAACGCTTGAATTAAGCATACATACTTTACAATACACTATGAGTTCTATTAAGTTACTAACCCAAAACACTCTTACACTTCAAGAAAGGAAATAAGTCTTAAGAGTATTTTTCTTTTTAATGAAAAGCCCCAAAGACATCCTTTTACCCGTAGTAATTTTCACTAAAATGTGAATTAAGACGATAATCATGCAAAGGCCCAAAAGCATCCAATCTCACAATTTAAGCCTATATCATTTTATAGCATAATTTATAAAGCTAGAATCATCAGATCTTACCAATGGATATGGAGGAGGCTTGAGATCAAATTTTGCAGTAATTGCCGGCCCACTTTTCCTCTAACGTCACTGTAGCATACAACATAAACAATTGTAACCAAACAGGGAAGGGAAAAGGGAAACAAAAAATTATGACATCTAAAATAATGTAACACAATTTTTATACAGGAAAACCCAACAAAATCAATACCCATTCGGGTAGAACAAAAAATATAGCAGCATAACCTATAAACAACTCAAATTTTAAAGTTCATGAGCCAAAAACGGAGGGAGAGAACCTTCAGGGAGAAACAGAGAGAGAGAGAGTGTGAGAGAGAGAACCTGACAGAGAGAGCATGCACTAGCTGATTTCAGAACCTTTAGGAGAAGTGAGAGTGAAAACGGAGGGATAGTGAGAAAGAAAGAAAGAAAGTTCAGGGAGGGCGCGGCATTTTTTTTTAGAGTCCCACTTAATTTTATTTTGTAGTCAATTTTCTAAAAGCGACTCTAAACAATTTATTTTGGAGTCAGTTTTGTAGAAGTGACCCAAATAATTTTTAGTGGTCAGTTTTCCCTTTTTTTTTTTAGGTCATTGTCGTTTTTGCAAAAGCAACCCAAATTTTTTTTTCCCCTAGTCGGTTTCGTAAAAGCGACCCAATTTTTATTTTTTTTTGGCTTTGTGGTCGCTTTTGTAGAAGCGACTCAAAATAATTTCTTTGGTAGTCGGTTCTGAAAAACCGACCAAAATTTTTTTTCTTTTTTGAAGTCGGTTTGGCAAAAGCATCTCAAAATAGTTATTTATTGTAGTCAGTTTTTATAACCGATCCAAAAAAAAAAAATACCAAATCTGGTCAGTTTTGAATCACCGATCGTAACATTATTTTTAGGGTCGTTTTTGAAAAAAAAAAACTCTAAAAAAACTGACTACAACCGCCGGTTTTTTTGTAGTGGCATAATATTTGCAATACTTAATGAATCATTGACTTGAACTATACGCTTGCGTGAGGAAAAGAAACCAAAAACACAGAGAAAACGAAAGAAGCGGAGCAGAGTACCTCGATTGAGGGCGTGGGTTATGCTGTCTTTGCACATTGCTCATCGCAAGTTGTTCTTAGGGCCTGTTTTGGATTGCGATTTCAAAAAGTGCGATTTTAAAAATAGCGATTTTAAAAAGTGCGATTTAAAAACGTAATTTTTGAAAACGCAGTTAAACGTTTGGCAAAATCACAGTTTGGCCTTTAAAATCGCAGTTTAACATTTAAAATTCTGCGTTTTCAAAAAAGCACCCCCTTAGCTACGATTTGAAAAACGCAGATTTTCTGCGTTTTCAAATCGCAATTTTTTAAAAATATAGTTCCCAAACAATCCAATTTTTGCGCTTTGGTTTAAAATCGCACTTATTATTTACGAAATCGCTTACCCAAACGCACCCTTAAGCTGATTAAATATGGGCACATGCTTTCATCTGAAATCTTTAATTCTGCAAGTGAAATACAAAATTTTATGACTTTGTAACTAGTACTGCGTTCATGGATCCTTGATGCGTAGAGGATTTTTTTTTTTTTTTTTTTCGAGTCATTCTATTTTTCACATCGATTTATCATATATATTTCATACCCGCTGACGTGGCATATTTTAAGTGGTTTTTATTTTATTTTTAGAGTAAAATATCTTTTACCTTCAAAGTATCAAGCTATTTGCATTTTAGTCTTTAATATTTAAAAAGTGATGATTGATCTCTCTAATCTATCACACGTTTACAAATAAGACTCTTCGTCTATTTTTTCTGTTATTTTGGACGAAAATAAAGTCACGTTCGTTGCACATGACTTTTTACATTTTTTTTTATGGTATTTCCTTTGCACCTACTCTCTCTAACATACAAATTATTTCTGTTTACCAACAAAAGAAAATTCTGTAAGAGATTATCAGAAAATGGGCATGAACAACACCCCCCCTCTCCATCTTACACCAAGAAAGGGAGAAGGTGAACAATAATTAGGAAAAAGAAATGAAGATATTTTGATAATCCCTTTGCCTACCACCTTCTATTCTTTTCTTTTTTTCTTTTTTTATTTTTTTTTTCTAATTCCTACCACCTTCTATTCATCTCCAAAAGTTTTACTTTTTTAATAATTAAAGGAGATCCAAGCACTGCAGATGAAACGCAACAAAAAGACATGTGGATCCTCCTCCGTACCTTTTAACTTAAATCTTTCCGCCCTTTGTTATGAAGCTTGGTTGCATATTATTCACATTAAAGATCTATGTCCCATTTGCTGTCCCTCAAATAGGACAGGAAATTTTTAGAGACTTTGTTTTTTTTTTTTTTTTTTAAGTTTTAACCTTTATGTCATGTTATAATATTTCTTCAAATAAAAAACAAAAAATCTCCTAAAGCACATTAACAGACTTTGGGTCATTTGCTAATGCTTTTTTTACTTCTTTTTTTGCTTTTTAGTAAATAATAATAATAATAAATTTTACATAAAACACTCAAAATTACTTTCACATTTATATTATATTATAACCAAAAAGTAAAAACTACATATGGACAAAAATTCTATTTAATTGATGTGTTTTCTGAGATGATGACCGCCATGTGCATGAGAACTCAAAGAGAACCTCATATCATGAATCATGGAGAAGCTCTGATCACAAATTCAGACCGGTAATTTCTAAATGATGCTTTTAGCCTACTCATCTGCATTATTTTTAGAGTGGCTGCAACTGCCAACGTACTACGAACGGCACACCTTATGTGAAACAGTGAAGTTATTTCATCGTATATTTTGCGAGTGCTAGCTACACAATTTGCTACTTATTACAGTTCTTATTATAAATATCGTAGGACACTTAATACGTTAATCACTTCTTACAATTAAATTTACTCACAAAATATTTTTCATTATGCTACATGCTGATTGACCAACTCTCGGCTAGATTAAGATTTATAGTAATTTGAGCAGCTATTACAAGACAACCCATGTGAGACCAACTCTAAGTAGGTGGTAGCTATTCACAGTAGTTTGTAATCTTGGCTATGCTTGTTAACTCTTTTGGGTTTTTTTTTTTTTTGGAAATAGTAATAAAAATGAATGATATGATATAAAGTAGGGAGAATATTTTAAATTTTTTGTATGGAAAAGTAAAAGAAATTTATTTTTTAGTGAATTTTTTATTTGAATAGTAATAAAAAATTAGTGATGTGATATAAAAAATAAGTGTTAAAAAATAATTGGTGAAATATTAAAAGTGGTATTAATTTTGAGGAAAAAAAAGGGGGAAGAGAAAGTGGTTACCAAACAGAGCCAAATTTGTAACCAAAATTTTATTTGGGCAGCGTCGTTCATTGCTAGCATTGATGTCAGTTCCTGTCCCACTCTAGCCTCTCTCATAAATGAAAAGGCTTCAATCATGGGTCCGCCTCTGGCTTCAATCAAGGTACTCTCCTCTTCTATTTTCATTTTCTTTATGTTTTTGGGTTGTGTTTGTTAAAATGTTAAAGGTGTTTTTATGTTTTGAATAGTAATAAAAGTGAATGATGTGATATAAAGTATAAAAAATGTTGTAAATTTTTTGTATGAAAAAATAAAAAAATAAAAAAGTTTTGTTTTTTAATGAGTTTTTTACTTGAATAATAATAAAAAATGAGTAATGTAATATAAAAAGTAAAAAATATTGTTAAAAAGTGGTTGATAAAATATTAAAAGTGATATTAATTTTTAAAAAAAAACAAACAAAAACAAAAAAAGGATAAAGAGTTTAACAAACTATGGGTTGGATTTGTTCGCAAGTCAATAATTCATTTAAGTATGGCTTCAATCATGGGTCCGCCTCTGGCTTCAATCATGGAAAGGCGTCGTCCCCGCCTCTTGCTTCAATCAAGGTACTCTGCTCTCCTATTTTCGTTTTCTTCGTGTTTTTGGTTTTTTTTGCAAATCAATAATTCATTAAGTATTGCAAATATTATTGCATAACTGCTGCCGACATCTCGGAAATATTGATCAGCATCATAAGAGCGTAAGCGCGGGAGAAGAAATGAACGCAGGAGGATTCTAAGCAAGAAGTTCCTATTCCCATGTGCCTTATTAATTCCATTAAAAAACCCAAAAAAAAAAAAAGGAAAAAACGACTAGCTATTTGCAAGTTTGATTTTTATCTAGGAATTAGAAACTGATTAAACAGCTATTTGGATAAAAAAAAAAAAAAAAAAAACAAGATGGGCTGAATGTCAAGAATTTTTATCAGTAATGTTATTTAATAAAGGAAAAATCATATTTAATTCTTAGATTTTCATTTGATTTGAATTTAGTCTTTGAGTTTTAAATTTTAAAAATATGATTCTTAAGTTTTGTCCAAATTTAAAATAGGTCTTTCTGTTACTTTACCATCAAAGTTTAACTTTGTTATATACCACATATGTCTTGTTTAACATGTCATCCTAATTTAACTCGCTTTACTACTTCAAAAGTATGCCCCACATTAAAACGAATAAGAAAATACGACATAGAAAATGAAGAAAAAGTTTTCTTAACTTTTAAGCCAAAAAAAAAAATTTGTTATCATGAAGTTTTATTTATTTATTTATGAATGACTTGTTCCGCTAATATAGCATTACATTGGGGTACTTTCATAAGTGTTGACATGTTAAATGAAACATATTTAGCATATGACAATCTATTAACTTTGAAGAGAAGAGATAGAGGGTCTTATTTTAAATTTAGACAAAATCTCATGACTGTTTCCTTAAAATTAGAAACTAAAGAATTAAATACAAATAAAATGAAAACTTAAGAACTAAATATAATTTTTCTCTTAAATTTTAGATATTGATAGTCCTCCCTCCCCTCTTTTTCTCCATATATATATATATATATATATACATCCCCCTATAATAATATCATATCTTCTCAACCTACAAGAACTCATGGAGATTTCTGCCTCCCTCAGCTATTTTCTGTTGCTGTTGGTGCNATCAAAGTTTAACTTTTGTTATTAATACCACAATATGTCTTGTTTAAACATGCCATCCTAATTTAACTCGCTTTATTACTTCAAAAATATGCCACATTAAGACGAAAAAGAAAATACGACATAGAAAATGAAGAAAAAGTTTTCTTAACTTTTAAGCCAAAAAAAAAAAATTGTTATCATGAAGTTTTATTTATTTATTTATGAATGACTTGTTCCGCTAATATAGCATTATATTGGAGTGCTTCCATAAGTGTTGACATGTTAAATGAAACATATTTAGCATATGACAATCTATTAACTTTGAAAAAAAAGTGATAGAGGGTCTTGTTTTAAATTTAGACAAAATCTAAGAGCATTCACATCCGGCTCTCTACTGTAAGGATATCCCTATAGTAGGGAGCCAAAATAAATTTTTGACCATTTTATTGTTCACATCCAGCTCCTTACTTTGAGGAAAAAAGTAGGGAGCCAATGACTTTCTACTAGTAGGGAGCCATTTCACTCCCTACTCTTCTTTTTTATAATAAAATATTAGTTTCTCTTTCATATTTTTTAATTTTTTCAATTTTATTTGTTTTTTCCTTTTTAAAAATATTAATATTTAAATGAAAAAGTCAAAGTGGATCTCTAAAATAGAGAGCCGGATATAGGTGTTTAAAAAAAGTGACTCTTTAAAATAGGAAAAACTAATTTTACTCCCTACTTTGAGGATAAAAATAAAGAGCCGGATAAAAATACTCTAATAACTATATCTTTAAAATTAGAAACTAAAGAATTAAATACAAATAAAATCAAAACTTAAGGACTAAATATAATTTTTCTCTTAAATTTAAATTTAAGATATTGATAGTCCTCCCTCCCCTCTTTTTCTCCATTTATATATATATATATACACATATCCCCCTATAATAATATCATATATTCTCAACCTACAAGAACTCATGGAGATTTCTGCCTCCCTCAGCTATTTTCTGTTGCTGTTGGTGCNCGATGTTATGGTGAAAATCAGCCTTTAAATCAACACTTGTTTTAAAAAATAAAAATAAAAGTTAAGAGTTGATTTTCACTATCATATCATGTATGTTATCCCAGATGTGATCTTGTCATATTAATATTTATTATTTGTAAAATATAAGAAATATTGAGGCATGGTAAATGACTTATATATGTAAAAGTTTGTACCAATTTTTTTTTTTTTAAAACAAAAAATGGATTTTATTGATTTAAGGGTGTTAAAATATAAATTAAATTATGAAATTCACATTTTTTTCAAAATCTCAATAAGGAGTTAACGTTTGTTTAAAAAATTTATATTGATAGAAAATTAAAAATTTAATCCTGTTATTTTAATATTTGTAATCACGTGTGCCTGAATTTTTTATGTAAAAAAAATACGATTTTATTGATTGAAAAGTGCTATAATATAAATTAAATTATTAAATTCACATTTAATTTTCTTAAAAGCTTAATAATGAATTAACGCTTTTTTTAAAAAAAATTTATATCGATAGAAAATTAAAAATTTAATCATAGTATTTGAATATTTGCAATCACGTACGTGTGCATTAACTTTTAAGCTTCCTCTCATATATGTGGAGTGGGGAGTAGCCCATGAAATCATTCTATTGAATGAGAGATAATACCTCAAAGGACGCATTTCTTTAATTACTTGACAACATTATCCTTTAGTAAAATGGACAGATTTAATTATCCTTTAGTAAAAGGGGCAGCTGGTAGCGGTTGACCATAAATTTCGAAATTTTTGCAGGATGGATACCAACAACTTTGAGAAACTGCACTTCACTCAAGAAAATTTATTTGAATCAAAACAACTTGACAGGTATGACCTTTATTTTTTCTTTGAAATGGACAGGTATATATGACCTTAACCCACTTTAGTTTAAATACTAGCTAGTTCACACTAAAATTCTTCTAACTAAGAATTGATAGCAGCAGAAATATTTAAGAATTTGAGTAATGTTAGAGACCATTTTTTTATCTTATTTTTGTCATCTCAAGATTGATGTAGCTTTTAAAATCACTATTAGATCAAAATTTAATGGTATCACATTTCAAATCCAATAGTACTTTTAAAAGCCACATCAACTTTAAAAAGATGACAAGAAGATAAAAAAAAGTCTCTAGCATTACTACTAAGAATTGAAGATTGAAAATGGAACTCAAGAAGAGAGAAAATAAATAATAGAGAAGAGAAAATAGTCACCCCAAATAAGTAAACATGGAATAACTTTGAAAGACTAAACTTTAATTGATATTTCAAAATTGTATTTCAAAATAATACAGACATATTTTTTTATAGGCTAAGTTTGAGTACTTTCGAAGCAAAATACCTAGAGTCTTATATGATTTGTGTAGAGAATAATGAGAGCTGACAAAACGTTTTCTTCTCTTTATAACTTTGAATCCTTCAAATCAATTTGGCTACCAATTACACATTTAAAGTCAAGTCCTCTTTAAAAAATAAAGATTCACGTTAATTTGGCTACCAATAACACATTCAAAGTCAAGTCGTCCTTGGATGAGCTCTAGTACTCTAACTTGTTTACTTTTCTCATCAACTGACCGGAAAAGGCATGCAAATTCCATAAGAGATTCTCAACGCATGTTGA